>JAQFVV010000174.1:1672500-2272500 GCA_028023455.1 Epiperipatus broadwayi
ATTGGCTTCTTTGAATGACCAAACGTATTTTGTCTGGAAAAAAAAAGCATATGCATAGCATGCATATAAATAGGCATCTTATCTGTTTGCAATTGAGTTTGGCTCTCGTGAATTAAAATTATATATATTTTTTTCTTTGGTACACATTTGTGATTTTGTATGAATATATATATATTCCATTGAAATTAAATTATATTCTATCTAGAATTTACATTAAATCTTGAATACGAGTTATAATAATTTTTAATAATCATTGGCATAGAGTTAAGCAAACAATTGCTAATAATTATAAAGATTCTATAACTATCGCGATAGTTTTTTTTTTTTATCGCAGGAATCGTTTTTAGTCGCAAACTTGTTTTTTTTTGCCTTATTTCCTATGGTCTTATTGAAACTAACAAATTATTTCTTTAAATGTTTTAATAAGTTGTTGTTGTTGTTGTTATTATTATTATTATTATTTTATCATTAAAACACTTTTTTTTTCACCTTCATTATCATCACAAATAGAAGCTCATCTGTGGCCCATTACGTTCTCTGATCATTATGCTCTGGAGATTAAAATAATCCCAAGAAACATTCTACAACCTATAATTGAGATGCCAAGGACTATTCGCATGCTTACAAAGTTTAATGCCACTATTAAACTGATCTCTGAAGCTTATATTAATTTCCATAGAACAAACATTTTAACACTCCCTGCAGTAGATGCATGGAAGACTTTTACTGAGACACTAACAAAGTTAATAAATTCTTGTACTGCTAAATCTAAAGGTCCAGTTATTCTTCTCAATGAGCTGGACTCCATAGCATGTGATCTCAAAAATATTTCATATGAAGCACAAAATATTCCTAACATTTTAAATTTAAAATCAAAATACAAGGCTAAACAAAAGGCCATTGCTGAGTATTTATCAATTAAAAGGGCCAGACAATATCTTCATCACCAACATTGCTGGACTAGGGGGTACCTGAGATGGGCCCTTGGCTCTAGCAGATCAAAGGCACCTAGGTCCATTGAGATACAAGGAAACTGCTATACAGGATCTTCCATGCTTCTCAGAATTCGGGAATGTTATGCAAAAAAATTCCAACCACTTGGCATTTCATTTGTCAGGAAATGTTTTGTTTATGAACATTCTGATCAACACAAAATTACTGAAGCAAGAATCCTTTCAAAGATTTCATCATTCCCAGACAGAACTCACCCTGGATTACATGGAATACCAAAATTTTTATTACTTCATTTAAGCGCCTTTTCAGTCCCCATTATTAAAAAAATGGTAGACTTCTTGGCTAGTGGCTGCCAAGAAATTAATGGGCCTTGCCCAATAGGCATGGTCCCACTTGTTAAAAAACCTGAGGGTCAAAAAAATCTTGATAATCTTTGGCCTATCTCTATGGTGCCATTGCTTGTTAAAACCATTGAAGGCCTTATTAGAGAGGATATACAAACAAACATTATTGGAAAATTATCAACCTATCAGTTTGCAAAGAAAGGGAGTTCTACTGCTGATACTGTCAGTCGATTTCGACTCCTAGTCGATCATGTTTGCAGGAAAAGAATGACACAGCCAGTTGCAGTTTAACTTGACTTTGCTGGAGCCTTTGATTGTGTCAGGATTGATGTGCTACTTGGTGTACTGGAGCAATTTCAAGTGCCTCTGGCATATCTTCAGATGATTGAGAATCTTCTTCTTAACAGAGAAGTGTTTCTCTCACTTGATGGAAGAGTTGCTCCTGGCTTTCGGCCTTGTGTATCCATCCCTCAGGGCTCACCACTAAGTGCACTACTCTTCACAGTCTATGTGAACCCATTGCTGTTGAGCATCAAGTCTTTCCTTCCAGGGATTTATATTCCTTTATTGAGAGAGAACATATGCCATATTTCCTATATGGATGATGTGGTTGTGTTTCTTTCATCTCAGGATGAGTTCTCTAGACTTGAGGAACTCTTAGACCAGTTTGCATGTGAATTTGGCCTGGCAATTAATATATCAAAGTCAGCAATGTGGTCCATCCTGACAGGGAAGCAAATATTTGGTAGACTAAAAGCTCCCCCACAGAAATTTCTTGGTTTTAGTATTGCTTCTTCTCCAGTAGCCATGAGAAAAGAACTTGAAAATTCATTAATTTTAAAGATTGAAAAGACTGTTATTTCACTATCTAAAATTTATCTTTCTCTGTTTGGAAAGGTTGCACTCCTTAATTCTGTGATTTTACCGAAAATTATATATTATCTAGCTGGTTTTTCACCAACAATTTCCTTCATCCGCAAGATTGAATCTCTATGCAGAAAGCTGTGCTGGGAAGGGAAGACACCAGCAATAAGTCTTAATATCTTGCAAAAAGCAAGATATCTTAATGGTTTAGGACTGCACTCAATTAAAATTTTTCTGATACAGAGGACTTACAATGACCTTGTTAAAATTTTCAGAGACAATGCAAACATAGAAAGTCCCATACCATTTGAAAAAATAATCCCCACTGATCACCCACCCCCTCATAAAAGAAATATCTGGATGCAACAACAATTAACTATTGTCTTTAATAGCATTAAAAGCTCTAGATCCATGTTTGATGAAAAAATATCATACTGGAGTTGTTATCAATTAGTTCACTCTGGTAAATCTAGGACAGAGAATCTTCTCCCAGTTGCAATCCCTCGTCTCATAAGGCTGACTAAGTTCCTGAAATTGGAACCAAAGTTTGTTGATTTTTTGGTTAAGGTCAATCTTGGAGCCTTGCCTACTGGGATGTTTCTTTGTAATCAGAGGGGACACAACATTGATACAATATGTTCTCTTTGTAGAAGATTTGACGAGTCCATTGAACACATACTCTATCAATGTGAATGGTGGACTCGGTTATGTAATATTGCCCTACAGAGAATTACAGGATACAATTCTTCAAATGTCTACCCTAATGATGCATTCAAAAATGGAAATTTTGGCTCCATCTGCCTGGCCACTTTCATAAATTTTATCATATGGAAGATTAGATGTAAGGTATTATTTGATAGTGAGTTGACCGGTCCTATTGAAGACATTTTCTTAAAGTTATTATATAAAACTAAAGAAAGTGATCTAAGAACATGCCTGCCTAGCCTTGCTGAGCAAACATGGAGTCAATTAATTATTTAGCAATAGCCATGTATATTATTTATTCATGACACTCAAACTTTACGCACCATGGGATTTATATGCCAAATTAGATCACCTCTGATTAGTAACGTAACTTAAAATTTTACTTTTAATCTTGTAATCATCATCTAATTTAATAACTAGTTAATCTTTAATGTTTCAGTCATGATCGTAAACATGAACTCTATATTACAATGTATATTTTACTTTTTGTGCAAATAAAGATTATTTTGAAAAAAAAAAAACAAAAAAAAAACACTCTTATATATATAATAAACTTTTTTGATAATAGCAGGAGATTATTAGACTTATAAAAAGGAAATTATTTAATATTTTGTTGCAGGGTAGCTTTGTATAACAACAGATTTTAATAATTAATCACTAAACATCACATGATCACCATTTCTTATGCTTGCTCATAACTGTTATTAAAACAGGCAAAATTCTCCATACAGTAGAGCCACTCAGTGCAAAACAGTCTATGCAAGCCAGACTGGCTTGCACTGAGTTGCACTACTGTATGGGGAGTTTTGCCTGTTTTGATAACAGTTATGAACAAGCATAAGAAATGGTGATCATGTGATGTTTAGTAGTTTAATACCATTCATGCCTAATAGGATAGTGATGGCTATGATTGTTAAAGAAACAAAAATATCAAAATATATGGGTACTGAACTTGGTTCAGACCTATATGACTATATAAGCTAATGATCTTGGATTGTGTTTTCAATTTTAGACTCATAGTTTTGTAGTTAAGTAGAGATAAAAGATGACTGCTGGAGGGTTTGCTTTTAAATCCTAAGATCTAGATACAATGCTCTCAGATCCAAAGCTCCTCACTGAGAAAGCTGCAAGCTAAAAACTAGTCTGGGGATATTGGATGAGTAGGCACTAGATAGGGATTTTATGCACAAGCCTTCTGGAATCCATTGATTACTCTGGCTTGCACTGAGTGGAATAACTGTATGAAGAGTTTTGCCTGTTTAGATTTTAATAATCAGAAAAAGAAGCTGGATAATTTAGCAACTTTTAAATTTAATGTGGTTTTGAAGAAAGAATAAGTTTAAAATATAAATTAACAATGTAGGCGTATTAGAAGAGCAACAAAAATATTTATTGAGAAGAAAGAATTAATTGATAATTTAAAAAAATGAAGATGAAGATCGAAGGCTAAACAAAAGAATTTGAATCTTTATATGAGATCTATTTATAATAAATAACTGATAATGGATCTGAAATTATTTTTAAGGTTATTTAAAAAAAAAAAGAATTTCAACGCATGAATAAATTTGATTTGATTAAAATATATTTGGTATTTAACTATTATCTTGCTATATGTATAAATAACAAAAGAATCTTACTGTTGAATAATTTTTTTTCTCAAAAGATTTTTTGATTCATAATACTGTATACAATTTTCAGATCAGAAGTAGATTTAATAAATTTGGAATGCCAAAGAAAAAATGGTAAAAAGTTATTTTTTTTTATGCTCAATTCAAAATATTAAATTAATATTACCCAGAATTTTTGAGTGCAAATATTACATAATAATGACCCTACATTTTTAAGCCAATAGAATTATTTTTCATGGAAAAATAGGAAACAATGGATTGTAATATCTAAGTCAGTGGTCTTCAATCTCCGGTCTATGGACCGGCACCAGGCTGCAGAAGTTTTCTGTCAGTCCATGCTAGATTGGCAGGAAAGTTTGTAATAACAAAATAATAAGATTTTAAACTTTTAATTAATATAAACAATTTTTATTTATTTTTTCATCGCATTTTTACCCGATTAAAAAAAAAGAACAGAATGAAAACAAAATCTAATCAATCATACATAAATTAATTTGTTTTTCTATTTATCACAGATGCTTATGGGGGGGGGGGTCAAATTAAATTTATTATTTTTTTTTAAAAAAAATCAAAATTAAAAAAAAGTTTTTATTATACAAACTCCATATATATATAACTTCATCTTGTATATTTAACATTAAATACAGATATTACATTTATCATAATCATTGTCATGTAATGACACTAGCTGTGATATTTCCCAACATTCAAGTGAATAACATTTTATTCTTGCATGTTTTAACAATGAAATAATAAATGTAGAAATGCAAGCACATTAATGAGAATGATTGTTTATTGTACTGTTTCTGTAGCAATATGACTGCCAACTCGAGAAAGAGTATTCAGCATGTGAAGGTAAGCAACACCCTTACAATACACAGTAACTAGTGTGCAGTTTTGGTCAGTTATAACAATTATGCTCATCTAAGACTAAGCAGTTTTCATCTTTAAAAAAATTTATCTATAAACTTCTGCCGGTCCATCCTTATTTTTGCCGATCCACAGGTGCAAAAAGGTTGAAGACCACTGATCTAGGTGACTAAAATGTTTAAAATAAATTATTTATTAACGAGTAACCTATGTAAACATTATTATTAAACAACAAATAAATTCCTAATAGCACAATAAACATAAAAGCTTTATTTGTCATTATCTTAAATTTTATGTATTGAAGTTACAGGGAAGCATAAAAATAAATCTCCACAGTTCAAACAAGATGTAAGGTAGATTAGAAGTGATATATATTTAAAAGTGAAAGACTACACAGTATGCAATTTTAGGAAATGTTCTCAAAGACTGATTATAAAGTTCATTGTGTGTAATTTAGATAGAAAAACACACTCAACATCATCATATTCAGATAAAGTTATTAAACATATTTCTTAACATTACAACATGATAAGATGATCTTTTATTATAAATTACTAGCAAAGCATCACTGATGTGCAAAGAGCAAAAAATGTTAAAAAGTAAGAAAATATCATAAGCATATTAAATAGTAATAAAAAAGAGCACCATGATATTTCAACCATTGATTGTTTAAGCTTGCAATAGATGGCTCTGAATTAAGTAAAGTGTTAATATTAATGTAGAATTAGCACAATACTTATTTGCTAATTTTAAATATAGATCATTTAGTAAAGGAAACATAAAATTTTAATTATTATGATATACAAATTTGAAATTTTATTTAAAGTTCTCAAATAATTTGAACAATAATATTATGAAATAATTAGTTTATTATATAATGTAAAAAGTAATTTAAGCAAAAATAAATTGTTCATGTACAATAAATAATTTTTTTAAATAATACATATATTTACAATAACAAACATGTTTGGCAATTTTGTTTGAACAAAATATAAAGTGTAAATAACAAGAAAATGTGAGAATATGTTTTTGAATTATATATATATTGTAATAGAAAATATAATAGTATTTAATTCATGGTGTGGTAATAAACAGAGGAGAAAGAAGATTAGGCTTGAAGTATTTCTTTGAGCAACTGGTATGTGTGTGCACATGAGTGACTTATTCTAATGATTTATTTTCATAACCATTTATAATGAGGTTTCTAATACATTCTAAAAAATATTTTGAGTACCTTATCATTAATAAAATTATCAAGAGTATACCTTCTCTTCTTTTATTTTTTATATTAAGGAGAAAATAATGTACACCAACTAACTACTTTCTATATCTCCTAATAGCATATATTACAGTAGCATAATCCAATAAGAACAAAATTTCAATATGCAACTTTTAATGAGAATTAATAAATAAATGACCATTAACAATAACTTTGATGCATGAAATATAATTAACGAATTCAACAGTAGTTATATAAAATTAAATTAATTAACATTAGCAAAGTTATTATTATTAGCACATGAATAAATAGAAAACATCAATTTAGGTTTAGGAATTTATTAATACATTTATTTATTTAACTAAAGTATTATCTATTTCTTTTTAATATAATAAATGTAAATAATTGCAAGAAATTATTTATGTATATATTGAAACAGTAAGATTCGCATTCGAATCTTGTTTCACCTTTTCTATCGTCTCTCACCCACCACTCTATCCTATCCAAATTTAAACTTTTTTGGTATCGAATTGTGTGTGTAGCAATATTAAAAATGAATAAATATATGTAAAATCCACCATAAACACACACACGTTTCGATAACAAATTTAAAGCAATAGATAAAAATAATTAATGTAATTTGTATTTTTTTTAGTATATAAAAATATATAATTTTAACCATTTATTTTAAATTATAAAGTTCATTATTTATTGCTTTGTTTAAATTTCATTTAATAATAATTTTAGAAATCTGATTGTAATATTTAATTAAAAGTAAAAATAATCGTATGTTCCCTTTTGTATTTGAAATTTTAAAAGTAACGGTTGGTGAGAGATAATAGATTAATTAAAAAGAAAAATTCCCTAAAATCTAATTACCAAAAATGTAAATGTAAAATTAAATGTGAACAATAGTAAAGCAGCTTTCTATATAAATTAAATGTATAAGAATGTATTGATTATCCTCGGGGCAAATGATTGAATCCAAAAATAAATATAACAAAAAGTAAAAGATAAGATCAATAAAGGAGGACATTTTAAACTTTCTAGGAACTTTCAGTTGAACTTTAGCTGGGCTCTTGATCAGTTGAGAGTCTCCAAATATATATATATTGATTTACTTGCCACAGTATGCGTGAGTAGAAAGTGCCAAAGACTATGCTTCCCGGAGATGGTCGATTGTTTGCCGCGAACCTATGCCCGTGCCTTCCATAAAATCAACCAAAAGGATCTGCTGCCCACAATCAGAAAGCTGCTATTCAAATAACTAAATCATCTAAATACTGGAAAGAACTGCTACTTCTGGAATCATGAACAATTTGCTACTGACTACTGAATTCGGAAAACGTCATATAAAACAGGTACCTGTGCCCAAGCTCTAGAGTACTCTACTAATATCATGCTATAGCTCATTCTTTATATAACTTATAAACTATAAACTGTAAAATTCTCATTTGTAAAACTATAAATTTAATAATTAATTTATTATATAAAATTCGTTAATAATCTAGCTTGCCTAATTCTATCTTTCTTGGGTATGTATTTCTAAATTTTACAGTTACATTATTTAATTATCGCATGCTTAAAAGATTTCTGACCGGACCTCGCCAAGTTTAAATTTATTTTAATCAAGATGGATGCCATCTTGTTCAGTGGCCTCTTATTATATTTCTTTTATATACTGTTGGATAGTCCGCTCGGAAATCTCCATAATTTTCTAAATGCTTCATTTATTGTAATGCGGGGGTCTACTATTTAGCAAGTGGCTGACATATTAATTATTAATACTCATCCAGCCTACCTATTGCTTTATATTTTATTAAGTTTTTAAGTAGTAATTCTGTAAATTACATTTCTTTGAGAGTCGCAAACGTTCTTTATTAAATGTTGATAATGTAGAACCGAGTTATAAAAATATATTTCAATCTTAGCAGAATAGTCCATAAACTATACATGTGTTACGTTTTAGAGACATGATGACCTATTATAAGCCTTGGATGCTCCAGATTCTTTAGGATTTAAAATAATCCCAGTCATCCTACAAAAGCTGACAAATGAATGTCCCGTAGGACTTGACGACCATCATGCAGCCTGGAAGCAATCATGGCACAAACCACTTACCCCTGGTTATGCTTATGTGACACCTTATCCCTTTTGGGCCTACGGCAAATGCCAGCCCATTGTTCTCAACTCATCCACGGCTTCGCAGTTTCAATATACTGCCACCCTTATATCGCCTTTCTAGACGTACCACGTGTTTTGCTTATTAACTTTAGTTTTCAATATATAACTCCGTCTCTGCATTAGTGACATAATTCACTCTCAAATAAATGTCCGTCCATAGTAATTTATAAATATCTTATTTAATTAAATAAATATATGTCTGCCACTACTATTATAAATCCTAATTTAGACTCTTGCATTGCAAAGATATAAATCCCAAAGGCATGCTCTTGAAATACTTGCTCAAGAATTTAGGCAGCTAGATTATGTCAGCTATATAAATAAATGTATCTCTTTAATATCTAACAGTATCGGAAAATCCCGCTACTGATATTTTAAATCTTACCAAATATTATTAGTTAAATGATTTATTATTAAAATGTTTTAAATAAATAATTTCAAACTATACGTCTGCCGTTACATCTTTATTTATTCGATACCCATTCCATATAATATTTCCTTGATTCTGTAAAATATAAATATTTAATATAAGTGTTATTATTGGCTAACTCGAAAATAAAATTCTTGATTCTCTTGCATCTCCCTGATCACCGTGCCCAAAGAAGTATTTACTAATGTAGCATCAGCTGCATTGTTTCGTAGATTGTATTGTGGAACTGATAAACTATGTTCGAACTCAGTACTATGGGTAGCTTCACTATCTAGATGGTGCTGAAGTTCTGTGTGGTGATCAAATTCTGCACTATGTTAACGAATCACACGTTTCTGACCGTTACAATATAAGCATGATAATTTAATAAGAACATGATAAAACATGCAATTTGTATGAATTGATATGAATATTAACTACATCCATGTATTCTTGTTTATGAATATAATAAATAACATTCATTATCTTTACAATATTATCAAAGGAATATCAAAAATTATGTTGTATAACACAATATCTATCTATCTATCTATCTATCTATCTATCTATCTATCTATCTATCTATCTATCTATCTATCTATCTATCTATCTATCTATCTATCTATCTATCTATCTATCTATCTATCTATCTATCTATCTATCTATCTATCTATCTATCTATCTATCTATCTATCTATCTATCTATCTATCTATCTATCTATCTATCTATCTACCTACCTACCTACCTACCTACCTACCTACCTACCTACCTACCTACCTACCTACCTACCTACCTACCTACCTACCTACCTACCTACCTACCTACCTACCTACCTACCTACCTACCTACCTACCTACCTACCTACCTACCTACCTACCTACCTACCTACCTACCTACCTACCTACCTACCTACCTATCTATCTATCTATCTATCTATCTATCTATCTATCTATCTATCTATCTATCTATCTATCTATCTATCTATCTATCTATCTCTCTCTCTATATATATATAATTACATTTCCATACTCTGCCATTCTAAATATTAATGTGAAAAAGTGAATATCCTTTTATTGAATCAAAAATTAATGGTATTCACAACAGTAAAAAAATTAATGTTCTCAGTAGACTGACTATTATTAAATTTTATATTTAAACTCTGTTTGAATATTTTTCACATTAATTTATATATATTTACTAATACAATAAAGCCAATGACTCAAGGCATTCGTAGGTTTATAAATGTAAGTGATAATCAACCAATAATCTATCAACAATCTCAATCTGTAGTCAAGGCAACCTCCCTTTTTCAATAAAGGTGGTACCACCTTTATCTATAGTCTGATATATTTATATAGACACTAAAGATTGCAACTTGACCAAGGAGTGTGAGATTCATAATGCAAAAAAGTTTAAACAAATGTCATTCATCTTTAGTGCCTATATAAACATGTAAGACCATAAATTACCTGTAATAAAAAAGGAGGTTCACTTGACTATAGGTTGAGATTGTTGATAGCTTAAAAGTTGATTATTATATATATACACTTGTTAGATATAAAAAAAATCAATGCCATATTTTTATACCTTATGATAAAACAGTTCAAGCAGATTTATCTTTTATATGCTCCTAATGAATTAGTCGTTAATATTTTCTTACAAATTAAAATTACTAATCCAAGAAATTACATTTTTTTATTGATAGAAACAAACTTTATTTCAAGAAAAAGTATATTATTTCTATACAAAAGCAAGTTTTACTCTCAGATGAATTATTTTAGTGAGTTGTGTTTCCAATAGTTAATTCCAGTTTTCAAAAATTTTCATTTTTAATCCAAATCAAGCATATTCTTAGGGAAAGATGCATAATAGTTTTATCACTTATTTTATTCCCCTGATTTTAAGATTTCATTATTTTATTTTGTGTGTCAATATTCCATTATATATTCTCCATGTTATTCTGAAATTAAATACTATCTTCCTCATCAACCAAAATTCCTTTCAGACTTTTATAGTACACAATGGTATTTAGTTTTTTCATCTTTTATTTTAATTTTTAAATAACCATAAATGAACATAGCCTGAACATATGAGAGTTTTAAATTACATTATTCAGCAATATTTTTTTTTATTAAAACATTCATCTATCATGTTCATACTCTGATGTTTAAACCTGGATTATAAATTTAGATTAAATACATTTTGAAAAAAAAAAAAGATTTTAATCAAAGTAAAAAATTTTATATTGATAGATGACTGATAACCCAATCCTGCTACCAATCTAATATTTATTATTAGCTATTCTTAGTTATGATGTGAAATAAAGATTGAAAAATGATCAAAGCCTTATTATTAATGAATTGAAAAGTCTGGTGTTTTATGTCTTCTTTACTGTTTCCTCATGAAATACTGTCTAAAAGACTTTTTATCTACCACAAAGTGTTTAAAGGCTGTTTTGACATTATCTTTCATTATATATTTATACAAGATGATATTAATGCATATTCATAAATAATGAAAAGGATCATTCTCTTATTGTTTTTCTTGTGAATGGTCTCTTGCTTTGATTATTCATTCTTTAATATTAAGCCAATCAACTTTATTGTTTTCTAGATTATTGTCAGGGAAGTTGTTTCATAATGCACATATTCTGCAAAATAATTAGTTAATTTTTGCATAATATAATGATTAAACAAAGATGATTTGGGACCATATTATTGGAATTTATATCACCTTGATTTATTTGCAAATATATGTTAGTAATCTTATTTATCGATTGATTTATTTCAATTAAGATTTAGAAATGATGTGAAAAGAGTTGTCAAATTGTTATTAAGAATCTAAAAGGAAAAATATTGATTTTTTTAAAAAGTAAATTTGTACATTGCTGCAGTTATAATTATTTTCATAGTTGACTAAATTCTCTATCTCTATTACACACACACACACACACACACATATATATATTAATATGGTCACTTCATAGAGACCATTTTATAGTAATGAAGAAGCAATATCTGATTAGAAAATCTGGAAAAAGAGAGTGATGTAAGGATGTAAAAGAGTTAAATAAAGTATTAATTAAAAGATTACTAATATAAAAAAATTTAAACCCAATAGCTTTTTTAATTTTTTTTATAGAAATGTAATAGTGATCTTGTTATAAAGAAATTAGGATCCCTTTATTGTTTTGATATTTTTAAGTCAGTATTAATTTTTAATATGTTCTAAAATTTTATAAAACTTTTAGCATTAAACTTAGAAAACATTTTATGTGAAATACAATACATCAAATTCAGAAAGGATAATAAATGAAGAATAAAATGTATTTTCTTTCAACGCAACCTTAAAAAATATAATTAATAAATGAGATTGAGCATAATGCTTTAGGACATATTGTAAAATATATTTAAAAACTTTAATTTTTTTTAAACATGTTTGCATATGGTGCTCAGAGACAAAAAAATGTTGCGTGCATATTGTAAAATGTATTAAATTTATGAATTTTAATGTTTTTTCTTTACATTTTTGTTTATTTATATTTTTTATTGGATAGTATGTAATTGAAGTTATGTATTTTGATGCAGAATATTTCATGGTTTTACTATATATAAAATACAAATCTCCTAAGATATTATATTTGCTCCATTGCTTCATGCTAGCTAGTAAGCATTTTCTAAAAGTAATTAAAAGATTTCCATATTCTGTAGGTGATTTTTTATCGTTCAAAATAATTGTGAAGCTTGAAAACCTTAAAAGATTTTTAAAATCTGCATTTATAAAATATACGACTTTTTAGATTAAAATTAAAATCTTAGAAAGAATTATCGATTTGTGATTTCTATTTCATTTTAATAATATTTTGCACTTTAAAAAAAGAACATTATAATAGAAAATTAACTTAAATATTCTCTCAAAATCATATAGTGCAATATAATTTTATTTCTTTGTTAATTTTAATATTTTAGTGTTTGATGCATTTTTAATATTTACTGTATTTCAATAAGTATTGTATAAATTCCCATATCATAAAATAATTTTATTGTATATGATATAAAAAAGAAAAATTACTATAATTCAAATAATAATTTATATTGCATTTCTTTATATAAATTTATACTGATTTAAATAATATTCAATTTAAGTTTGAAAGTTTTTCATAAAATGTGGAAAAGTTTTGACTATCCCAAATTATAATGTTATAATTCAACTAACACATTCATTAGTTACATTGATAGAAAAAAAAAAGTGAAAATCTATCAGTTTGACAACTCTGATTCTTTGGGTATAATTTATAGAAATTTAGGATAAAGTCTATCTCATGATACCATCAAGAGAACAAAATGTGCCAATAATTAATTTGGTGCTTATTTTAAGAATTCTCTGGTTTAAATAACAAGTTTCAAATTAATTTGAAATTTTCCTCATTAATAAATATACCATACAATTTAGAAATAATACATAATTACTTATGCAATTTTAATTATAAGTAAAATAAAATTTTAATTAGTTTAACATATGTAGATTTATGATTGCAGTACATTTATGCCATTAATTATAAATTAAGCTATTAAATAAAGTGTAAGCTAGTTGTGTGTGTGTGAGTAACTTTCAAGTGAATAGCATGTTTGGACTAAAATGTATAAGATTTTCAGAAATATATAATAAATATTTAATATTACAATAACATATCTATTTCATTATTTGCAATCCAAACTAAATTTTCAAAAAATATTCTTTAAGTATTTGCGATAGAGATAATGTATTAGACTATATATATTCACATTCATAATTAATTACATAATGATAGTCAATCTACGTTTTAGTGATTTATAGCTCAATGAAATGAATTGTACTCTGTAATATTTCTATTCATTTTTAAACATTGATGAATACCTTATGTACACTTTGAGGAGTTACAAAGAAAACCACAAAAGTGTATTTATATGTTTCATATGGGAAAAAATATTTCTTGTTTTGAACTTTTCAATGATAGAGTTTTTAAGATAGTATTAAATTCCATAAAGATAGCATAAAACTAGTACAGAGTTATAAGGAAAAATTTTTTTCTCCAAATATTAATAAAGTTGTTTAATAATGCATAAATACATACATATATAATTTCTATTTATTTAAAGATTGTAGATAATTTTCCTATATATGTAATAATTACTAATAGAATATATTAGATATTTTACCATGTGTAATTAACATACTCTGAATCATGCACTCTATAAACAGATAAATATTATAATTTTTTTATTTTATTTATGAAATTAAGAAAATAGATAATATTTAACTGATCAAGAAGTTATGCAATTGTTTTTAAGTTATTGTTGTTTGTCAATGCAGTTGTATATGTAACAATGTGATTCTTCAGTTTGGTTCTTGAGGCTAACACAATGTTTATGTTTATATAAGTTTAATTACTATTATTTTAAATTAAATGCTTGGTTATTTTATTCCCATGCAATCTATTTTATTTATGTGATGCCCCTATATCTGGTTAAATACATATTCATATATAAGTGGTATTTGATTAATTAAATAAATAATATTATATGTCATGTAATGTATGTGTCCACACCATTATTATTGCATCATATATAATATATTTTCTATATAAAACAACCTATGTTGTATACCATATAATAAATATTAATGTCAACTTAATTTAAGCAATAACAAACTAATCATAATGATATAAATTAATAAATAATGATTTGTAAAACAATATTGATGAGAATAAGTTTTACAAATTTATACAATTACTCAATATTTAATAATATAATGAAAAGAAGAACAAGTTTAAATAGTCCTTGATTTCACTAGATTTAAAATGAAGACCACATTATATAACCGCTATTTTATATTATCAAGAGACAAAAAATGTTCAATTATATAATATAATAATCATTGTTAGCACATAGCTGATATCTAAGTTTTTTTATTTATTTTATAAGTGCAAGTTGAGTATAAATCCCTGCCTAATGTCACTCTTATTTAATTGGGATTCAGGAACACCTGATGAAGAATTAACAAAATAGTAGTTAGCTGTTCACTAGAGAATAATAACTTAAGGACAATGAAAATAAGATTGTTTCCATATTTTTTAAGTAATTTCCTAGTATAATAATTTATGATTTTATAATAATTATGTAAGAGATTTGAACACAGACTTTCAGGTTCCCTTCACCTATCTGCTCTATACAAATTTTAAGTTCTGTATGAATTTAAAAAGCTCAGCTAAAAAGGAGGCTGATCAACATACCTTCATAATTAGAAGCCAATTCTTTATATATATGACCATGAATATGACATCAAAATGTTGAAAGTATACTTGGTACAATTATATTATTAATGTTTAAACTTTGTTATAAGTACTATTTACATTAATATATATTGTAACGATCCAGATAAGATAGACTTATGTAAACTGCACTACAGGGCGCCATCTAGGCATTTGAACCTAGAAAAATTTATAAAGTAGGCAGATACGTAAGTCAAAAAAAAATTTTTTTTTTTTTTAAATATTTTGGTTCCGGACGTTAGCCCATGTCACTAGCTCAGTGGAATAGCAGAGATTAAATAATATAATCTAAGAATATATATAAAAAAGAATAAAATAAGCCACTGCCAGTAATTAGCATACAAACATTTATTTATGCACATATATATAAGATTGAAAATTGTTTTAGTATCAGTTTACATTTTAACATTTAACATTATTTTTAACTTTACTTTAGATTTTAATTTACATTTTAATTTCTATTATATTATAAGTTTACATTTTAATTAAGTTCGCACAGATGGGATTATAAAAGCTTGTTTTAATATGTTGCGTATAGATCGGTTACATAGATTACAACGGTCAAAAACATTTCAAAATCAACATAAACGATCAAAATATAAAATCATTGATACCGACAATTGCAGAGGGAAATTTATAAGTAACCCAATAGTATTCACCATAAGATACTTGCATTGTCACCAATAACTTAAAAGACATCCGAATAAATACATTTTAGATACTCACCGTAAGGTATCATTATTTATCGAATGTCTATATATTTTGATCAAATATGAAAACCCAAAACATACTTAACCGATAACCAATCCATGCAAGCGTCTATAAACAACTTAAATTTAATGCATTTTTATTTAGTGTCGAGTATGAATAGACTACATAGATTTGCATTTGAAAATAAAACATTCTATCCCTATTTAACCTTAGGCTAAAGGTTCGCAGCCAAAACTGGCATCAATTTATCTGATATATCGATGCATTCAATGTAATACGAAATACGGCAGCACCAAAAAGTTAAGAGAAGAAATTGCCTCTCGTCAGATAGGAATACATACATCTATCTGACAAAAAGAGCAATAAAAAAAAACTCCATAGAAAGGAACTGCGGTCTCCGACTTATAATTCCTTCCATAGGCAAACGGGTGAGTGCGGCGTATACAAACGATTCTGCCCGTAGCGAATCTTGCATTACATCTACTAACTACACCAATATATCCAATCCATTGACCCAATTTAACTACGAAACAAATAACCTAAGATTACCCTCCCCTAATATAACTTTACAAATCTATATAGCCATTCACGCCCGACTTAAGTTTAATATTTATATAACTAATTTAATGAAAAACAAAAATCATAATAAAACTTAAAGAACAAAAAATAAATAAATAAATGGAAATGATTTTAAATAAAAAAAAACATCAAATAACATTATTAATAATAGAATTAAGTTTGGTCAGATAGGATTCTATTGCAATTATTTACATATGGAAAGGTTTTAAAATTTAAATGTTCATTTTTCAAGTGAATATAAAGTTCTTACGGTTTTTTAAACACAGCTTCATCTTTATCTGTTGCTTGCCATTGTTGGTAATGTTGAAGGGAATTCCCACGCCGTCCTGAAGAGATTGGTATCCAGTTAGCCATTGTTTTATTTATTCATTCGGAGGTCTTTTAGTTTAGCTGGTCCTCAATGTAGAAAACGATAGTTCATTTTTTTTTTTTTCAACAGCTGAAGGAATTGAAGAGTGCGTCTTTTCAATCCCTTCATCCTTCAACTCCGCACTAATACATATCTGTCACATCGTAAATAATCAATTAACTAATAATTTTCAAACTTGTCCTTTTATATTAATTTTGAAGGATTGAATTTACATTACGTCATCGATGCGATGGTCCTTTCGCTGAGGTCCGATTCCATAGGGATTTCTTTTTATTTGCTAAAAGTTTCTATTGTTTTCCTATCTGACCGATGTTTTTACATTTAAATGCCCAAGGCTGGTTTACATTTAACTAATTAAAACAATCATTTCCATTTCTGATTAATTAATGTGTTTTCCAAGATTAAAGATATATTTTTATCTCTAAATCTTTTTAGGTTTTTGTTTTTAAAATACCTTTCTATTTTTAATAAAGTTTTATTTTAATAATTTTTTTTTTATCTGTGCGATTTATATATACGAGTTTAAGATGATATTTAATTTCAATTTTTAATTCTTAAAGAAAATTTTTAAATGCGAACATGTTTAATAATAAAAAAACAATGTAACGTCGTCTGTGCTTGTTACATATCAGTAAAGTTGCTTAAAAAAAATGATCAAAAAAAAAATTTTACTTAGGGTTAGTAATTACGGTACACGATTAATGAAAACATTTACAAAACATCCGGTTAGTAATTTTACCAAAAAGACTATATACAAAAAAAAAAAATGTTTACTATCGTTCTCCTAAGGACCATTTACGTTTACACCTCCTCCCCACAAGAGTTCTATTTTTTTTATACATTTTATTTTTACACATGGCATGACAAGCAAATTTTTAAAATTATTTAGGAAGGTTGCATTGAAGTAAATATGTTTTGAAAGATGATGGGTTTATGCGTGTATATTTGCAGCACAATTATAAATACCACCAACTTATTTATGATTTATTGAAATGCTTACATAGGAATTACACTGAAGTAAATTCCCAAAAGTACTCTCCGTAAGGTACCACATTTACCATCATAAACTTACGTGGCTGTGCGCTCCTATACACATTAAAGCATAATTTATATTAACAACAAAAAAAAACATATCAATCGCAACCTTTTGACTTTCTTTTTAACGAAATACAGTTTAAAATTATTTATACTTTCTCGTGTTTAATATATGTGCTATTTCTTTTACTGGCAGAGCTTTTATAAGATTTAAAGTATACGACTTTATGTAAACAGATAAAAATGTTTCATTTTGAGAAGAATTTGTTCAGGGTATACGTGGTTTATTAAACATCGGCCCAAGTTGGGAAAGCCAATTGTAACGATCCGGAGAATATAGACTTAACGTAAACTGCACTACAGGGCGCCATCTAGGCATTTGAACCTAGAAAAATTTATAAAGTAGGCAGATACGTAAGTCAAAAAAAAAATTTTTTTTTTTTTTTTAATATTTTGGTTCCGGACATTAGCCCATGTCACTAGCTCAGTGGAATAGCAGAGATTAAATAATATAATCTAAGAATATATATAAAAAAAGAATAAAATAAGCCACTGCCAGTAATTAGCATACAAACATTTATTTATGCACATATATATAAGATTGAAAATTGTTTTAGTATCAGTTTACATTTTAACATTTAACATTATTTTTAACTTTACTTTAGATTTTAATTTACATTTTAATTTCTATTATATTATAAGTTTACATTTTAATTAAGTTCGCACAGATGGGATTATAAAAGCTTGTTTTAATATGTTGCGTATAGATCGGTTACATAGATTACAATGGTCAAAAACATTTCAAAATCAACATAAACGATCAAAATATAAAATCATTGATACCGACAATTGCAGAGGGAAATTTATAAGTAACCCAATAGTATTCACCATAAGATACTTGCATTGTCACCAATAACTTAAAAGACATCCGAATAAATACATTTTAGATACTCACCGTAAGGTATCATTATTTATCGAATGTCTATATATTTTGATCAAATATGAAAACCCAAAACATACTTAACCGATAACCAATCCATGCAAGCATCTATAAACAACTTAAATTTAATGCATTTTTATTTAGTGTCGAGTATGAATAGACTACATAGATTTGCATTTGAAAATAAAACATTCTATCCCTATTTAACCTTAGGCTAAAGGTTCGCAGCCAAAACTGGCATCAATTTATCTGATATATCGATGCATTCAATGTAATATGAAATACGGCAGCACCAAAAAGTTAAGAGAAGAAATTGCCTCTCATCAGATAGGAATACATACATCTATCTGACAAAAAGAGCAATAAAAAAAACTCCATAGAAAGGAACTGCGGTCTCCGACTTATAATTCCTTCCATAGGCAAACGGGTGAGTGCGGCGTATACAAACGATTCTGCCCGTAGCGAATCTTGCATTACATCTACTAACTACACCAATATATCCAATCCATTGACCCAATTTAACTATGAAACAAATAACCTAAGATTACCCTCCCCTAATATAACTTTACAAATCTATACAGCCATTCACGCCCGACTTAAGTTTAACATTTATATAATTAATTTAATGAAAAACAGAAATCATAATAAAACTTAAAGAACAAAAAAAATAAATAAATGGAAATGATTTTAAATAATAAAAAATACATCAAATAACATTATTAATAAAGAATTTAGTTTGGTCAGATAGGATTCTATTGCAATTATTTAAATATGGAAAGGTTTTAAATTTAATGTTCTTATTATTCTGAATATAAAGTTCTTACGAGTTTTAAAACAGTTCATCTTTATCCATGTTGCTTGCCATTGTTGGTAACTGTGAATTCCCACGCCGTCCTAAAGAGATTGGTATCCATGTTAGCCATTGTTTTATTTATTCATTCGGAGGTTTTTTAGTTTAGTTGGTCCTCAATGTAGAAAACGATAGTTCATTTCTCTTTTTTTCTTTGGCAAAACTGAAGGGATTGAAGAGTGCATCTTTTCAATCCCTTCTCCTCCACTTCCGCACTAACACATATCTGTCACATCGTAAATAATCAATAACTAATAATTTTCAAACTTGTCCTTTTATATTAATTTGAAGGATTGAATTTACATTACGTCATCGATGCGATGGTCCTTTCGCTGAGGTCCGATTCCATAGGGATTTCTTTTTATTTGCTAAAAGTTTCTATTGTTTTCCTATCTGACCGATGTTTTTACATTTAAATGCCCAAGGCTGGTTTACATTTAACTAATTAAAACAATCATTTCCATTTCTGATTAATTAATGTGTTTTCCAAGATTAAAGATATATTTTTATCTCTAAATCTTTTTAGGTTTTTGTTTTTAAAATACCTTTCTATTTTTAATAAAGTTTTATTTTAATAATTTTTTTTTTTTTTTATCTGTGCGATTTATATATACGAGTTTAAGATGATATTTAATTTCAATTTTTAATTCTTAAAGAAAATTTTTAAATGCGAACATGTTTAATAATAAAAAAACAATGTAACGTCGTCTATGCTTGTTACAATATATATATATAGTGCACTTTTTATTAGCCCAGTCTATTCTAAAATAAAATTTTGGTGTATAATTTTAAATTTTACAAATCCAATAATATTTACTTATTAAAAGAAGACAATAATGACATATTAGATGATAGGGTTTGAACTCAGGATTAGCTAATGGAAATTTATAAATGATCTTAACTCAAGATACACATAAATAATAACCTATAGAGTTGTATATATGCAGATGGATGGACAATTAATATATTATTTAGTATTTAAGACCAGTGAAGTTTAAATTGTAATTTTGTAAACATGATGCGTTATAGAGACCAATAATTATTGTTTGTGCGCAGTTGATTTTAAAAACAAAAATTATTTATATTCAAATCTTGTTACGTTTAAAAGTAAATAAATATTTATCAATTTTACAAAATACTGATCTAAAATTAAAACAGTAAATTGCGTCTTTATTTAATTTCTAAAAAAATATTATTTCAATATTTTTAAAAAAAAAAAACCAAAAGTATCATTTTAAAATGATAAATCAAAAACTTGCAAAGTAAATCTATGGTGTTATAAACAGAAAAAGGTGGAAAATATCAACCAATCGAAAGGGGTCAAACAATCTTTTTACTATAAAATCCAATAAAGAAAAAAGGCTTGTTCGGGATGTAAAAATAAGTAAATAGGCTTTTTCTTTTCTTGTGATATATATTTAAAAAGTTGGATTAAAAATTCCTAAAATCTTATTATTTGCAAGCAGAAAAAGTAATGAATTGTAACTCTGTATCGATATATTGGATAATTATAAGCTTTATGTTTAAACTAATGGAATAAATTAATCATTTTCTATTGGGCAAATCAATGGTCGATAATTCCCAATAATCTCTTGAAAATTAATATATATTGAGGAAATAATCAGAGAGGAATAATAAACAAATATACTCACTGAAAGGGAACAATAATTGTGCCATGGGGAAAATGAATTGCAGTAATCAACAAAAGGAAATAAATAAACACATCAATATCTATCTAGTAAGGATAAATAAAAGAATAGTAAATCTCTTGGAAACAGTTAAGTATATATATTTAAGATTCAATGGAACTAAATTAGTAATAGATGAAAAGTGTTCATTAGCATTCCGTCTACACATTAAATCCTAATGACAATAAGGGATAGGAGAAGTATTTACTCTGAGCCATACTGGCAGGAATGTCAGTTTTTATAAAGATTTAATTGAAAATGTTGCATGACACATATATTTTGATTAAAATCATAAGTGTACCTTATAATATATATGGAAATATATATCATCTAGAATAAATAAGGCAAGCCATAAATAAATTTTTGGTATTACTAAACAAAGAACAAAAGGAAGGATTATTATTGCAATAACCAGAATACCTAGTGAATCTTAGGATAAGCAGAATCTTCAGAGAAAGAAGGAGAAAATAAAAGTTATAATAAGTTTATGTGGTGTGGAACAACCCAGAATGCTAAGAAATTTAAAGTTGTTATTATACTTTTAGCTGAGAATTTAAAAGAGAATTTGTTCCTAATGTTTATATTTATACTTTTAATCTATGAGTTGTTAGTACAATAAGGGGGGGGGACTAAATCATTTAATAAGGAATCAATTCAAGTGTTATATTAATAGTTATTTCATAATTAGGTTAAGATTAAAGATTATTAATCATTTAAATAAACAAATATGCTCAATACCCTAGTATGAAAGGTATAATAGGGTATTTAACATGATATATACACATTCCAGAGGGCAGGGTGTGTTTACATGAGAGAACGGAAAAAAAAAGAAAACAATAATATTTTCTTATGTGAAATATAAAAGTATTAATTTTGTTTTGCTTATCAACCTCCAGAATTATAACTATCTTTTCTCCATTGTTTTTTGTATTATTAGTTATTCATCAAATATGTAACCTTAGTACTATTATTATTTTAGAGGTTGAAATAACAGACCATGAATTGAAAAAAAAACAAGATAATTATTGTTTAATAAATAGGGATAAATATCTTAACATACAATGGGAGATTGTTAGTTTTGTTTAATTATAACACTACAAAGATTAATTTTCTATCATTATTGTTATTATTATATATGTGTATATCATTTTTTTATAAGTTATTTAAAATTAGATGTAATGGTAATGTTTATTGTAATCATTTGTAATGAATATTATTAAATTATTGAAAGTTTTATCAAATTCTAATTGTTGCATTTCTTTTTTGGGCTCATTTTCACCACACCACACAACTCAAAATGTACAGTCGAAATTAAAATGAAAAATCAATTCAGTTTAGAGCAAATCTAACAGTTTAATAAGCACAAATCTCTTAATAACGATTTTCTACTTGTTACATGCTGCTTTGATCCCATAGATCATTGATGACATTGCCAATTATTAAAGTGTATTTATTAATATGAAATTAAATGATACATTAGTTATTAGTGAAAGTATTAGTGTTAATCACAGTTTAGTTAATAATATTATTTTAATATTAAGTATTAAAGAACATAAATATAAAGCCTGATTATAGATTTAAATTATAAGCTTTTCTTAATTTGTGCACTATCCATGGAAATCTGTAAAACCTCTCTTGATATTCCATAGGTAGTATGAAGAATTAATAAATCAATGATTTTCCTGAGATCTCCTTATTATAAAGTTATTCTTGTGATTATTGCCAATCTTAATTATTAAAAATAATAGAAAACAAAGTTTATCTGTAATTATCTAACATATTAATTTAATGAGTGATTGAATTAAAACTTAATAGTTATAAATATAATATAATATATTGGATATTGTTAGCCATGAGAGTATGTAGTTGCTTAATAAGGAGGAGTATCTGGGTATTCTTATGCCATTGAACAAATATTTTGTATTTGTTTAATGTTAAGAGGATGTGATCTGTTTATAGGTCGAGTCTCACATTAATTATATTTAAAATATGTCTTATCTTAGAAATGTTCAATCATATAAAAGTAACTTGGGATGAATATTAACCTTATTTAAATTCAATTGTTATAGTTAAAGAAATGGTCAGGAAATAGTCAGTCTGTTAATAGTACCTAGCCAGAGTCCAAAATGTAGGAACTTGACAACTCTGCTTAGGGTCGTACCACCTATAGACAGGCCACAATATATATATTAATTTTAATATTCTCACAGATAAATGATGAATTCATAATATTATTTTTGGTAGCTTCTGTGTAATAAAAATATAATCGCTAAATAGCTGATGTTTCAGTACAATAGCAAGTACTTTCTTCAGAGTGACCTCTTTCTCAAATCATAAGAATGTGTGTGATGAGATTTAAAATCATTATTTTTTTCTTTTTATTTTCTCCTCATTCTGAAATTCTATTGGTTTATAAATTTTAAAAAGTATTTTATCCTCCAATAGCTTTTCCAAATATTATTAATTTTCTTTAATTCACACTTTTTATACACAAAAGCTCCTGGGAATAATATTATTTATTCACATATATATATATTTGAAATGCAATTTTACATAAAATGAGTCTTTTCAGATCAACAGCCAGTTAAACCAAAATATCATTCAATTTGAAGATAATGTATGTTCTTATCATCTTCCATCCATAAATTATTAAACTACTGGATAATACAAGGAGGATTTGAACTACTTATAATATTTAAATATAGAAGTTCTGATGCCATAACTGTTCAAAATGAAATTTTCTAATAGTGTGCATTCAGTTACTGGAGTTGATTAATTATTTTAAATCATCATTACACTGAATGATGTAAATAGCTGTGGGGAGTTGTGTGTGAGATTACAGTTTGAGAATATAAAAATGATAATACTTTGTAATTTGAAAAAAAAAATAAAACATTTATAAATATTTAGTTAAATTAATTGAGGATATATAATGCATTGGACAGGCTTAAACCCGCATTTATATATGTAATATAGGCGGGATTTTCCATAATAGTTTTTTTATATGCAATAACTTTTGATAATATATTGATTACCAAGTATATCCTATAATTAGATCATGTGACATCTGACTTGATTTTTTTTTTATAATTAAGTATATTCTATGATTGAAATCAATAAATATTTCTCTGCATTCAGATATTATTGAAATGTTTATTTTTAATATATTTTAGGTGCATATGCTGATTATTTTAATTCTAATACATAAAGAATTGTGAGAGTATTACTAAAGATAAAACATTTTCATAGTTTTACATTGAAAAGTTTGAGATTTGTTAATCATTGGCCAAAATTTGAAATGTTGTAGGTGTTAGAAGTGTTAACATATTTTAGGGAAATTGGCATAACTTCATATATTGATAATGCAGAGATGATACTATGTTAAAGTTTATTTTTGATATGGTGGTGAGGTATTGTGACGAAAAATATTAAAACTTTTATATGGGGCATCATTTTTTGAAATGTTATTAACATTTTGTGCATTTTATTTATCAGAAGAATATTTCATTAATAAATTTGTATTTATGTCTATAAATTAGTTCTAATTGGAATAAGAAATAAATATCAGGAAGCCAAATTATTGTGAAATAGGTTAAAATTTAAAATACAAAGATAGATCTATAAGTTTAAGATTTTTTAAAAAGAAAGTGAAAAACTTTGGAAATATTAAATTATCTTGACTGACTGGACATTTTATAGCATTGTAAAAAGGTAGATATAGAGTTGTAGTTCAAACACAGGAAGTTGATTATATAATTAATCTCTTAGCATCCAAAGATCATAACATGTTAACAATCTGGCAAGAATATTATTAAAAGTTTTAGAGATTTTTATTGGCCAAAGTAGCCATGGGAAAAATATTTTCAACTTTTTCTGTTATTTATCAATTTATTGTTTATTTTAGTATTGGTTTATGATGATTTAATTATTTTAAATGAATGAGTTTGTACCATTTTGAAATTCTGCTAAAACTATTAGCACTGTTAAAACATTTCCGTACCTCTAAAGATATAGATTGTATCAACTGATATAGTAAATCACTGATCAAGGTTTGATTAATAAAAGCCATTGGTGATTTAAATAAACTTCATAGTTAGTGATTCCAATTATATAGACAATGGGAGTGGTACCATTAGTGATGCTTTGTGGTAGACCTTTTCTTTTGGAAAAGCTAATAAAAATGCATATAGTTTTTTAGTTTATTCAAAATAATTCTGAAATAGTTGCAATTTTTAAGACTAAAAATGGATGATGAAGTTAAAACAGGTTCATTAGTTTGCTTATTGGAAATTGTTTTAAAATCATTCTGAGCTACAACATTGTATGTTATTTGACTTATAAGGTGCTTTATGATCAAGTTTTAGATCCATAGAAAGTAGAAGTTAATTAGTGTTAAAAAATGTAACTGTTTAAAATAGTATCAATAATAAATACTTTTTGATTAATATTCTCCAACATAATAAATTGCAGTTTTTTTTATTATCATGAAATGTAATAAATGAATATTCTTTGTTCGATTGTTTTTAACTAGGAAGTGCTGTTTGTGGTTAACTATGAAAAAGCAGTTCAGTGACAACAAAACTTGATTATTTTGTGATGGCAGCTTAATATAATATTTTATAGACTGAAACAGATATAAAGTAAGACATTAAGATGTTGTGTGTTTTGACTTGGAGAATTTTATAGAGAACATGCTCTTTCATAATAAAATTATTTAAATACTGAACAGATAATATATATACTGATTTTCCTTTCGGTAGACATCATCGATGATAACATGACAATGTTGTCATGTCAACCAAGTCACTGGCATGATTAATCCATGAGAGTCATTTTTGGATTTTTTTGACCCACGAGATTTAAAAATCAGAGAGAGGTTTGGGAAATTTTGTTATTTGTCTGTTTTTTGTGATTTGCTATTCACGGCTTCACACTGATTTTTTCATTCTGTCATACTGTGATTTTGCTATTCCTGGATTTCTGCCATATTGTAGTTTTGCTATTCATGGTTTAACGGTCACTGAAATTTGGTCTTAAAGTATCTGCCGACAGGGCACCATCTAGGCCATTCGAACCTAGAAAAATTTATAAAGTAGGCAGATACGCGCTGTTAAAAATCCAACTTTTCTTTTATTGACAGTTTGCCCTTGCCACTAGCCCAAGGAGATGCAGAGATTAATATAATATAAATTCTTATCCAATTATATTTCAATATTAAAAGAAATAAATAAAATAAGCCACTGCCAATAATTAACACACAAATAGATTTTTATTAATGCACATTTAAAATTGAGGAATAAATTTATTTTTAGATTTTAACATTAATAATTTTTTTAAATTTAAATTCAAATTACTATTTAAATAGACTGCACAGATGGATATTTCTGAGGGTGAATTTTTTTACCGAGACGCATGTGTTACTAACGGTCCTTCCCATACGAAGTTTTCCCGAAAACAAATCGAGTCATTCAAAGGGGTAAGTGAAGCAACCGACAGCAAAACACATACATATCAGGTAATGAAATTGAACCCTCCCAACTTTAATGTAACTTTTAATTAGAACATAATACACACACACACACACACACACAAAATGAAATGGAAATGATTGCTTAAACATCTGCATAAAAAAAATTATTAATAATTGATTTTGCATTTTTAAATCAGATAAGAGTTCTTATTTTCAGCTATTAATTAATTGCAATTTTTAGGAAAGTTCTTATTAAATAGACACTAGAGTTCATACGTTACGGATTGAGCAGATTTTAGATCCGTCTTCGTGATCACTTTCGTAGATTTTGTCATTCTTTGAAATGAAACCGCTACTTGCCATTCATTTGGTCAGGAACTGTCATCCAGAGGCCTCAGCTGGTTGTCCGGAAAATCAAACTTATTGCAGACTTCCACATCGTGAAAATCTGCAATATAGCCAGTTATAACGACATATTCATAGTCAGCTCTCAGATAACAATCCCTCAGAATAATTTGGCTTTTATATTTTTATTAGTCTCTTATCATCCAATCTTTGGATTCAAAGAGCAAGACGTCACTAATCCATTCGTGTTTCAGTTATGGTCCGTGCTGTCATTTTCGTGTTTGCATTGGTCATTTAATTCCTTTGTATTCTCTTATCTGACCATTTAATTTATTTTACATGCCTCACGGGTTAGTTTGCTTTTGAACAATCATTTAATTAATAAGACAATCATTTCCATTTTCTAAGACTATAGAAATCAACATTATTTCTATTTTTAAAATATCAATCTTTATATTTTTACTTTTTTACAAAAAAAATACTTTCAAAAGCCTTCAAAGTTTCCTATCTGTGCGATCTATATATACGTTACACAACTTTTAATTTTCAGTTTTTAAGTTAAGTTTTTTTTTTTTTTCATTTTAATAAATCAATTTTTATTCACGATCTTTTTATTTTAGTTTTAAAATAATGTAACGGCATATTTATATACCGTTACAATGGCTTTACACTGATTTTTTCATTCTGTCATATTGTGATTTTGCTATTCACGGCTTTCTGTCATATTGTGATTCACAGCTTTACACTGATTTTTTTATTCTGTCATATTTCCGTTTTTGCTACAAATGGCTCTCGGCTAACAATACTTGACAGTAAAGCTGTTTTTTCATTTGTTTTGCTAGACCTGAGTCTAAGGTTGAACCATACTTAATCAAATAAGTTTTATGATCTTCAGAGTCCACTGCTATGGTTAATATTGAAAATAGTTTGCAGACAAAGCAATAAACACAACCAGCTGTTGGAGAATATGCAAGTCATTCCTTATTATATGCTTCATCATTAACTTTTCTGTTCTGAAGAAAACCTTTTCAACAATATGTGACCTGATGTTTGAATGAGTTATCAAATGGACCATTCCAGTGCCAACACTCTGATGGATCTTTTAAGATCAGTATGAGATTTCATCCTCTGTGAGGATACACCCTTGACCAATATCACTAAGTTTTGTGAATTTTATTGTTTCAACTGTAGATATCTATTTTGCAACAGTACTCACACTCACACTGGGATCAGTTTCAATATTCCCATCAATTGAGATTTCAGACTATAGTCCTAGTATCAGAGTTAATAGGCTGTTGTTATTTTGGACTTTGCTGATCTCTTTGGGTTTGTGGATCCTCTTCCATCCCTGAGGTGAAATATCTATCAAATTTTGGCAATGTTTGAGTTCGTCTTCAAGCTGCTGTTTCTTTTTCTCTTCAGGTAACCGCTTTCAAATGTTCACTCCATTGTGTGACTGAAAACAGAATAGCAAAAATAAATGCTAGAAAATAAGATTATAAACGTGAAAAATAATATATAAAATTTCTTATATATTATAGAATACTATGTTAGCTGAACGCCAACCTTAAATATAAAATATGTAAAAAAAAAATTTTAATATCCATATTTTACCCTTAACAGGTAATGACAAAAGATATATATTTACCTTACAACTTACATTGAGAGTGACTGAAATGATCCAAGTTAATAAAAGGTGAAAGTTGACGTATATCAAGATGATTATTCAATTTAAATAGACTACAAAAAGTTAAAAATTAAAAAATTTCTGGGGGAAAAAAGGTTTAAATATATTTATAAAAAAATTCATTTGTGAAAAAACATAGGAATTTTTTGAGACCCCTACAAATTGTGAGGCCATAAGCTGTAGCTTATATCTAAATCCGACAGTGCCTAACATGTTAAAAGATAAAACATTTTTATTGCTTCTAATATATGCCTCGCAATTTCAGTTAGTAGCAAGACAAACTCTTCTCCGCATGGCTCACTTCAACTACTCTAAAACATATATTTTGCAGCTTGGAATCTGCAAATCCACATTAGAATGAAGTTGACGTCCGAACGAATAAGTGCTTACCGTCTGCGTTACTAATTATCGCATGTACCATAATGTAAGCTATTCTATCATCCCAGACCCTGGAGAAAAATATTCCATTGTATTCTCCAACAAAAGAAATAAATGGCTGTGGCTTTCTTTTCTTTATCTAATACGCATTACAAATGATAAATACCATGCCGGCTTTTATTATTTTATTTATAATTAATAAAATATTGCTAATTTATAATTCATTTTCCTGGATAAACTTGTTCTTCTATTTTCTGCTAAAATCGATAAAATTTTATTTACAGCACAATTCGAAATATGTAAGACTAAAAAAAAATCTTAAAATGCTCTTTAATTTACGAATTGCGTATTTTCTCTTTCTTTACCATATATATGCATGTATAGGTTGCACACACACATTATTATTATTCAAATCTTATTATGTAGCGGTTACACTCATGTTACTAGGATTATAATATATATGTGTATGTGTTCGAGCTTGACTTATAATAATGCATTGCAAATTACGCAATACATTTTTATATATTCAGAATTTTACAAACTTTTGAAAATATTCGAAATATTTTTGTATACACAGCAGAAAGAGATAAAAAGTTAATAACATATAAGTTTAATAACAATAAAAATTGTTATTAAAAAAGATAATGCGTTAATGTGAAAGCAGAAAATAAGCAAATTTAACAAAAAAAAAAGTCAAAGATGATAATTAGCTCTATAAATAAAATATATAGTATATATAATTGTTTTATATAAAATTCTTAATCCTATTTAATATATATATCATAAGGAGTAGTTTAAAATTTTCATTATTATTGTGTACATTTGAAATACAATTAACTTCATTCTCAAAAGTTGATGTCTGAATTTGCTATTGTACAAAAGAACTAGTAGTTAATATTTTTTTTTTTTTAAAATAACGACTATGCGTTAACACTTTGAAGACTTTACATACGTTGTGTTTTTAAATTATATCATATGGTATTTATTTTAATTATTCTGGATGTTGCTTATCATTTCTTTAATTTTTATATAATACATTCCTAACTTGTCAGTATTAATCGTCTAGATTAGAAGCTTGAAAACAATAATTTATAATATTATTTCACACATATTGTACTTACATTTTAATTGTTTTTTCACTATGTTCATTATAATGTTAATAATTAAATATATTGTTATATTCATAGATAATTAAACAACAAATGAACTAATAATCATAATGATTAAAGCATCAACCTGCCATGACTATGCAATATCGGCATCCAGATTGGATACATTTTAAAAGTTTTTCAAGTTTTATATAGGTTAACGATTCTTTTATTCTAGTAACTTGCTGGCCATCTAAATATTAATTTGTGAAAGAGTATATAATTATTCTTAGGTAGAAGGTAAAACAAGAATGAAAAACTGCAAAAAAAAAAAGTCTTAAAATTTCATCTGTAGCAAGACTGATGAGAACTATTCCATTCATTTTTCTTCTTCAAAAGGCTTTTGGAATGATTATTTAAAAGCTGTTTCGCAATTCTACTTATAAAAATAATTAAAATAAATTTCAGGTGCGAGTATTAAAAACGTTAGCACAAATTTTCAGAATATTAAATTATTTAAACTATTTATAAATTATTTAACAAATCATAAATCATGTATATTATATAAATTATATATATATGGAGTAATGTTGGGGTTATATTTCTTAATATCTTCTTTTTTTTTTGCTTAATATATTATAAAAATCATTTAAAATATTGAAAATCATTGATATATATTAATATTTAAATACAAGTATATTGTCTATACTGAAAATGTAATTTAGAAGGGATTTGAAGTCAGACTTTTAAGCTCCCTACAGCTATCCATTGCATCTTATACAAGCGATACTCATGTCCACATACATGTGAAAAAGATAAATGATCTCTAATATATGTATTTCGTGCTAAATTCCAGCACTCATCAGTTATCATCATCTCTCACACACATTGTAATGGTAAGAATTGTCCCTCCACATAACAAAATCTAGAACACAGGCAAATGCACTAAAGCTGATCGAATCTGAATGCTGGGATCCAGAATCCGGCCAACATTCAATCCTGTCACCCCTGCTCAATATAATACCCTATGGATGACATTTCTCAAGTTACACAGACATTCAATTTAAACATGGCCCAGCAGTCACCCAGGGTAGAACAAGAGACTCAAATTAATTAACTTAACACTGATTTGGTCAGATATACATACACATGACTAAGTGAATCGCTAATATATCAATGATTGATTATGAAATCTAATAGAATGGTCTACGTATATATATATAATGAGGTATGTGCAAATAAATCTAGAGTTGGATAAAAATGAATTCACGGACAATAAAAATATGAAAACGAGTTATATTTTAAATAATATTAATTTAATAAATAAAATAAAAGATAGTAAAACTAAAATATACAAAATTATATAGTTGGGAACATGAAAAAATATGCTCGCAGGTATTACATAACTAATGAGATTAATGTTACATGTTATCCCATCATAAAGTGTTCAATAAAGTGTAGTGCGGTATTTAAGTTTATGCCTATATTAATATGCCAAATTTATAGCTCTAGTGTAGTCTGCTAAATCATATGGAACTTAATAGCCAAAGTTATATAACTAACTTAATAGCACTCCTATGGCATCTATCTATATCAAGTTAAGTTGAGCACATAAGCAGGCTCAGACATACACAAGTTAGCATGTTAATCTAGATTAGGATATACACTGACGCTGGATAAGGATTTAATATAAAAGAAGAGAAAATTGGTTTATTATAGGTTTACCTATATACTCTATGGCACATATTTATATATTAATAAAACTAGAAGGTGTGAATGGGTCATTATTCACAGGCTTCAGCATCAAATGCTCAGTAGCCCTACGACTGAACAACTTGCTACGAATAGGAACATTAGTAGTTCAGGGAGTCAGATAAGCATTAATTATGAATAATCTGGATCCTTGTGCTCCAGTAGAGTTGATATTTAGAATACAAATATTATATATATAATAGAAACATTAAAATAAATTGCTACATTTTGATTTAAAAGTGTCAAACTTATACCATTCACAATTTTGACATGATTCATTCTAGATAAATACAGACATGATTATTGCTAATCATTTATTAAATTAGAGATTATCTTTAGCCCAGATATAAACTTTAAACCCTAATTAAAGATTAATAAATCTGTTTTTTAATTAAACACACATGCATGAAATAATTTAACTTTATTTCTCTTTCTCCATGGGCCAAGTCTTTTATAGATGTATTTAAAATCCTCCACACTACCATACATTCTTGAAATATATGAATAAAGACATTTTAAAAGATAAATGATTTCTAACTAGCACTCATCAGTTGACCCAGTTTATCATCTCTCACATATATTTTTATCACATGTTCAGCATTTATCAATAGAAAATTATTACATTTTGATTTACAAATATCAAAGTTACTTCATCCACAATTTATATAATTGCAGTAATGAATATCACTAGTCATTTATTAAACTAGAAAATATCTTTAATCTAGATATAAATTTTAAACCTGTTTTAAAAAAAACCTCTAGGCATACTTATCTTTTACTGAGGTTTAAAGTTTATATTTAGACTAGAGATAATCTTTAGTTTAATAAATAATTAGTGATAATCATTATTGTATTTAACTAGAGTGAATGATGTCAAAATTGTGGATGGAATAACTGTGACATTTGTAAATCAAAATGTAACAATTTAATATTGATAAATACTAAACATATGATAAAGATATATGTGAAAAATGGTGATCTGGTCCAACTGAAGATTTCTGATTCAGCATGAAATGCATCTTGAGAATCATCTGTCTTTTAAAGTGTTTTTACTTATATACTTCAAGAATGTATTGTAGTGTTAAGGTAGTACATCTATAAAATTCAAATAAACATAATAATAGTTTTTTTAAAACTTTAATTAAAGTTGTCAATAGTAAGTAGTTTTAATTATTTTATTGTAAAGTTATATTTAGTTTATTTATAAAATTTTACAGAATTTGTTTTTACTTTCTATCAACAAGAATGTTATAAATTTAGATTTCTTTATGACTTGATAAAGAATGACTTAGCAGACGAACTATAGAAACACTAATTCAGTATTTATAAATTGAAATCATAAATATCTATCATTATCTCTGTAGGAAATTATAAATAGTTATGAATTTTTGTTCTTTTAATTAGCTTTATTTTAATTATCATTATCTTTAAAAGAAATCTTTTACAAATATAAAAATTAAAGGAATGATTGTAACGTTATAAGGAGTGTCATTTTAATATTAATAGCAACATCACATGACTTTCTCAAATGCTTTCTTATATGAGAAATAACAATTTTTATTTAACAGTTCCCATTATTAAACATCTTTTTTCTATAGTAAAAAAAAATCATCATAATAAACTATACACTATATAATAAAAAAAATCTATTAATCAAAGAAATAGTAATATACAAAGTAAAACTATTAAATTGATGTTATAAAAAAAACACAATATTTTCTATTCATCCATTTTTTTCATATTTTGACAAAATTGAAAAAAGAACAAAATTGCCACATGTTATGCAGAGAAATAGGATTAAAAAATCCTTTGTGAAATCTTAACTATTTCATGTAAAATGAAAATAAAGAAGTCTTTGTACATGAAGTCACCAAGGATCATAATCAACTTTTCATGCATGATTCAGTAGTTAACTCTAGAGTTAATATTTTTTGAAATGATTTTCAGCTTAGTAAAGTAAACCATTTTTTTAAATGACTTATAATTAAATAGAACAATTGTGCTCATTTACACATGATTCCTTATGAAATTTATCATATGATTATTATTTATTGTCATCAACTTGTTGGAACCTAACAGCAATATATATCAAGCAAGAATATTTCAGTATAAGAACAAAATATATTTAACCAAAATTTTATTTATAATTCAGATTAGATATAGTTTGTTTTAAAATTATTGTTTTTATTTTAAAATAATTTTTATTTATTTATTTCTTTTACATAAAAAAAAGATTGTGGGAAGAAATACTAAATAAAGTCAACCCACTACATCACTAAAGTTAATAAGCATATCTATAAATTTATTGATTAGCATGTAGTACACAAAAACATAAATATGCAATTAACAATAATAACAAGAACATTGTTTGTTTATCTTACAATAGAATTTGTATTTAAATCCAAATAAATCTTTTGCTTACCATAGACTTTCTTATTAAATTTGATTTAATTCTCATAATTAATAAATAAAGTTCCAAACACCATTTTCTATATAAAAAAAAACATTTTTTAAAAATTTCTTAATTGAATTAAAAAAAAATTAAAGTTATTTAAAATTAAACATAATTTCAACATTTGTACCATAAATTGCCTGATAAAATAAGAATATTATTTTAACATAATGGTAATATATAATATCTAAAAAAAATTTTTCCATAGTACCAAATTGCATTATTTATACCCTTTAAAAAGATCATAATGAAGGATTAAAATGCTAAGATGATATTTAATTTTCATAATGTTATTATTTTTTAATTTAGTGAACAAAACAAAAAATTTTTTGGGAAAAAATGATAATTGGAAATTAATTTGTTAATAATATTTTTATCAACATAAAGTTCTAAAAACATTATTAATAACATTTTATAATTAAAGTATTTAATGCTTGTCTAGAAGTTTATATACTTGGCATTTTACTTATAATTATATGTTGGACTATTCCCATCATCTAGTTCAGTGGTCTTCAACCTTTTCACACCTGCGGACTGGCAAAAATAAGGGTAAGATTTCGTGGACTGGCAGAAGTTTACAGATAATTTTTTTTAAAGATGTAACCTGCTTAGCCTTAGATAAGCATAATTCTTATAACTGACCAAAACAGCATACTGGTTATGTGTATTGTCATGGTGTTGCTTACCTTCACATGCTGAACATTCTTTCTCGAGTTGCGCAGTCATTCTGCTACAGAAAACAGTGCAATAACAATCATTCTCATTAATGTGCTTGCATTTTATGTTTATTATTTCATTGTTAAAACTTGCAAGAATAAAATGTTATTCACCTGAATGTTGAAAAAGTCAAAAGTTTTGATTTTATTTTAATTTTTTGGGGGGTCATCACTGAGACAAAAGATAGAAACCAAAATAATTTTTTTGATTGTTTTTATTTTTTAAAAAAGGTAACAGAAATTGGTTTTAAAAATAAAAGTTTTAGTATTTTAGCGATATACAAATAAAGCCAAAAAAAATATCGCCTTATAGGCCAAAAAAAAAGTGGGCATATTTTTAAACCAGAAAAAAAAACCCTGAAACTTGAAAAAGTCAAAAGTCTTGATCTTACTTTATTTTGGGGTGGTGGGGGTGTATTGAGAGATACTTTGTAAAAGTTAGAGACATAACTTATTTTTTGCTATTTATTTTCAAAAATAAAAGTTAAAGCCAAAAAAAAAAAAATCGCCGTATAGCCAAAAAAAAAAAAAAAACCCCACTAAAAATGAAATATTAAAAGAGAGAGTAGAAAAAATTTAAAAGATCAAAAAAAGTCATGTTACATTTTATTGTTTTAACAATGCTGACAAGCAGCCATGATTGGCTATCAAAGGACAACCGGAGTTTGTATAATAAAAAACTTTTTCTATCCCCCCTTATAAACATCTGTAATAAATAGAAAAACAAATTAATTTATCTATGATTGATTAGATTTTGTTTTTGTCCTGTCTCTTTTTTTTTAATCGGGTAAAAATGCGATGAAAAAATAAATAAAAATTGTTTATATTAATTAAAAGTTTAAAATCTTATTATTTTGTTATTACAAACTTTCTTGCTAGTCTAGCCCAGGCCACAGAAGTTTTAGTGTGGACCGGCAAAAAACTTCTGCGGCCCAGTGCCAGGCCATGGACCGGTGGTTGAAGACCACTGATCTAGTTTAATTGTTAAATGATTTTAGAAAGGCTAACTTTATTTTTCTAAATATTTTCAGTTGTTAATAATAAGGCATAAGTTAGTCTAACATACATTTTAAATGGTATTACTTTCTTCTTTTTTTTTTCAGATGTTGTTGACCTAATCAATGACAGCTTAGCATGGGAAATCAACTGATGATGTTTAGTTTCATTAATACTGGCTTCAGAAAAATGCAATAGACAGTATAAACTATATGTATTTATCCGTGAGTGCCCTTCTTATTTTTAATTTTTTCATTTTAAAAACAAGATTAACGAATGGTTCCAAATATTATGTAGTATGACTTATGAAGTTATTTATCATTGTCATGGGATTCACTTTTTTAAACTTTTTTCCTATCCAATATTTTTCTGTTTTATTAATAAAACAATGTTAATTTGTTCATCTGTCTTCTTTTTTCTAATAATTGTTTATTTTTTTCATGGAGTGGCTAATTTCAATGAAATATGTTCTTCAGCATTCACACAGTATCTCATGGTTGCTGAAAAAACAAGAAATTTATCTATGAAGTATTACATGGAATGTGCAAAGACATTTATCAGTGAAACTAGCCACTCTATTAAAAAGCAAATAAAAGGATATAAAAGCAATGATTAAATGTAAATAATAGATATGTCTAAAGTTTCACATCAATTATGTGCCATAGAACATGTATTTGATTAGAAAAACTCAGAAATATTGGATAGAGTGAAAAAAGTAAAAAGATGATTATTTAAAAAAGTTATGACAATAACAAATAATTTCTATAAGTTACATTTAAATCTCAGAATAAAATTTAGTAATTATTAAAAAAAAAAACTTACATAACAAATAAAAAAATTCATTTCATTATATCCAATTTTGAATTTATAATTAATTTCAATAATATTTAATTGCATAAAATGGTATTTAATTGTTATTGTGATAGCTCAAGGTGTTGAAAAACTCCAACAAGCTATATGTAAATTAATTATCAATGAATGAAAATACAGACTTGACCACATGTATTTTAGCTTGGATCATACATAACCATATAATTTATTGATGTATTAACATGAAGAGTATGGTTATATATTATAATATTGCAGATAATTGAATTCTGACCAAGTCAGATATTAAAACAAAGAAATTTTGAAAGAGGAATTGAGAAGAATTATTTTTTCTCATGTTTTTTTGTAATAATTATTATTTTTTTAAAGATTTTACATTCTTTAAGTGATAATATGAAAATTCCAAACATTTTTGTAAATAAAAAGAATGTGAATATATATAATTTGTCAAAGGTAGTTAGAAAAGAGAGAGGAAAAATAAAATAAGTAATATTTTTGTCTCTTCAGAATTTCATTTATCCACTAGTTTTTAATTTTAAAATAATAATAAAATAATTGAATAAATTTTTAACTTAATGATAGTTTTTTTTCTTCTAAAAAATGAAAAAAAAAAAGGTTTAACATTTTCTTAAAGAATGCTGTTTTTTAATTAATTAAAGTTGATTTTTTTTTTATCTTTTTAAAAGAAAAGTTATTGTTGTTTAAATACATCTGTAATTAAAGGATTACACTGTTTTGGTAGTTAAGGGAAAAAAAAGAATTTTAAAAATTATGATTAAATTTTTTAATTAAAAAATAAAGAAAATAGCCTATTTATAAAAATAAACTCAATTGATCAGGATTTAGTGCTGTCATGTCTGATAATATGTGATTGGATGGATAACATGATTGTTACAAAAATAAGATAGTGCAGGTTAAAGCAATAGACCTCATTGACCTGTGAGGAACAGTCAGTTTCAATCCAATTGTGGAAAAAAACAGTGGTAGCATACCTATTAAAAGAACCTTGAGAAATTAAGTTTTTAATGTAAAGTAAGACTAACTTCACCACCAAAGAAAACCATGACCTAAGCTTTAGCTATAAGCTAAGCATCACTTGTCCAACATGTAGTCTGTTCAGTAAAAGAAAATATAAAAAAGTATCCCTGGGAAAAATCTTCAACAAGTCTTGTGGTTGATCCAAACATATGACTATTTCAGCATGTGATAACCTGATCTTCAAATTATTGTATTGAAAAATGGATAAACTCAGCTTGTACTAAACTGACCTAGAAATTCATATTAATGTAAAAATTATACTGTATAATGATTAATTTAATTTGTGTTAATCTATTCTGAAAACCTGTGTTAATTTGCAAGTTATTATCATAATGGAAATTTAAAGTTACAAAAGAAAAAAGTTAATGGAAGAATTTCTGATTATTTAATATGAATATTTGGAAAAACCAGAAGGAAAAAATGACGTGGAAAGAAGCTTAAAATTATATATATAAAAGAAGTAAAAGCAAAAAACCCTTGAAAAAAAGCTATTGTAGTGTACATTTACAGATAATTTTTAATATAAAAAATAATAATGCATAATTTGGATTTAAATTTTTGTTATTGCTGATGTTATTGAAACATTTGTGTTTTTTATTTATTTTTCCTCCAACATTTTAAATTATGGGACATTCCTGTTTTCACAAGAAAAAGGGGCAGATTTTAGCTAATCTTAAAATTTTATCTTGTTTGAAATGTTGTTTTCAGATTTGATTATTGAAGAGGGATAATAAACCAGAAAGTAAATATTAATTAATTTAGTAATGAAAATTAACTGGTTAATATTATTTGCTATATAAAATTATATTTTTATAAAAATAAGTTAGATTTAGAATTATCATGTATCTTTTCTGAATTTTATTATTTATTTATTATATTTAAAAATACAGGTATAATATATTGTAACCGGGCATACTGACCAATCCCATTCTTTGTTGGTTTTATTTCCTGATGAGCATATTGCAGAAAGAAACTATCTATTGGCATTCCCCAATGCAGATGTCACCCCACCTACAACAATATTTCCTGCTCACCAGAGAATGTAGTGCCATAGAGACTGGAAGTATCTAGAAATTTGTCTTTGGTTTCCCAAATGGTGCCACTAGAGTTTCATCTCACTACAACCTTACTTACTATTGTCTGGTTGTGCCAAACATAGCTCAGGTGGCACGAGATTCTTGTGAACAAGAAGCAATGAATGACTAGTGATGCAAAATAGAATTGAACAATTAAATTAATTTTAAGTAACAACAATTTTATTTAACAACAATTGATTAGCAAGTTCTTTTAATATAGTTCATTATTCATATCCATGTGAAAACTCATTTTCAGTTCAATTATGAGAAGAAGACTAGAAGCCTTTCAAGTAAGTATACATATACAATTAATGCATGAATGTTTTTAATTATTTGTTCCAGGTCTGTACATCCATTTTAGATAGGTAAACAGGTAATGTCAGCAATTTCAGGTTTGTGGAGCATTTATAATCCGAGCAAGTATAGATGTATATTTATACACATACATTTTATTATTTGATTAATACATAGATAACATGCATATAAGCATTTATGATTCACATAGCATTTTATTATTTTAAGAACTATTACAGGTAGGTAAACAGGTAATATCAGCAATTCCAGGTTTGTGAAGCATTTATAATCCAATCAAGTATAGATGTATATTTATACACAAGTTTTATTATTTTACCATATCTTTAATTTTTGTAATTGACATTTCCATTTAGCTGGTTCATTTGAAATAACTATTACAATTATTATTAGAAGTATTTCTATTATTTGAACATATCTTAAATTTTATGAAGTAAATGATGTTTAACTAATGAAATATATAACACATATATGTGTGTGAGTGTTTGTAATTAAATAACAATTTTCATTTCTTGTTTTCACTTTTAAATAAAGATAAAAAAAATATCGTTAACTTTTGTCTGAAGTTAATGATTGATTGTGAATACTTTTTTTTAAAAATAATTAATATAAAATTTTCTCTCTTTTGTTTTATAAAAATTAATAGCTATAATTTTAATTCATATTTTATTGTAATTGAATCATTTCTAATTGCTTACCTCTAACTTCATATCTTCATTTATTACTGCTTTTTTAAATAACTGGGGATCTGTCTTGAAGCTGAACAGCACATTAACTTCTAGGCAAGGCTTGGAATTCACATGGTGTGGAGATAGAGAGAGGACAAGGGGTCTAGCTGACTGTCATATTAGAATGATTTTTCAATAGGTTGTTTGATGATTCCATTAAGTCACTTTTGTAGTAGTCTAGTAGCTAAATCTTGTGTCAATTCAATCAATTTCTAACAATTTTGCAGCATATTTACATATTTTCTCTCTCTGTCAAATGGATTCACCTTACATGCCCTTTTTCTCCCATTGGTGGCAATGCTTTTTCATCCTTGTCTGCATTTTTTAATCCCCTAGATCATTGGACAGTTTCTCTTTGGCAGGAACAGACTTTTAATTAGTGGCTATTTTCGATTATCTGCCTTCATGTGTTTTTGAATCTTAATTTTTCTTGCCTGTGATAGGGTGACTTGACACATTTCATTATTATACTACAGTTATTCTGCCTTAGAAGTTTTCTTCAATCTGACTTTATTTAAGTGTCTTTTAACTTAGTAGTTTTAATAAAAAAAATAACTTTTTTTTCTTTTTAATTGCATTATAAGCATGTTTGATTTCCTTTTCATTTGACCAAATCATTATGAATTAACAAATTATCATTTTAACTGAGGTCAAATTTCATTACTTCTTTCTTTTTTTAAAAAAATTTTTTTATTAGTTTTTCTTAAAATATTATTAGACTTCCTTAAAATATTATTAGTCTGACTTGGCTTTAACCTATGTCATTTTAATTTGGGAGGCAAGGGGGATTTTTAAACCATGTACATGAAACAGCATGTCTGTTTCAATATATACTTAAGCTAGGCATAAATAATTGTTTAAAAATAATTGTGTCGACATCTTTATTCCTCCATCTGTCTCTTTTATGAATTGTCAATGTGTGTGACTTGATTTCATTATAGCATGGTGTTTTAATGGATTTGTAAATGATCCCAGCAAAGCTATTTAAATTAAAATAGATCAGACATTTACATTTATGTTTTCTCTTGTTCATAGTTCTTATGGTACTTTGATCCTGAGATAATTCTAGAGCAATAATGGTTAATTTATATATATATATTATTGCTTGTGTTTGGACATCTAAATAGTTCTTTAGATGACCCAAATGTAATGATCACCATTAAAATTTATTCACTGTATAGATTTGAAATTATTTTATGGATGGTCTAAACATTCATGGTAAGTATATGGCCAGAGCATTGATGATAATCAGAATATCAGGATCCCAGAATTTCTTATTATAATACATATTTTAGCATTTTTTGTCTGTGCATATAAATGATTGTAGTTATATTGTGCCTTAAGTTTGGCATTGACTAAATAAAGAGCTTAAATCTCTTTTGGAACCAGTCACAAGGGAGGACCTATCATTATTCTTGCTTAATGCTGGTGATATGTTTATAACTTGTTTATTATTTATTTCCAACTTAAATACTGTCTCTTTGCTCATATTCAAATATATTTATTTTGGATATACATTTTATTTTATTGTGGGATGGTGGGATGATGATATTTTCTATTATACAATGTGATCTTTTTTTACTTACCACATTAACATAATTTCAGGACAACCATAAGCTATTCTTAAATCACTATAGCTAATCAAAGAAAAAGGCCGAGTCTCATATTTAACAACCTCTAAATATTAAATTAATCTTCAGTTAATAGATGTTACAGTAGCTCAAGTAGAGATGTATGGATCCCCCCCCCCCAACAATAAACAAAAGTGCAGAGTGGGCCACCTGTATTTATCTGTAGTTATGTTAATATATATAAGTCACACTCTATGTATTAAATGGATTATGTCCTGTACCTGAGGGGTCAGACTGACTTCAGGTCAACATGGGTGTGACAAGAATCTCGGCCTCAGGGTGGCCTTTGAGCATTCCATCATCAGATTTTTAATTGGATGGACGGTTGAAGAGTTGGAGTGTGAAATGGATTGAAGCCTGTCCATTAAAGTATGAAGATTGGCTATCTTAATATATATCTGAGCACTTATTGCATATATGTATAGAAATGATAATCTGGACCAACTGATGATTGCTGGTTTAGCATGAAATACGTATATTGGTGATTATTTATCTTTTCAACATATATGTGTTCAAATGTATCAGTGATATAAGATAGAGTGGTGAGTGATGGGTTGTATGAAAGTCTGTGCTCATATACCCTATATATTACATATATAGATACAGGTATATAATAAGCCTGTATTTCAGTTATTTATACTTAAATGTTTTAAATTAAAAATATATTTGTTATGGCCAAAATATGTTGCTCATTTTTAATTAAAGCAAATTAAGGACTCAATGACTTAATTTCTTAAATTATATTAGTAATAAATTGAAAGTTGCCAGTCTTTCACATGCGCTTAATGTTGTTTCTCAGACAGCCAAACACCTGATTGGCTGTCTAAGAAACAACATTAAACGCATGTGAAAGACTGGCAACTTTCAATTTATTACTAATTTAATAACAACATGCGATTTATACAAATATTACTTAAATTATAGTAAAAAGCAAAAAAGAGAAAAAATGATAAAGATTTATTTTTAAATCATTAGAATCAGCCTATAATATGATATTCTTGAAAATAATGCTTCAGGTCTCAGAAAATATTAGAACTGTTAAATGAAATCAAAAGAAAATAGAACTAAAGACAAATGCTAAAAAGATTAGATCAGATGATTTTCATGAAGAGAAATAAAGATTGATGATAATTAATTAGAAGTTAACATTTTATGCTTTGGAAAAAATATAGTAGAGATGAAAACACAATGAATAGAAATAATTATAGAATTAAAAGTGGATAAAATGTCTTCAATAGAAATAACAATGTTAAATCAACATATGCCTAAAAAGAGTTTAAATAAATTTATTTTATAAGTGCTTACTTAGAAATATACATTTAATTCTTTAATAAACAAAATATTGATAGAGACTGCAGACTGAACAATGAATTATGAAGAGATGTGTTATAAAAAAAATTGAAAATAGATGAATTATTCAAGTTCTAATCTATATTGCAAAAGAATTTAATATTTTAAAAAAGATCTATATAAAATAGATAAAAAGCTGTCAATGTGTTGAGGATAAGAGAGTGATGAATTGGATGTACTGAAATGAACTCAAAGAGACACAATGAATCAAAAATGATTAAAATAATGATTATGCATTTAATCAAAATTATGGACAAGTGTTTGATTTATTTTAAAATTATTTAGTTTCTATCAGTTTTCACATTCAGTATACAATTTGCTACCATTTTTTGCTGATTTAAAGTGCTTAAAGAATTTTATTCGATGAAAACATGTATATGTTAAATAATTGGAAAGTTTTACCATTCTAGTCACCTTTTGACAAATAATCCTTTTATAGATTAATATATAAATATTATTAACAAATGTAGCTTTATCCTTTAACATTACAGTATCAACAACTTAAGTTCAAATCTTATAATATATTGAAAGAGGTAATTCTATTTTCAAGTTAATCACAAATGAATTCCTTGGTAATTAATATACTGATATAGCTTTTATTACTTTTAGATTAATTAAAAATTTAAATTGATGTTTTGAAAATTAGTAGAGATATCTCCAAAAATTTTTTATTTTAAAAATTAGAATTAAATTGTACATTAGAATTTAAAAAATATTCTGTAAATAATAATTTGTAATTAAACAATAATAGTAATTAAATTTAAAAAGATCAATTAAATATATATTTTCCAATAAATCTTTCTACTATGGTCTTATTGGTTTTTCAAGTAGCCCCATTATTACAAATTAAAGTTCTATATTGTAAGTTGTAAAGTCTAAATAAATATTAATGTTAACATCACAGCAAAAGGTCATAAAACTTCAAATTGTTCAGTACAAAATACATACATATTAAGCATTCAAGTAAAAACACATATACAAATTACTATCTGTTTAATTGCTACTTTAACTAATCTACTCCTCATTTTAAATATTTTCCCTTCACTTTCATGCGGTTATAATTTCAAACCATTGCTGGTTATGTATAATAAAGGAAGAAGATTTTGAACACATTTTTGATTTATGTCTTTTCTTCAGTCAATTGTAAAAAAAAAATCCATCCAGGTTTCTACAGCTAAACCTAGTTTAATAAATAAAAAGGCAATAAAAGTATTTGTCTTCACATTTATACTCTATATACATGTTTTATCAGACTTCATACATGTTCAAAGTTTGAATAAAGCCAAGCAGCACACTTCTATGTATTTCAAGTCTTGACCTCAAGGTTCATTTTATATTGTCAAACCTCTCAGTATGACAATAACAATTTTAACTTATTATTTTGTCAGTCAGTGAACTTTCTCATTGTTAACATTATAAACAAGATGTAAACCATTTCTTTATCGTTTATTTTAGATATCATTTTGTGACTTTTATTTGGGCAATTTCAATATTCACTATTTAGCATTTTGGTTTCATTACACACAAGCACACACAAAAGAAATGAAAAAAATATTAATATAGATAATTAATATTTAACTTGTGACCAAGAATAACTACTTTTTAGTAGCATAATAATAAAGAAGTTTACAAACAAAATGTTGGATTATTTTTAACACATCCCACTTTTTATATAAATTTATTTATATCCACTTGTCAAATAAGTGAACTAACATGTCATAAAAACTGTAACTTGTTGAATGAAGGCAACTTAGTCACTGATAATCTATACAATCACATGTAAATATTTTAAATTATTATGAGATTGGTATTATAAGAATTAGTGTATTAGTCTATCATGACTTATTTAGGTCTCTAATCTAGAATCTGAAGTGAAAGATTTTTTTTTAAGCAGCTAAGGATATTTCAAACATGCTTAGGACTGACTTTCAATGTGGATAACTACTTATGTGAATAAAATAAGTTCCTGGAGAATATGCGTTGATGAGAAAAAAGTATTTCCATTATGTCTTTTCAAACGCAATTCTTCAAGTAATTAAAAAAGCTTCTTTTTTTTTTTTTGTTAAATAAACATTTTTTGAAGTTTGATTTTTTTTGTAATTGTTGTTGTTGTTAATTATGATATTTTATAGATGTAATTGATATAAATCCATTATTACAACAATCTCTAATCGAATCATTGAAATAGTTCTACATCGACAAAACTTTAAGTTCAGTAATAAATATATCATGATCGAAATTTCATTGATTTTATATGACAGGGATATGTTTTTTGCATTCGTGTGTATCTATAATATTTTACATAAATAGTATTGTATGTAATATGATTAATCGCGGAAGTGAGAAAAAAAAGTTCATTACTCTTTTTAATCAATCCGATTTATTAAAAAGTAGTCAGATTCTTAATAATTTTAAAATCAACTATAAATCTAATTATACAGCATTAGTTTGCGTGTAACACAGAAAAGATTTTATTCCGAAAGTAATACATATATTTCCGGCTAACGATTGTTTATTTTTGGAACTCGAAAACACGAATTATAATAGTACACTATTTTTTAAAAAAAGTAATAAATAGCTTTCAAAAAGCTTGAAATAAAAAACTAACATATACACTCTTATATTTTAATCCCACGTCTGAATATTAATATTTAGAAATAAGTCATATTTCAATGTATTTCATCTAGAAATATTACAAAAGAGAGAACTATATTTTAGATCAGGGGTCAGCAACCTTTTAGTAGTGTCGTGCGAACCTATGTTACAATGTCATTCCGAGTGCCGACATGATTTTACCAATCTTATTATATTATATACTATCAAAATTGGTTCAATTATAATGGGCTTTAAAGTTATATATACTACTGTATAATATATACTTTTGAAATCCATTATAACTGGATCTTATATTATTGGTCATTCAATATTTTAAAATACATAGAATCATATGTGAAAAGTACCTTTTGTTAAATAGTAATTTTTAATATGCTCATTAAAAATTATACTACAAATTATAAATTACAACTTTTTACCTATACAAAATATATAATTTAAATAAGAAAAAATTATCATGAATTCTAATATGATTAGCCATTTTTCATTATTAAAATAAATTAATGCGAACCTTGACCTTGTACTTATTTGCTCAATTGTTAAATGTCAAGTGTATAATTGGTCATTTTTAGCTTCACACATGCTTCTGAATGTTCAGGCGTTAGGCAACTTCTTTGTGAACTCAAAAATATTTTTCATATGTGAGAAAATTTGTTCACATAAGTAAGTTGAACCAAATGCTGAAAGCAGAGTACAAGCAGTTTTTTTCAAAAAAATAAATCTTTTAGATAATAATGTCCAACAATTGTGAGAAAATTTGTTCTCATAAGTAAGATGAACCAAATGCCAAAAGCAGAGTAGAAGCAGTTTTTTTTCAAAAAATTAAATCTTTTAGGTAATAATGTCCAACAAGTGAGAATGATAACCGACATTTCTAGACAGTTCCCTTCAAGAGTTTTCTGCAATTCTACAAATTTAGTTTTCCACAATTCTGATGACATTAATTTGATTAATTCCATTTCAAAATGATCCAATATCCATCCTCTCAAAAAGAGATAAATCAAATGGAGTCATCTTTAAATCATTTAAGTCAGGTTTGATGAGGAAAGAAAATATGGGTGTGTGTATTTGGAAGTCTTCACATCGTTTGGCAAATTCTTCTCTGAGAGCTTCAATGTATTTTTGAAGTTCATCTTTGTAAATGTTAAATTGATTTGCATGGGTCTTTACATTTGGAAAGTACTTGTAAGTGTTATTGGTAATATCACACCAAAATATATCTAATTTTGATGCAAATCCTTTCCAATATTCCAAAATATTCTAGTACTGTTTGACATTTCCCTTTCAAATGCAAGTTTAACTCATTCAGGTGTTGAGTTATATCAGTCAGAAACATCAATTTGCATAAACAGTCTTCATCATTTATTTCCAGATAATGTTCTTTTTCATCAAGAAGTATCTTGATTTCTTTCAGACATGATACAAACCTATTCAAGACATTACCTCAACTAATCCAATGAACATTGCTGTATAGAGGGATGTCCATATATGCACTATTTATTTCCTGCAAAAGGGATTTAAATTGCCTATGTGTCAACGAAAAACAAAAAACTATGAAATTAACTATTTTAACGATAGTATCCATTACAGAATTCAAGCATTGTGATGAGATTTTTGCAACTAAATTTTCTTGGTATATAATGCAGTGGAAACTCAATATTCAATGTTTAATATGATTTTCAAGAAGTTTAGCAATTGCTGTTTCCTTTCCAACCATTGCATGGGTGACATCAGTAGTAACACCAAATATTTTATTTATGTTAATTTTCTGATTTTTAAAAAGTCAAAATGTCATGTTCCTTTTGTTGTACCAGTAAGAGGAATCAAGCAACACAATTCTTTATAAATATGATTGTTGTCAAAATATTGTGCAACTATTGCTAGGTGCACCACATCATTTACATCAGTGCTTTCATCAACAGCAACACTGAATGCAACAGCTTGTTGTAAACTGGTCTTCTATTTTGTTGTTACATCTTCGGCCATGTCAGTTATTCTTCTTTGAATTGATCCTGCAAAAGCTGGTATTTTGCGAATTCAAGACAGTATTGTTTGTTTATTTGGTAGATCTCTGAATATGATTTCAGCACTTAAAAAACATTTCTTTGATGAATTGTACATTTGTGAAAGGTTTGCCTTTTGAAGCCACACAACTACATTTGGTGGTTTTATTCTGGGTTCCAATTATTTGACTAAAATAGGTACTTTATTTCTTAAAGGCAGAAACAGCTCTCTTTATAGCTTCACCTTTTTCATCTGAGTTTTAAACATGAACAGATGTTTAGTTTGATAGTGTCTTTGTACACTTGAGGTTCTATACACAACACTTTCACAGCATAATGTACACATGGCATGATCCTTTTGCTGTACAAATCTATATTCAGTTGTCCAAGAGTCTTGAAAAGAGTGAATATCATGTTTTTGTCTTTTGTGGGACATTTTAGAAATCTCTCAATCAATATGCCAAGAGAATCTCTCTTTTGAAAGAAGTGCCACCAATGATGGTCGATTATTTATCATTTAACTACCGAAAATAGCTTTCTAGAATTGATAACGTAATAACATTTTTATTTGGATTACGATCTCATTTTTTAATATTATCAGAAATAAAATGTGAATATGTAGAATTTATTTCGCTTGCAAACAAAAATATCTTTTAAATGAAGTCAAGTGTATTATTTTCTGATAAATAATGATTTAATCGTAAATTCAATGTTGAACGTGAAAACGAAAAAAAAAAAGGACATTGTAATTAAAATATATTTTTTTTACTATTTCAATTCATTCCGCGAGTACCATTGATAATCATTGGCATACCAAGCATGGCATGTGTGCCGTAGGTTGCCGAGCCTCGTTTTAGATAAATAACAATAGAGTTGGTTAACATACAATAAATATATTTTCAAGTTTTTACTTTAATCAATGCATCTTTCACTTTAGCTCATTCCTACCGCAACCACAAATCAGATCAACTTTTCTCACTATGGATGAATTTGAATCATCCACTTCATTTTTTCAAGTAAGATATATATATAACCTAGATTATAATTTAATATGCATTTACATATTTTTTAGATATACTTAAATTTAATTTCATATATATATATATATTGTTTATTAAAGAGAAAGGACTTTCATCTTTAATATGCATGTGCACTATACTGATCTTATAATAGCTCAACATGGCATCTTTGCACTATTATAAGTTCAGAGTACAGCACATATATTAAATGTGGAAATCCTGTCTCTTTAATTTCATATAATCTTTGCGCTTAATAAATAATATTGAATATTATATAATGCTTGTGTAAATTATAAAATAAAGTTATCTGAATTTAAAGCAGCAAAATCCAAGACAATAAAATCAATATCTTTTTCAAATCTTAACGTTGTACTCAATTTTCTTTATTTAACATTGATTGCTAACGTATTTCTATATTTATGCTTGGAAAAATAAATAAAAAAAGACATTGGTGCATTTATTCTAAGAAGCTCATAATAATTATCATGGTAATTATAAAATTTAGAAATATTTTCAAAATATGTACATTTTATGATTATTTATAGTTTTTTTAAAATTATTTTTTTGTTTCACTGCAATTCAGAATTATATAAAATGTAAATGTATATAAAGATATATTTCTTTCTGAAAGAAAGTATTGAATAACTAAAACAACTAATCTTGCTTTGAAAGAACCAAAACTTTTTAAAGAATAGTTACGTTGCTACACTTAATATCTCTATCACATTTATTTTGATTTAAAATTTTTCTTGTTCTAAACTAATTTTTATTTGTATGTGGCAAATTCTTTTTTCAAAAGCAGATTGAGATAATTGACCAAGTGTTCATCTTCTGTGATAGTTTGCTTCTTAATTAAAATGCACAATTTCTTTATCCATAATAAAAACTAAATCAATAGTAAAATATAATGTTTGAAATACTCTAATGATAAAAAATAATGTGGAATCAGCAACAATTAGTAATAAATTTTTCTAAATCTGGGGAAAATGTAACTGCATTTACTTTTGAAGCTAATGGACTTTTTATAATTCTACTATAAATAATTTTGATGGACTCATGATAAAAAATTTTATTTAATTATTTTCCCCTTTAAAAAACTGTTAGAATGCTCTAAATGTATGATCAGTTATAGTTTTAATTGATTATTTATCATAAATTAATTGTGACAAAAAAACTTAAAGAATGATAAAGGCATATAAAGAAAATAAAAAAGGCAGTTAATAATGCCTGATTGATCTTCAAAGATATCCATCAATAAAAGAGAATATATTTAGAATCAAGAAAGAGAACATAAATGATGCATCTGATGATAATAGAAAATATTGATGAACTAGAAATCTTTACTTGAAAATGTTAAAATGGTGGAAATTTTTAATGAAACAAATGTTAATAAAAGAAAATATAATGATAAAACAAAAAAATTAACTTCTATTGAAAATAAAAATAATGAAATTGGAAATAATATTAATAAAGAAATTAAGGAATTTATTGACAAAACAATAAAATATGTTGTTATGGAATTTAAAGATTTAATAAAATGTATAAAATATATTAATAAATCTGAAGATGAGATTGATGAAAGGTTTAAATTTAAACTTGAAAAAATATTACTTTAGAAATTAGCAAAATATGACCGATAATTTTAAAAACAGTAAGAATTAGAAGTATATGAGTAAAGTTTAAGAAAAAAATGCTTAAAAGTTAGTGAAGATGTAGAATGCAATTCTAAAAGAAATAAGTAATAAAACATGAAAAGAATCTGACAAAAAGATGACTTTAAAAAAGTCCAAATATCACAGAGAAACAATAAAATTAAAGTTATGCTACAATAAAGTTTGTAGTAGATAGAAGTATTTATGTCATTTTAAAATTTCCATTCTCATGCATTAATTAAATATATTTAAAACTTATTTTATTACATGGGAATATATTTAAAGGGAAATGTAAATTTTTTTATTAAATTCAGTAGAGTTTTTTTTTGCTATATTATACCTGGGCCATTTTAATTTTAGTTTAACACATGTTAAATATATATTAAAACAGGCAAAACTCTCCACACAGTAGTGCCACTCAGTGCAAGCCAAAGTAATTAATAGATGCCAGAAGGCTTGTGCATAAAATCCCTATCTAGTGCCTACTTATCCAAGCCTTCTGGAATCCATTGATTACTCTGGCTTACACTGAGTGGCACTAGTTTTGCCTGTTTTAATAACAGTTATGAGCAAGTATAAAAAACAGTGATCATGTGATATATATTTAAACTGAGATCCTAAAAGTTTTTCAAATTTTTATTATAACTGATTTAAATTATTATTATTCAAATGAGAAATTAAATACATGGTTGAAACATAATTTAATTAATTTAAAATATTTTAAAATCAAATTCTATCTTGCTTTACCAAAATCTATATATTTTCTTTAAATTTTTTTTCCAACTATGTAGCCTTTTAATCAATGCTGCTCTCTTTTTGCATTTTTATGGTGTCATTTGAAAACAGTTCTGATATATATTTTTTACACATTTTTATATTGCAAATTACAATTTTTTAAAAGATAAAGCAAAAATTTATAGGCTAGTGAAAAAGGAAAAAAAATGTGGAAGATTAATGAAGATCAGGACAATATTTGTTGAGTTATAAAGTCACAAACAAACAATTTTCACATTAATATAGTAATGTAGATTACTCTTCCATAAATTCATTAGATTTCTAACATCATTTCTAGTCAAAGCTGGTTTTTTTCTCATTACATATCAAGTTTTTTAAATTATTCTTTCTTTATAAAATCTAACATTTTCCAACATCTTCACCTTAAAATTAAATGTTTACATTTTAGAAAAGTAATTATAAAAAAAATAAAAATAAAGGACTTTTTTTATAAAAAATAATTTAGAATATAAAAAGTTAAAACAATGTAAAGATATATAAAAAATAAATAATAATAAAAAATATATAATTTACGTGAAAATATTTTATGTTATCAGTTTAAATTTTTTGTAAACATATATTTGCATATTATATGTGATATATCTATATATATATTATAGAAATAATCATTGACAATGATCATATAAAATGAGCAAAATATAGAAAAAAAATTAAAATGAAAAATAGTCCATAAAATAAAATAATATTAAAAAAATATATGAAATTAATTTAGATTAATTTAATATTCAATAGAATATTTAAACATGAAATGGCATTAACTTATAAACTATTTGATTATTTGTCAACTCAAAAAAGATGTGGACTGCAACAAAAAAAGAAAATTTTTTATTCACAGTTATTCAATTTACCAATTTCCAGTTCAGACATATGTAAGAAAACTTTGAGCTTAATATGTAAATCACAAGAGATCTTGCTGTTAAGTTAACAGTGAATAAAATTATTATTATTACCCACGTTATAATATTATTATAGATTAATAAATATGTATATATTTAATTTATGCATATCGGCAAAATATATATATTTAAAATTTTATCTTATTCATTTTTTGTTGTTGTTTGAATTATACTGAAAAGGAACATATATTTATTTATATATTTTGTCCATTATTTAATTAATTTTAACAAAATAAAAAAAAAGCCATATTACAAATATGCGCCATTTCAAAAACAACAAGCCTATATGAGTGCCAAATAGGGCAAACAAGCTAAAATATATAAAAATAATAATAATTATTGAATATAAATGTGAATATAAATTATTAGTATTTCTAAGACACAATACAACAATATGATCTGAATAATTATAATATATATATATAGTCAATAATTATTTATGTACACACACATTTATTACTCTGCAAATACATATGAAAAAATAAAATAGAGATGCATAGAATTGATAAAAGAGATTATTAATACTTTTATTATCTATTCATAAATCATTAATCCAGATGCATTCCTAAATATGCTTATTTCATACAAAGTGAAATTATGCCCAGTTACTTTCTTATGAAATAAATTAAAATTCACAGTCTGACTACATAAATCTCATTTACACAACATCATCACTATTTTTGGGCATGGGAATTTAATTTCATGCAATAATCTTTGAGCTATAGCTATTGCACTTTACAAGTAGCAGCCATAGGTTAGACTTTCAAGAAACTCCACCTTCTGACCCCAATATGTAGATGCATTTTAAAGCATTTCATAAAATGTAATAGATAAACAGAACGCACGATACGCACAAATACTTCCGGAAATTTGCATAACTATCTGAGAGATATAATTAAGACAATTATCACAGGTATTTTACTTCCTTATTATATGTAAATTTACATTGCTGATGTATTAATTTTAATGATGCTTCTGAATCAAATACCATGGCTGTAATTATCAATTTTATTATAATGAAGAGGGTCACATCGACTCTGACGTTTAGTAGATAATTAGATAAATTAGTTCACACACCTGTTTTTATTTGTTGCTTGGTAATACAAATAAGATTTTGCAATAATTATATTGTTAAAACATGCAATCTAGTCATAGTCATTTTAAAATATGTTATGAAAATCGCGTGTTGAAACATCATCATCAATGTTATTTTGAAACAGCAATAAATAATTGAACTATTTATTTATTTATTTTGAAATAATTAATTCAGAATGGAACAAATTAAGCCAATCTATTATTTAAATCATCATAATAAAACAATATGGAAATCAATTTTGTAAAATAATTATTAATTATATGAAACTATGCAAATGACATCCCTAAGCATATACATATATAAATACAAAAGAAACCAATATTTATTTATTTATTGTCATTTAATCATCCCACAAAAGTTAGAATATTTGAAATCCCATTACATGAGAGATTCTTTTGTCATAATTTTGATATTATTAATATTATTTATAAGTTTTGTCTTTTTTTTAAAAATCTCGTTGAGTTGTACACATATTATGTTAAAATAAATTATTTTAAAAGAAGTCATTTTGCAATAATAAAAGCTAATTCAATTTATCCAACTATTTTACTTTCCAAGTTTAGTAAAAGTAGATACATGTATAAATAAAATCAACATCCATTTAAATCATACAAATTGCACTATTACATACAAATCTACAATAATATTTTCCACTCCAGCAGGGTCATATAGTATTTAATGGCTTCACAATATTTATATTGACAGAATACCATCGCCAATATACAGATTTCATTCAGCTGATTTACCCAACATGTCAAATAATATGAATGATATGGAGGCAGAGATAATCAAGCTGTTTAATATTATTATTATCTTGTCATCATCATCATCAATATTAAGCCACTCTAGTTAATTAACAAATCATCTTTGAAATAATATCAACAACCAATGAGTAAATGAATCACATCTACCTATTTATATATTCATACACATGTTCATATACACATCTTTTATATATATATATATATATATATATATATATATATATATATATATTCAAAGCTATGATCTTTTCTAATCCACATATATATTGTGCTCCAGTGAGAAGATAAATAATGATTAGTTTTCTCTCTAATGAATCTGCAGTGCCAATTCCAAATCATATGGTACAAAGTAACACAATTTAACTATTTGCCATAAAAGTTTTAAGGTGAGTTATGGAATGTGATAGTAAGTTTCATTTTTAACCCATGATGGAATAATGTTCTAACAAAATTCTGTTTTAAATTGATCAAAAACATTACAGAAACATTTGAAATGATTCAAATTATGTTTGGGAAAGAAGCCATGACTCACAAACACGTTTTGAGGACAGTAGGTGAAGGTAGCAAATATACTGTCACATTTTATGTCACAATTTATAATTCAGCTATACAAGCACTTTAAACTTTTTGTGATAAATAGCTAAACTGTCATTACTTAAAATATGCATTTATTCAAAGATGGCACTGTAAGCAACTCAGACAATCATTTATCTTTTTATTGGAATACACTACATGTAATGCAAAATATGTTAAGCTTTATAAGGTCATTGTTTAAATTGCTAAGCAAACAAGAATGATCCAATTTATATAGAAACAAATTTACTTATTTACAAATATAATTGCAGATATAAACAATATTTAATTAAATTGGTTTAACAGTTAGACTGTTAATATTATAACATCATGTTATTTATTATATGGTGATGTGGATATATCATTACTCTGAATACCTTGTATACTCTTTCATATTATAAATTCACAATATATGCACTTTATTAGTAGTAATCTATTTAATGCAATAGTAGAATAAGTAATGGATGAATTCTAGATACTAACATCAGCCATATTCTTAGATTAATTTCTTATTAGTGGTGAACACTGAATTGTACATATTTATTTGGAATTCACTTTTACTTTTATCACACTATTGAATTTAATGATTTGAAATCACAAACATCCTAAATTTTGATATTGAATCAATAAACAACTATAAAGGCTTCAGTTATTTGCTAAGCACATAAGTGAACGATATAGGATGGATTAAATCTATTTCAAGTACAGATATTAAATGTGAGCTAAGAGAGTCTCTTCCAAGAGGTTCAAAAATGTTTACAAAAGGACTTAACTGCTGCCAAACTTCTTAGCCTGAAATTAAAATTATATATCTACATAAGAAAAATAAATATACAGTTTTTAAATTTTTAGAGTGATTGAAATTTTAAATCATTATCAGGTTTATTGTAATAGAAAGAAATTTAGCTTTTGAATGGATACATCTATCTAATACTTTTCACTGATGAGGACTACCTAATATTGGAAAACCTGTTAGTATTAGTGTTCTGATGTCTATTGGTTATTTATTCTTAAACAGATTGCTTTAGAATAGAGTGATGTAGAATACCATGTAACTTAAGAATATTTTGAAATGCTCTGTTTGGAAGATAGGTTAGTTTTGCATAAATAATAAATATAAAAAATAAACTAAAGAGAGACAAAATTAAGTTCAGTTTAATTTTATTTAAGTAAAATATTAAGCCACCAATGCAATACAACTATTAATTTATAGCTAAATAGATTATTAGGCATTATTATAAATAATGGCAAGAAATTTGTTTTATATTCACTCTTTAATGTTTTCAATTTTTAAACACTTTTTATAGAATGTATTGATTTGAAAGAGATCTTCAGGTAGTTATGTATGTTAATTATATTAAGCATCCATAAAGAACAATTAAATACTCTTAAATAATATTTAATGCAAAATAAATAAAGTTTTAAAGATTAGTTTATATTAATAAGTAAGTTTATTAATTTATTTGTAAGTAAAAAAAATCAAATTCATATTTAAGTTTATTAACACAAATATTTTTTTATTTTGTATATTAAAATTAGTATTGTACTCAAATTATTATTTTAGTAAATGCTATAAATAATTTTTTTGAAAAAACACAATTTCAAATGTTCTATCTAATATAGAAGAATAAATATTAATCATTAAAATTAAACTAGATTTATATAAATAAAAATTTGAATACAAATCTTCATTATTAAAGAAATCTCCAAATTTCTTAGGAATAGATTATTATAAAATATTCTCTCCAAAAATATTTATTAAGCAACAATTAAACAATTATAATGAGCTTTTAAATATTATAAACAATTATTTATAAAATATGTAGGATGAATAAACAAAAATCTTTCAAAACAATTTAAGCACTTATTTACTGTGAAGTAAGATATTAAAAATTTCCTGGATTATAATACCATAATATGTAATATCTATGACATTTATAAAATTCATCATTTTATACATTGTAACATTAGATTGATCTAAGTCTGAAGGTTTATCATAATTTTGTATTGAATGGTTGTATTTCCATACTAGTGATTTAATATTTTAATATTTGTTTTTCCTCAGAGAGAAACATAAAGAAAATATTGACTTGAGAATATTGACAGGTATTGTTTATGTTATTCCTAAAAAGAGAAAAGACTTTTTTTTTCTTTCTATAGTTATTTTTTTAATTTAAGTGCATATTAAATAATTTTATAATTGTATAAAAAATTATTATATATGTAATATTAAGTTTCTTGTTTTTCCCTTCCTTATAAAAAATTTCTTGTTTTTAAAAAAATGTTGTTGATCTGAAATTTTAAAATATTGTATTAATATTATTGCAAGTAATAATGACCTGTTTTTTGATATAATATAAAATTTCATATAATGCTTTTATTGAGATTTTATTTGAAAAAAATCTGAAGAGATCAGTATGTTATGGATAGTTAGTTGGTTTATATCTAAGGAATACCACTATTGTTTGATACAGAAAAAAATGCCATATTGACATTTATTTCCTTCTGGTTTAGTTTCCATGCAAAAAATTTGTTATAAATGAAATATTTTTTACTTGCTTATAAAATATTTTTGATTATTTTTACACATTAATTTTATTTGATTATTATTTAAAACAAAAAGAATGCACATGTATGCTTTCAATTATTCATCTATCTTTTATTTTAACAATAGAAGTTAATAAATTTGACTATAATGTAAATAAAGAAACCATAGCATGTGTAATATCATCATCTGTCAGAATCATTATGGTGTTAAAAATTTTTGAATATTATAATTATTATAAAGAAAATATTAGATTTTAAAGCAGAACTCAATATTATAAATCTATATTCAATAATTTACATTAACATAAAAATTTAAAATTAAAAACATTTTATTTGTTTTTTGAAAGTGTGTTTACATTATTTTGGTTGATGATGTGTAAGGTATATTGTGTGATTTGCAAGCCAGTTTTTAAATATTTAAAAACATCAAATGTGTTTTTTAGATTATTTTATATAGTAGTGAAGGCTGAGCATTTTCAAAAACTCTCAACAGGTGAACAAAAGAAAATGTCAAATTGTTAATCAGCTAAAAATTATTTTTGGTATTTTTGAATGTTCTGAAATAAGAAATCATTTTTATGTTATTCTAATAAAATTAAATCCTTAGCCTTTTTGTTCACTTGATAATTTTATTTTTCTTGGTTTTTAAGATATTTTGAGAGTAATTTTTAGCAATAAATATGCAAAAAAAATATTTTGTCATAAACTCAATTCAAACTGAAGGTTACTTAGATAAAGAGTTAATATCACAGTTTGAACCTCAATTTAATTATATAAAATGGACCATAACAAGATAAAGAAAAATTCTATTACTTTGGACTTTGTTAAAAAGAATAAGTAAAAGTAATATCAATATCATTTACTTTCTTTATTACTTTTACAATGCTTCATATAATTATAATTCACTTTGGATGATTTCAGTTGTTCCAGAAAACCTTCTTCAGATCTTCTACTTATATTGAATTAAGATTTGAAAGTATAAGTAGAAGTTCTGAAGAAGATTGCTGGAGCAATTGAAACTGTCAACAGTGGACTGCAAGTATATGAAACATTGTAAAAGTAATAAAGAAAGTAAATGATATTAATATTATATAGATTTGGCAATGCAATAAGAATGATAAAGTTATAATACTTCATAAAAGTAATATCTATATATAAAAGAAATTGGGTTTTATTTTTAAATAGTTTTATTGATTTTGAAAAATCTCTTTGTTTGTTTGTTAACTTTTGATTTTTTTCAAGTTAAAATGAAATTTTAGAATCAAGGTTTAATATATTTAAATTCAATAGAATTTCTTGAAAATTGATATATAACTAAGTTATATCACCCTAATCCATTTAAAATACTTATCTTTTCAGTCTGTCAAACAGTTTTATAGATATGGAAGTGAGGGCAGGAAAAATATGAAAAATATTTAATATAGCAGTTAGAATTTTCATTTGTTTTAAATAATGGTCATGAGAGGGGGTTTAAATTTTTTCTTTTAATTTAAGAACATTTTAAAACCATTTTAAACTATTAACATATGTATCATATTTAGAATGTGTACATAATTATATCTGTATAATAAATCAGTAACTAAATTTTCTATTTAAAGTGTTTTTATTTTTATTTTAAAACAATGGTTTTTTTTTTTTCAAAATAATCTTTATTTGCACAAAAAGTAAAATATACATTGTAAAATAGAGTTCATGTTTACGATCATGACTGAAACATTAAAGACTAATTAGTTATTAAATTAGATGATGATTACAAGATTAAAGTAAACTTTTATGTTATGTTACTTATCAGGGGTGATCTAATTTGACATATAAATCCCAAGGTGTGTAAAGTTTGAGTGTCATGAATAAATAATATACATGGCTATTGCTAAATATTTAATTGTTTACATGTTTGCTCAGCAAGGCTAGGCAGGCATGTTCTTAGATCACTTTCTTTAGCTTTATATAATAACTTTATGAAAATGTCTTCAATAGGACCAGTCAACTCACTATCAAATAATACCTTACATCTAATCTTCCATATGATAAAATTTATGAAAGTGGCCAGGCGGATGGAGCCAAAATTTCCATTTTTGAATGCATTATTAAGGTAGACATTTGAAGAATTGCACTCTGTAATCCTCTGTAGGGCGATATTATGTAACCGAGTCTACCATTCACATTGATAGAGTTTCAATGGACTCATCAAATCTTCTACAAAGAGTACATATTGTATCAATGTTTTTTAAAAATAATAAACTAGAAAAATAGCATTATTTAAAACAATTGTGAAAAGTTAAAAAAGATTTATATATATTTAGCATTTTTTTTAAAAAACAACTGTTTTAAAATAAATCTATCAATTTAAATAGTAAACTTAGTTAGTGATTTATTATACATATATTATTATGTATACATATTAAATATATATATATATATATATTTAGTGTATATCTATTTTTTATATATAAGTCATTAGATATTTCTTATGTCCAGAAATTAATTAAGTCAATCTTTATTTTTTATAACAAGTTCTAGTGATACATATATATTGTACATGGTTAATAGGATGATGACTCCTATGATGACCCCTAGAAACAATGATAAATCTCTAAATTAGGCTATACTGTTACCTTCTCTAGGTACAATTTGATACTCTTAATTATTTCTAACTTATATTTAATTAATATTAGCAATTATGAGCCCACTTATCCTATTAACAAGATTACATACCCTTTAACATTAAACAAATACCAAAGAGTTTGTTCAATATCATAAGATTACTAAGACACGCCTCCTTATTACGTATCCAAATATTCCCATGACTAATAATAATATTTAAATAAATAAAATAAAACATCTATAATTATTAAATTTAGTTAATCCTTCTAAACATTTTCCTTCTTCCTTTCCTTTCTTCATATACAATATTGCAATTCAAATAATTTTTCTTACACTTTTTTCAGCAAAAACTTTTATTATTATTATTATTATTATTATTACAGTTTCGACTGTACCTTGCAGTCTTCATCAGATCTACAAAATTCAAATACATATAACAATACAATAATTACATAATACATTTCTTATTTTATACAAATTTATCAATTCTCAAAATTATTAAGTTTCTATTAATTTCTTAAAAATCTTTAATACATATTATATCTCTTATATACAATTACTTTTTTAATTTTTAATTATTAATTACTCTTTTTTATCTTTCTTTTATTCTAATATTCATAATATTTTATTTTATATATATTATCTTTTATACATATAATATTTTATACATCATACACTAATCTTACTTTTTTACTATTAGTAGAAAATGGAAAAAGAGAGAAGTAGAAGAAGAAAAAGTAAAATTTATGTGTAATAATTAAGATAATAAAGTAAAAAATGTGTTAAGTAAGAATAGATAAAATTAAAATATAAGAAGAATAAAGAATGATATATTAATAGTGAGAAGGGTAATAAAATTGGGATAGTAAAAAAGTAAGGTTAGTGTATGATGTATAAAATATTATATGTATAAAGGATAATATGTATAAAATAAAATATTGTGGATATTAGAATAGACAGAAGATAGGAAAGAGTAATTAATAATTAAAAATTAGAAAAATAATTGTATATAAGAGATGTAATACTATTAAAGATTTTTAAGAAGTTAATAGAAAATTAATAATTTTGAGAATTGATAAATTTGTACAAAATATGAAATGTATTATGTAATGGTTGTATTGTTATATGTATTTGAATTTTGTAGATCTGATGAAAACTGCAATGTACAGTTGAAACTGTAATAATAATAATAAAAAGTTTTTGCTGAAAAAAAGGTAAGAAGAATTATTTGAATTGCAAATTTAAGTTAACTTAATGTATAAGTTATATGATCTTTTTATGGTATATTGATATTTTATTATTATTACTTTTATAAGATTATAATTGATAATAACCATAATAATATTATTGTACTAAAGGAGATCTCAGCATTATCATTGATTTTTTAATTAGCTATTTATTCCATTTATAAGATATCAAGAGCGATTTTACTTAACTCTGTAGATAGTGTATCAATTAAGAAAAGAATTATAACCTTAATTTATAATTAAAATTATATTACTATTTTATATTTATATTCCCTAATGCTTAATAATAAATAAACATTATTATCTAAATTGTAATTATAATTTATAATTATCAATAATAACTAATTCATACTCTGATTTTCTATAAATAAAATACTTTAATAAATTTGCAATATATTTTATCCACGACTTACGTGATCAAGGCAGTTTGCTATAATTTAAGATACCATTTAAGAAATATTTCCCCAGATAATTGTTATACAATATCTTGTACTGAATTAATTTTTCCTCCAAATCTTAAACTGTATGTTTTGGTTAATGTGTATATTACAAGTCCTACTCTCTGTTGATGGTGTAGTGATGATGATCCCAACAAAAGAAATGCAATTCTAAATACTTAATTTAACTTTTAAAATATTAACTTTAATAATATTATTTTCAAGATCTTTCAATAATTATTTTAAACTACTAAATAACTTAATAAACAACAATATTAATAACTTTCACAACAATATAAGAGTAACATATATAAACATTTAAACATATGTATTCCCCGTAATTACAATGATATATTTAAAATTAAAAAATTCCCTTCTCATACCATAGGGTGTTGTTGTTATATTTAATTTTATTTCTTATATAACAAAATCATGTGTATTTCTTAAATACTCATTCATTTTTTTTATGGATTTGAGTAACACTCATTACCCTTATAATGCTGCAAAATATAAGATTTAAAATATGGATTATTGTTTTATTTCTTAACTAAAATAATCTCATTATATTATGAAATATTACATATTTATCTGTTTATATTTTATGATATTCACCATTTGATCTCTCTCTTCACCTTGAACTAAGAAGATATTAATACGATACTTATGAAATCATTAATTTGTTTTCTGTTATCACACTCAACTTGCCTATGGTCTTATTACCAAACTCTGTAATAAGTTGCAACAAATAAAACTTTCATTCTGTACATTATCAAATATGATAACTTATATTCTCCTGAACTAACTTCAATTTTTAATTTATGATGCCATGCTAAATGTTGTTAGAATGCTCTTTGATGCATCCTAAAATAAAATAAAATCCTTATCTTCATTTTATCTAATAACTCAGGTATTAGTTTCCTATTTTCAAGCTACACCTGTTTCATACCTTTCTTATAAATGATAGCCTATAAAGAATTATAAACCAGAATTAGTTAGGACCCTATTACAATCATATTAAAGCATTAATACTTAAACATAAGATCAAAATTTAAATATCACCGTTTATTATTTTCAATATTATATTCGAATACAGACAGATTGCATCTTCTTATAATACACATATGTAACTATCTTTATGTGTATATTTCACTGGTTCATTGTTGATATCCATTTATTTTAATTATCCAACAATATTTAATAAAATAAAAATAACTTTAAACAATTAATCACATATATAAATAAATCAAATTAATTATTAATTTCTTTATCTATTGACTTATCCCCCCATGTTGATAATGATTATTTTAAAGTATAACATTAAATTATATTCAAATATTATGTTACAAGTTGTTTTTTGTTTTTGAAAAATATAAGTTCATCTTTAAAAAAAATTTTAATTTTTAATAGTACACCAATCGTTCCAAATGCTGCAGACTAGTTACACATCAACATTCCTTTCAATTATGCTCCTTTTGTTCTCATAAGAATATAACAAAATTATATATTCCAATCTAAACAGATCATTGACAATTTGTCTGGTTTTTTTTTGACAATCAAAGATTGTCTTTAACCTGCATACTGTATATTATTCAGATACTTCTCGCATTTATTATATCTATATTAACCGATCCATTACTATGCTTGTCTTCTCATTATTTCTTATGTATTCTTTGTCAAAATTGTCATAGAGCATTTTACCTTTTCTCCTTAAAGATAAAATGGCATTATCTTCATCATACAGTTTATATTCTCAAATAAGCCAATATTTATTTCACTGATTTATTTTACTCTTTACCTCCCATATGTATTTATTCTTTATTAGTTGTCTTCAGTAGTGATTTAATTTTTTACACTTATATTGAGTTTTTTTTTTCATTGACACTTTTAATAAATAATTATTTCATTTCCCAAGCAGACTGCTATGATTTATTACAAGTATATATAAAATCCTCATCTAGAAATTTCCTTTTATATTTGCCTTGTATTACATCCATAATTTTTTTTGACTTTTAATCCTTCATTTACCATATATATAACTTGTCATAAAAAATTTTTCTTCATGAAAGTTATACCAACACTAATAATGATCTGTTTATATCTTTTCTACTATTAAAATTTTCATTCAGATATACTTTTATATGTTCTATTTTAATACTATGTACACTTTTCCAGACATAAATATTTCCATTATTATTCATTCCTACTTTAGTTTTAATTATCTTTAAAAATGTACACTTAACTCTGTCATGAATAATTTTCTTGTTATTCATTCATCGATTCCAATTTAATCTTGCCACAACTGCTGGGATAGCCAAGATGCATAAATATTTTATTTTGCTTGTTAATTAAATTATGCATTAACATAATACTCTTGGTGTTTTTTTATGTTCAGGTATTACTTGACAACCCTTTGACATAAATGTACAACTTTTTCCTTTCATTCTTCCAATATTTTTTCCAATATAATGACTCCAAGATATTTTGATAAAATTATTAAATTGTTGTGTTTGCTAGCAGAGATTTAACTGTGTTTAATTCTTCATGTTAATCAAAAAATCTTATATGGTTTAAAATTCTTAAGTAGAACACAATCAATTTTGTTTTTAAAATAATATTTAAAAAATTTAAGTAAACTTTTAGAGACAAAACCAAGCTACTTCTCCTGATTTGTAATCTTTTTTCTTTTTTTTCTTAATTTTACCTCCAATTTTTTTTAAATATATAGTCTGCTAGCTGTTAATTTATTCCAAATTGTGCTTTTCCATTGGTTAATTCTCACTTCTCTGATTTTTGAATATTTAATCAGTTGCTTGTAATTTATCTATTTTTTAAAACAAATATTATGTTCTAAAATATTTCTCAATAAAAAAACAATTCCTTTTAGGAACTGAATAGAAATACAATTTGCTTTAAATCCATTTAGATCATTTTGATTTTATTTCTCTACAGACTAGATCCAAGATTACTTTTATAAACTTTTAATTCTACAATATTCATAATATAATTATTAATTCTTTATTTGGGAAATTAAATTAAGATTTTACCAGAAATAGACATTGCTTTATAACATCAGATATGCAAAGACATAACTATCTATCTCTATAATGCATATTTTTATTTATAAGGCTAGATTAGAACTTTTCTATAATATTAAGTATTATTAAATGAATACTTGTTATCAAATATTATTAATTTATAGTTTATTTTATCTTTTATATATCTTTGGAAAATTTTTTTTACCCAGGATTTATGACATTTATACTACTTTAAATTAACTAAGGCCAAGTTCAAACCCTCTGATAAAATGACTGTTATTTTTCATAGTTTAATAAGTAAATATTTTTGACTTTATAACATTTAAAATTATACATCTTAAAATTTATTCCCAATTTGTTTTATGATTGGGTAGACCAATAACAAGGGCACAACTTCCTCTCCCTTCATTTGATTTTAAATTTTATAGTGCTTAACCCTAAAAAAAGTATACTTATCTCTACTGTCTTACTTCCTATAACAATCAATCAAACAAAATTCTTTTTACTCTTAGAATCAAATATTATGTCTATCAATCTACTTTTAGAAAACCTCACAAATTCTAAAATACCACAATATTTAAAACAATAACTCTTCTTACCATTTAAATGTTTACAGCTTCTGCTTTACATACTAACAGAATAAGGAATGAGACTTTGTGCATTATATGTTCCCCTAATATCTTCTGGAGTACAAAGCATAAAAGTATTCTCTTCCACTTGTTTTACAATTTTGTAAGGAACATACAAACAAAGCCCTCCCTAATTTTACATTAATTTATTTATAACTTTGCCTCCTCTTCTCTCCAAAATAGCTGTAACTTCACTTATTGATTCCAGTATGTTGCCATGATTCTGGTATACAGTACTGAAAGCACTTGACTAATTGTTGTTTATAATTAATGTTTTGTGCTCTGTTTATCATGCTTTATTCGTGTAGAATTATATAGATCGGAAGATATATATATATATATATATATATATATATATATATATATATATATATATATGAAAGAAGCATTTCAATATCTTTGTTGGATATACATAAATGAAACCTTAACTTAAAAAGGAAGGAGTATAATTTATTAGTTTTGGAATAGATATTTATTTCTAGAACTTTTTACTTTTGATAATAGATGTTATTAACATTTTAATAGTTCAAATTATAAATGTGCTCTTTTTATATAAGAATGTATTGTCTATTTTAAGGTATTTTTATGTGATACAGTATTTTATCTCTACATTTTCAAGTATAATGATATCCATTACTTAATTTTCATAGACCTCTTCATGAAAAAGGCATCAAGATAGGATACAGATTTGATATTGAAATTTTTAATTTAAAATGAAAAATTGGTGTTAAACAAAATTGTATACTACCTCCAACTTTGTTTTTAATTGTTATGACAGTGGTCTTTGAAACTGTTTCTAGAGAATTTTATAAGATATGATAAAGATTTGGGCTAGAATTTTGACCTTACATATATTAAAAAGCAAAAACAAAAACTTAATTTTATTAATTTCTAAATTTAAAGTAACTATTGTTCAAAAAAGTAAAATATTTTATCAGCCAATATTGGCAAAAAGAAAAAAAAAAGATAAAACACAAAAAACTCCAATCTAAAGTCGAGATAGTTTTCAATTTTTTAAACAGAGAGTGGGACATAGATGTTGAGATATAGCATAAAATCCAGTGTTCTGCTGTTGCTTTTAACTAGCTAAAAATATAGGAATTTCATCACGGGGTAATATAACTATTGCAAATAAATAAAATGTATACAGAGCTGTAATTTTAGTAATCTATTGTATGAAAGTAAAACTTGGAGTATACTCCCCCATTCCTATCAATATAATATAAAGGTGTTAAAAAATTAATTTGAAATTCTCATAAAATTTTATAAATAAGAAAGCAATGTCATAAGACCAACAATATCTTCTTCGATTAAATGGATATAATGCTATAGAGTTTACAGTTATAAAGTTACATCTTCAATTCATTGGATATCAATGAATGATAACTGACTTTCTAAAAAAGTATTTTATTATAAACTTAATCACAATTTTTGTGAGAGAGTCAGATCCTTTTCACTCTAATAAGATTATTTCAAAGATATTTTAAAGAAATGTAATTTTCATTGCTTTCATTAAGAAATATGACTAAGAATAGAATACAATAAATAGTTACAATTAGAGGGGTTAAGTTTTTCTGGAAGGAACGTTTATTGCAGCAATTGAAAGTCACCATTGCAAAATATTAAATAATAGTCTAATGAATCAGAATGCTCAATATGTGGAACTGTACCCCTATTTCACTGATTGATTTATAGAGTCATAGCAAAATTAATCTTTAGTCTATTATTATTTTGTCATTCTCTCTATTTTTAATCACTTTGAAGTTAAAATGGCCATATTAGTATGCACATGGCTACTACTGCTGATGATACTGATATAAAAGAGAGAAAAAAACCTTTTTTAATAAAAATATATATATATATTGCAATTCTCATCGTAGAAGAAATGTAACATACATTTATGGACGCTGCTATTACTATGATTTAAGATTTACTTAAGACAGTATAATAATTATATTTATAAAGTGCATACTCGATACTTAAAGTAATATTTATTAAGGCTATAATCTTAAGACTATGTGCCTCTTTAAAATAAATCTTGTGTTAAAGATTTGCATAGGTCCATACTGTCGTTTTTTCAGGTGCATAGTCTTAAGGTTATAGCCTTAATCTTTAAGACAGTATATAATTTGCTTATACTGTGTGTTTCTTGTATATAAAATTAGAGAAATTTAAACTCATGATGATTATTTAGCTTTATCCTTTACCCATCTCAAGAAAGCGATACACATTACCACACACATGCGAAAAAGATATATGATCCCTAATATCCGTATTTCGTGCTGGGTTGAGATGGAGTGGAGGATGAATAGACTGAAAAATACTGAGTTCATATCCCTCTAATTAGATTTACTTTTAAAAAAATTTATTGCTGTATATGTTTATTTATATCAGTTTAACTTTATAAAGTGATCTATTACTAAGTTATTAAAATTGCAATTAAGTCATTAATATGCTGGGGAGAGGGGGGGGCTAATAACTTTATTAGTTCTGTAATGTTTTTAAAAGTTTGGGGAATATCGTCTGGAATTTATTGTTTGCTTAAATAATTGATCTTATTCTAAAAAATATTTGATATGAATATATTCTTTATTTACATTTCCATCCAGACTAAACTAGAGGTCACATTTTGTCATCGCAAATGAGCGGTTTGAAATAAATTGTCTAAAATCTAATTGCCTTTTCATCTAAATGCTAATAGCATCTTTGAAATTTCTTTTACAATCCACTTAAACTATATTGTTTTGATACTATAAGTCTTTTCGACTGATGTCTTAGAATAATTTATCACGATAATAGTAAGGGGTTAAAAAAAAAAAGAAAATCTTGTCAAGAATGCTAATTATTTACAACTGAAGTTTTCAATGCGCTCTTAATTTGACTTTATAATTATGATGACTTAGTATGCGAATTATATTGTCTTAATATTAGACATTTCTTTAGTTTTATCAAGATAAAAACTTGTACATTACTTTTAATATTTATTTTATAAATAAAGAGGAAAACCTATTCGCACTAATATGTTGATTAAACTAATATATATTTAAGTCAGCTACTCAATGACTCTTCTTATACCGGTATAATTAATGATTTGCAAAAAGGAGTTTACTATTAACTAAAAGGAGACCCTTTGAGTATTCTTTGAGACTTAAAAAAACCTAGCAGGGCACATTTCTAATATTCACTCTATACCTTCTTGTCGTCGCAGCTATTATTACTATGTAATTATTCATTTAGCAACAAACATGAATGGCCTGCATACAACATGCATCAACCAGTGTTGTTTGTTGAGATTTTTTTTTATTAGTAACTAATTGTTCTTAACTGAAATATCAGTTAATTTTTCTTGAAGAGAGGATGAATGAGAGTGAATGATCTTATTACTATTTACAATCATCATAGATAGAGAGAAATTATGACTCTTGTTTCCAAAAAGTTGTAATGTCAACAAAGCAGTTGGTGATCCAAAGGCAAAGGATCATCTTTCATGTAAGTACTTATAATTTCTCATCACTTTCAAGTGAAGGAAAATTGCACAATTTGAAAGAAATTAAATGGACATTGTTGGACTTTGTGAAGTTAAAAAAAAAAATGAAGAGAAAATTTAAAAAGTGGACATCTACTTTACTACAAAGGTGCAACTATTGGAAGCATAAGTGGAGTGAGATTCATTATAAATAGAAAATCTGAAAAACAGTGTGTTGAAGTTTTATGGTATATCAGACAAAATGACAACCTTCATTCTTCAACATAATGGAAGATACCAAATGCAAAAAATTCAGGTTTATGTCCCAGCAAGTTCTCATTATAAAGAAAGTATGGAGGATTTTTATAAGAATATAGAAAATACTTTTAATCAGATCAAACATTTTAAAATTATTATGGGAAACTTTACTTCTAGAATTGGTAATTGGTTATGGTGACAGAAATGAAAGAGAACACAGACTTGTGGAGTTCACATAAAAAGAGAAATATATGTTGTGGATTATTTTCTTTTTTTTTAAAAAAAAAAGAAAATGCTAAACAGAAATAGACAAAAAAGTAGTCAAATAAAGGAATTATATTTTGACTAACAGAAATATATATTTAAGACTGCAATGATTTTTAACAGATTTAATACAGGAGATGTAAATATATGTTCATGCAAAACTAGAAAGATAAAAATTATTAATAATCCAGATTGCTAAACTTCAGAAACACTCCAATGAATTTAAATTAGAACTTGCAAATTGGTTTAAAATATTAACTGACTTTGAAAATGGTTAAGAAATTAATAAAAAGATAGCTGATACTGTATTAACAATTGCAAGAAAGATATCTGGTACAAAAAGGCAGTAATTTATAAATAAATTTTCTGTTGAGATAAAAAGGAATATAATTTTTTAAAAAAAATAATCCATTAAATATCTAAAGTTTTGTAAAATGGTATAAAATAGAATTAATAATGATATAAATAATATAAATATGAATTGGCAAGAAAATGTATAGAAGAGCATAAAAGTCTCAAAAGTGTGAGCCTACATTTTGGTATTGGAAGAATAGTTGTTTCAGCAATAAGAAAATAGAACTAATACTAAAAGAAGATGACAATGACATCATGAAATATGTGGAAGAGTTTTAAAAAATGTATAACAATAAACAACAAGAAAACAATCTTCAATAGCTACATCTTCTGAATTGCCAAGTATGAGACATATAATTAAATTTATTAAAAAACTTTAAAAAATGATAAAATTATTATTATATTAAAAAAGTGAAGAAATAGAAAAATTCTTGTAAAAGCTATATAACATGCCATATGGAAAATTAATTCGGGCAAGAAAATTAATTTTAAGTTTGAAGCTGAACCTCAGAAATGTCTTCGGTTTGCAATAGCAAAATCATTAACACAAATGTCAAAAGAAATACAGGACATGATAATCAATGCCACGGAGATACTAACAAAAAAACTTGCAACAGTATACCTTTCCCTTCAAGGCAAAGTAGCCCTGCTAAACATAAAAATAATGGCCAAAATTAACTATTATCTCCCCATTATTAAAACTTCTAAGAGGTTCATAAGCAAAATAAACTCTCTAGCAGCCAGATTATTCTGGAAAGGTAAAGTGGCCACTCTAAGTATCAAATCAATGCAAAGACTGAGAAAATTTAATGGAATGTCATACCACTCCATAAAAGCATTTGTAATACAAAAGACACATAGTTTAATAAACCATTTAATACATTCATCAAACTACAAGACCATACTAGAAACAGGACTCCCAACAGACTGCCCTTCACCCCACAAAGTAAACTGGATAGATTCAAGCATAAACAAACTAAGAGAATTCTTAACATTGCCTGAGAAAGTATTCAAAACTAAATTAAAAATCTGGGATGCCTATGCTCTTATATATCCTCAATTAAGATACATTCCAGGAACACTTGGTTTAACAAATCAAAAGATTACAAAAATCTTTAAGCACTGAGACATGAAACCCATGTATATGGACTTTACCATTAAGATAAACATGAATGCCATATCAACCAATTGGTTTTTAAAATACAGAAGAGGATTCTCAACAATAAGTCCCATCTGCCTATTATGTGATAAAGAAAATGAAACACTTAAACATCTAATTAAACATGCACAGGGCTATGGAAATCCAAAAAAAATATTTATAATAGCTCAGAAATAAACTATTACATAATAACATCGCTTAAAGAAAGCCTTCTAACCAAACAATTTGCAACCATAAGACTATCACTGTTTATAACAATGGCATTATGGCAAGTTAGATGCCACAAAACTTTCAATCACCCCCAACAAAATTAAGAACAATTTTTTTTAAACAAAATGGCAGAGATGAAAAAAGGGAACATAATCTTGGCATCTACAAATAGATATAGAGATACATGGAACCTTTTCAAAATGACAGAATAGAATGGGAAAACACCAGAAGAAGCAAAAAGGAAAGAAAGATGAGAAAAAAAAAGAAGAAAAAAGAATAAAACAAAAACAAAGATAGACCAAATTAAAATCTCAAACACAGGAACTAAAGAAAAGAAATGGAAAATTCATAGATAAGACTTTAATTGGTTAAACAACCTTAGTTTACTTGGATAATCCTGGTTTGACAATAATGTAAATAACTTTTGTTTTTTTATTGTAACCCTATTTGATCATGATTTAAATAAATATTGAAGGAAAAAAAACCTACATAACAAATGCATATATGATAAAGATGTACCAGATGGTTGGAAAAATGTAATAGTAATATTGTTATTTAAAAAAGATGATAAAGAAGATAAAAATTACAGATCTATCAGTGTTCTATCAGTTCTATACAAAATCTTTACTAAGTTAACTATTACTTGTCTACAGTGAGCTTTGAATTTTAAGCAACCTCCCCCCAAATAAGCTGGATTTAAAACTGGGTTTAGCACTGTTGAGAGAAATTATATAAAAAAACATTGAATAAGAAGTTGCTATTATGCTTTGGATTTACTGAATGAAAAGACATTTGATAATATAAGCATTTCTACAATTACTAAAGCTTTGAATCATCAAAATATAGATTAACTTAATATAGACTCAGGATATTGTCATACTCTATATAATATCAAAATGCAACAGTAGTGATAAGATTATATAGTTTATATTAAGAAGAATAACATTGGAAAAAAATGCAAATCAGAGTGATTCTGTATCTTCAAAACTTTTATAACAGTTTTACAAGAAGTTTTTTGTGGATTAATGGATTAAAATGAAAAGCGAGGGAGTAAAATTAAATGGAGATTATTTAAGTTATCTATTTGCAAATGATGTGGTTGTTTTTGAAGATAATAATTCAGAGCTTCAGAAATTTTGCAAGAGTAATTAAATAAAATAGACTAAACTAATGTTTAATGGACTTTCTGGAAAAGAAAAAATATAGAATGATAATCATAAATTAGAAGAAGTTAATAACTAAACAGCACATGATCACCATTTAATAACTACAAACACCTTTGTCAGATTATTATTACTAGTGATAAAAACATAATTGATTAAACTTAGAATTAAACTTGTATGGAATCCTTTTGATATAAATAACTTAGTATTTAAATGAGATATGCCTATGCATTTGAAAAAAAAAATAGTATGTGAGTCTTACAAGCTCTTACTAATGGATCTGAGAGTTGGATATTTAACAGAAGATAAATGAAATATGGAGAGATGTATACTAGGAATAACAAGAAAAAATCAAAAATGAAATATATGGGTGAGAAAACAAATAAATATCATTGACATCATTAAAAAGCTGAAATGGAGCTGCACTTGACATATTTCTAGAAGAGATGATAATAAATAAATCATTGAAGTTTTAAATTGGAATTGAAATGGTTGTAAAAAATATAGAAAAAAAGACTAATAAATTAATTTATGCTGTGATGCAGAGAAGAGAGATTTGGAGAGACTATCGTTCTGCAGTGGATTGATAATGTTTTAAAATGAATGATGAATTGCTTTTCTATATTTAACCTAGCAATTATTTATATAGTAAATAATTACTTGGCTCATTTTTTTGCATAATTTTAGATTTTATAATTTATTTTTTAATTGAATATCATGTATTATTTATTACAGTATATGTTCTGTTGTGCAAGAAATTGACTCATCAGAATGAATCAAACTGAGCTTGCTATCAGAAGCTGATGATAAATCTCATAAATTTTTTTTGAGGGCCCTATTATAATTATAGTATGGGGTTTCAGTCCAAGTTGGTGTAAAGCTTAGATTTTTTTCCATATCACAAAGTCTTATAATTTTTTTTCAGATATCTGAAACATTAGCTAGCCTAATTATTCATTCAATATTTGTCAATAAAACAGTATGTAGCTATTATTACTTGTTAGAATAAAACCTTTGAAAATGTGAACTGATATTGTAGTATGGCCTTCATCATTAGTGTGTGAGATATCATATTTTTATGAGCAGTGAAGACATGATTTATTTTTATCTTTTAGTCAATCACTTGTGAGCTTATAAATAAATAAACTGTCAAACTGCAAATATATCAGATTTTAAAAGTTGTAAATTTCAAACAACGATATCACTAAATAAAACTCCATTTTTTTTCTTTAATATTGAAGTAAATATTTTAATACTGTAATATCAGTACTCTCTTCAGATCTTTTATTTATCAAATGCTATAAACATCACTATTAATATAAAAAATGGTTTTTGGATTGAAACAGTACTTCTCATAGACATTACTAAATATAATGTCATCATCATCAAAAATAAAGTCTTTACACTTATAATACATTATAATCATACTTTCAAAATTGCATAAATCACATTGATAGAATTTGCTTTTAACTAAAAAATTTGCATAGAAACTTAGATACAGTGCATTGTTTCCTAAAATTTATTTTTAAAAAATTTGGAAAATATTTTGATATATTATATCTTCTGAAATATTAACAGTTAAATTTTACTCATGATTTACTGATATAAGAATAGCATCAAACAGAATGTACTCCATGAAATAATAATTTATCACATCATCTTTGAATAAAAATTCATACTTTTCAGATATGAATCATTTATCATAATCATTTAGAATACTCTAATAAACTGAATAGTTTTAAAACAAATATTAAATTCAGAGATAAGTTGGCAATGATGCTTTATGTTCTTTAATTATTTATGCTTTTCTCTACAATAGAAAATGAATTATTCTTGTATAAAATCCTAATTCTACATAAATTGAATAAAATGTAAGATTTTATTAAATATTTCTCTTTTTTTTTAATTGTATTAATTTGAATAGCAGTAACATTAGAGAGCTTAATATCCTTAATCCAACATTAATATCCTCAATCATGTAATTTCTGATGAAGACCTTAAGCAAGAAACTAGTTTAGAAATATGGATAGGAAAGTACTGGATAGGGATTTAAGAAGCACTACATTTAATGTCTGTTATTATTCAAGCTTATGATAGGTGGCAGAGCTGGGTGAAAAACAAGAAACTATGGATCATATGATGGTTTTTTTTTAATTTTTATTTTATACTAATACTGATAAAACAAAAATGCTTACATTCCTTAATTGTTTTTAATGAACTTTTATTCAACTCTTGATGCTTGAACAATCAATTTTGGTTTAGAAAAATTTGAGTATCTTAATCTCTAATTAAAATTGTATTAATACTGCCATTACTAAGCGATTTATAAATACCTGGTTAAGGAAAGATTGAATTAAAATAGCTAAAGAATGCAGAAATAAAACTTTATAACTTAATGGCAAGAGCTAAGAAGTTTTTCTGTGTTCAATTGTTTTTTATTCTTAACATTAATATCAGGTCCACATAAAAAATGCTGATTTTACATTACACAGATAAACAATAAAGATTAATCTGTAGTATTTTCTAAATTTTTATTCACTAAATTTACTATACATCATCAAAGTATCTGGAATTATTTCATGTGGTAAATTGAAAAACAAAGTTCTTCAGAACCATTATATAATTTTCATATAATTAGTAATAATTAGGGGAAAAGTAGCATAATTAAATATTTGCATACAAATCAATAGCTTCACTTCTCTCTTTAAAAAAGAGGCAGATTTAAATTCAACATGGGATAGAAAATATATATGTAACTTGATAAAGTACCTCAATATTAGGGTTAAAATTATATTATAGCATTAATATCAAGTCCATATAAAAAATTACTAAGGGTACATAATAAAGAATATAAAATTCTTCTGCAACACTTTCTAAATTTTTATACATTAAGTTTGCATAAAAATTAAATAACTGTTGATAGTATGATGATAAATATAATTAAGTAGGAATGGTTGAAACTTGTACAAAATACTTTAGAAAAGTATTTTATCATCAATATTCTCTGAGTGTTGGTAGAAGTTTGTTATTGAATTTTTACTAAATAAAAGGTGAGATTATTACTCAAAGACAAAAAATTAATTCTAATGTTGTATCTTTTATTATCATACAAAAAAGAAAAGAGCACATACTTCTAATAAGAGAAATGTCTCTGATGCTTTGCACAATTGGATATAATCTTTTTCATATTGTTAATTATCTTTTTAGAAATTATAAAATGATTTCTATCTGCTTGAATGCCATTGTAGCAAATGCAGAGAACACTTCCAATAAATATTTTCTGCATAGAAATTGCTCATTGCTTCTGCCCACTATATCTTTAGAATAAAGATAATAAAATGAGCATAATTATTATTGTATTATCTAGTTAACATTTTAAAGTTATACCTCAACTTCTGAACAAAACAATTCTCATCACATAATTTGAAAATATTTTTTGGCTTCTTTGTAGATCAGTATTTGCATTCCAATTCTCTCTGCACTATAGCAAGTCATCATACAAACCTTGAAAGAACAAGACTAACTGTATTATCTTTTTTTTTTTTTTTTGAGAAAAATTAAAATCTGGTTACCTTAAAATATTTCTAACCAAATTGTTGCTTAAATCTCATATTATATAAAGGGAAATGAGCAATGGTTTAAAAAACAATTTTTTACAGTAAGTTTAGATTGTAATTAACATTAGATGATTGATATGTAGAATATATTTCATCAATGAAAAACAATGAAAAGACATTTTAGAAGAATGCATCTTAATAGATATTATATTTCATAATCTAAAAGTAGCTCAATGCATTAAATAAAACAAAATATATAATGCAAATGTACTTTCATATGTAAAAAAAATCCAGTAGAATTACTCTCTTCATTCTAAAAAGAAGCCTAAAATTTTTTTTCAAATTGAGTGGTGTGAATTGTTTTGTTCAGAAGCTAATGTGTTATGCTGCTTTATTCTAAAGATATAGTGGGCAGAAACAATGAGCAATTTCTATGCAAATAAATGTAAATGTTATAAAAAAAGGAAACTAAATAAATGGTGATAAGATTTTAATAAGCTAAGAATCATTCAGCAATTTTTTATTGACTTTTAATTTTTTTAAGCCAGTTAAATATCTAATCCATCAAAAGTTAAAAATCATTCCATTAAATACAAGATCCAAGAGACTATTAGCATCTAACAATTGGTCTTGTATTTAACTGAATAATCTTGACTTCTAATGAGGAGAGAATAAAATATAATTTTTAAAAAATATTCAATTTCCATTCATACTAAATATACTTATCACTTATTTCATTTATAAAAAGTATATATTAAAAGTATAACCTTAAAATTAAAATTTTAAAACCATCATGAACAATCATAATTCTTTTTACTCTTTTTTTTTTTTTGACTTTTAAAATTTATTACTAACTTTCTATTATTTTTTAAATTTATTCTTATGCTTGCATATATACAGTAGAATTTTGATCATTTAAATATCATTTCATTCTTCTTTTCAGTGTAGTTGCTTTGATGTATCAATATATATATATATATTGTTCACAATATGTTATATATACTTCATTCATTTTATTGGTTTTATTTTTATTTAATAATTGCCTTAAATTCATCTCTTTTTGTATACAGATTCTATTTTCATTTTTAATTTATATTTTATATTCTATTTCTAATTACTTTATTGATTGTATTGTAAGTATTTTTATAGCTTAAATCACTGATTTGTCATTCTTTTTTTATTATTATTCACTCTATTTGTTTACTTTTCTTTTTTTTTTTATTTGAAAAATTTATTAATCAAACTTTTTGAATAATCATTATTAAATCCCTCTTTTAATAATTTGTTTGAATATCTCTATTCTCTTATTTATAATATTAATTTTACTATTATTGGTTATATCAGAATCCTAATTTATCAACAACCCACAGTATATATATATTTTTAATATTTTTTATTTTATAGATATTTTATTATATTATTCAATTCATATTTTTTTCTATAAAATTTTCTTCCTTTCCTTTGTAATGCAAGACACCATTAAGCCATCAAGTTGTCAAATGATGTTGCTCTACAATTCAAGTAGAATGTCTAACCAGATACCTGGGGAAAATACAGAAACCACATAGCAATATTTAAATAGACTTTTCTAGTTTCTTATTTTCCAGTACAAATTGATTCTTAGTTGTTACTGATGTTTCTTTCTCTCTTACTGGTAGATGTTTTTACTTCAATGCTAATCTTTACTTGTGAAATAATTAAGTATTATTAGAAAAGTTTAAACTAGGGATAATAAGTTTATATCTGATTTAAACACTTTTATTTATTAAATATTACTACCATTCTCATGTACAAGGTTTCTCTTAATTTCTAAAGTTGTTTATCCTATTACTAGCCTTTTAAAAGTAAATTATCTTTTCAATAACTTGCTCTTTTCTTCTAAATTTATATAAAATTTTAATTTTTTTTTTTTTGTATTTCAAATTTTCACCATTCATGCTGCTTGATTATAGTAAGCCTGTGTAATGAAATTTTTCATCTATTTCCAATAATTGATATATATATATATATATATTCATTCAATTATATTTAACTAATTAATGTTAATTATATTTGCTTATTAGCTTTAATCAATCACATTTAATAATTCATGTATTTCAAATACATTTTTAAACTTAATATTTTTCAGCTTTTCCCCCAAATCGTTATAACATATAATAACAGAAATATGTTTGTATCTAGTTTAAATATTGGGTTGCTATTTATGTAATCAGAAATGTGTAATGATTTGATCAATAATTAAACAATTGTATCTACATCTGGAAGTCTAATTTATGTAGTAAAAAAATATGTATAAATGCAAGTAATTTGTTTGTACTTCCAAATATGGCTTGGTTAATGGTCTGGCAACTTTTTATAATTACGATCACCTGGCTTTATTTTATTTTATTAATTTTAAATTTATCCATTTGTAATAATTATTGTTTTTAACTTTTTTTATAATAATAAGTTTGCTTATTGTATGACAAGGTCAAATAAAATATTTGATAAATAATTCTTTTCTATCAATTCTTAGTACAATTCATGCACAGTTTTCAATTCAAAATTAAAGAATGGTATGAGTGATAGATAATAAACAATGAAGAATATATTATTGCAATTGCCCAAAATTTGAGCAGTCTATTCTAATCATTATTTCACAAGCAATGTGTGCCAATAATTGTGGTATCAGATATACAGATTGTATTGCCAATAGTTTACTTCTATGTCTATTCTTCTGGAAGAATTTCCTTTTTCCAACTGCTAGAGACTAATAGTCCCTTAATTTTGTATTTACTTGAACAAGTTTTAACTTCTGATGAAAGTAGACATAATTGATTTTAAAATCTATACACTTTCAAAGATGCTTATGACAAAAAACAAAACAAAATACCAAAATAAACAGAGGCTAAACTCTCCATACAGTAGCAGCACCAGTGCAAGCCAGAGTAATCAATGGATGCAAGAAGGTTTGTGAATAAAATCCCTATCTAGTGCCTACTCATCCAATATCCCTAGACTGTTTTCCAGATTGTGGCTTTCATCAGTAAGGAACCTTAGATCTGAGAGCACAGCATCTAGATTTTAGGATCTAATGCAACACTTCAACAGCCATCTTTTATCTTTACTTTTTACTGTATGGAGAGTTTAGCCTCTGTGTAAACAGCTTGTGTAAGTATAAGAAATGGTTATCATGTGAAAATACCAAGATGTTGTTTTCTGTGCATATAGGTATTTACAAATATATTACATTAAGTTTCAAAAATATATAAATTTATAAAAAATTGCCAAGCAAAAAGAAAACAAATTATGTTACTGCAGGAAGCTATTAATAAAAATCAAAAGTGAATGTTTTAATGCAAGGGAATTCATAAGAAGTTCAAGTACTAAAAATAACAGAACTGGACTGTGATCTAGAATCTATTACTTTACCACTGCATCGAATCACTCATGGCCATTTAAAGGCTATTATATATCTTACTATACCTACATATATGTATGTACGTATATGAGATTTAAAATTATTTATATATATAAATTCTGATTTGACATTTCGTTTTTATTTACAATTGTAATTTATTTTATGATATATTTTTCATGCATTAAATGGTTAAATTTAAACAATAAACAAAAGTTTTAGGTAAAAAAAAGTATATATTGAAATTAAAATTTTCTCTTTAATTAATGGCTAATGTGTTTTGAAAACATCTCCGTTAAAAAAAAAAAAAAAAAAATCTAGCCTTTTCTATTTTTTGTATTATTTAGCGTTAACAGAATATAAAAGGAGAATTAAAAATTTGCATAAAATAGAGAACTTTCAATAAAAAAACAAAACGGTAATGTGAGAAGTTATCGGGCTTAGATATACTTATGAAGTGTAATTATATTAATAATTAAATTGTGCTTTGCTTGCACGAATAGGAATTAATTTATGGAACTATGTGTAAATGTTAATATCGAAACATATCATGGGAAAACAGTTCATCAAAAGTCATTAAATGAAATATGCTATTTGGGAAAAGAATATAACAAGATATAATATATAAAAAAAACCCATCACACATTAGCATTGACATTTAGTCTCTAACAAAACAGCAAATATGCAAAGATTTAGGCTCGAACCCTCCAACCCCAAAATTGTGTGTTCTGAAACGAACGACTGCAAAAGAAAGATAAAAGATGCATATTTTATCATCAACGGTAATAATGCAATTACTAGACGCGACACATGCTTCGCTATCTCCAGAAAATGGATAAGCTGATTAATTTACATATACATTTGCATATATTATCATTTAATAATATCACAAGAACTATTACTATTTTGGCTATGATTGTGAGGGATAACACCTCGAAAGCGCTTAGCCTGGATTAACTCATTTTGATTGTTTGCTATTAACAGCTTCTTCAAACAGCGTTTTAAAGCGCTTGTATATACCAAAGATTTATATTGTAATCGTTGTTGCTAATGAAATTCTGGATATTAAATTATGCCTTAGATATTTTTTTGGACATAGACTATTATTAGAACTAAAATTTTTGATTATTTAATAAGGTATTGAATAAAAAATATGAAGTATTTCTTCAATTAGATATTATTAGCTATTTAAATATATATGTTACTTCAGTAATTAAAGTGTGATTATTAATCAATAAAAAATTCCGAAATAAAGATTTGATTAATTCTGTCGTATACTATAATAAATGTATATTTATTTTACATGTATTTAAATTTTCTATTTCATCATATATGTTTCAAACATCTGAAAAAGGTAAACTACCCCCAAAATACATTCATTTTAATGAGTTGTTTTTTTTAAAATAATTTTGAAAGGAAATTTAAATTTAACATGTAAATACCAATAAATACACATTATCTGCTAAATATAGAAATAGCTCTTTGATCAATACTTTACAATTTAAATGTCATTTATTCGATAAAAATCTCGAAGTTTCACCAGTTATTTAGAAATATTTTTTAATTTAAACAAAACTAAGTAAATTTTAATTAGAGTAAGAATATTGTAATTAGGACCGTCATTAGATTTATTATTATATTCCTGTAGTTTAGACTTTTTAAACGAAATTATTTTATGATGGTTCGATTGTTTTATTTTAAACATGTAATGAATGCTGGTAGTTTATAAGATTTCGATTTTTTTTTGCTAGTAAGATCTAAGGCAAACAAAAAAAAAAAAAAAATGCAAGAATTTGTTTGCATGGTAAATGGGTTGAACATTATAAGCTATGAGAATACATCAGCAAGATTATATGGGCAATAGAAGATAATAAAAATATCATAGAATTAATGCTTACTCCCACCAACAACCTACAGTAATTTTTTTAAATTTTTATTGTCAATATATTGACATTCAGCTGATTAATCAAGATTAATCTGGAATCATGGATTACAAACCTAAAAGAAAAAAACTTAAGCCTTCTTGTTATTTGGAAAAAACTTCAAAGTTCATCCAACTGGAACTTCAACTATAAGTATAGCAGATGCAGGTATTAGACTCATATCATGAGCCTCTAATAAGAGAGAATGAAATGCCTTTACATATTGAGTAAATGAAAGTAATCACAAACTCAAAAAATAAAATAAGTGAATTCAAAACAAATATAAACAAGTTTAAATTAATTTATTTACCATGTGACTAATTGCTGGTAAGGGCATATAACATTAACCAGAATGACATTTAATTGGCAAGATAAAGATTTTTTTTTGTTTCCATTTTTCTTCATTGTAAATTAATTTGACTTTCTTATCATGGGTTAACAACTAAAGACAATCATTTATATAATTTTTATGAATGATTAACATTTTCATATTTTTGCTTTCAGTTTGTTCCATTTATTGGATTTAAAATCATAAGCCAATAAACAAAAGCTTATGTGTATTTTAATATTTTTATCTCAAAATATTCTATGCTCTTCATTAGACATTAAAACAAAATCCTATACATGTATATAGTTGTCTGATTTATAAGAACTACACAAAATTAGGGTCTTAAATAGTTCATTGTAGGTAAATATCTTTCTGGTATCTTTCCATTCGTGTTGAAAATGCTAAAGAAATAGATTTTATTCACTAGGTTAGTTAATTGATAGTTAATGAAGACTTACTAAACATCACATGATCACTATTCCTTATGCTCTGGTTGGCACTGAGTGGCACTACTGTATGGAGAGTTTTGCCTGTTTTAATAACAGTTATGTTCTAGCATAAGGAATAGTGATTATGTGATGTTTAGTGATTTAACGCCAATCCTGCCTAATGCATAGTGGTGGCTATGGTTGTTAAAGAGCCAAAGACACCAAAATGTATGGGTATTGAACTGAGTTCAAACCCTATGACTATATAAGCTATTGAGCTTAGATTGGAAATATTGTTTTCAATTTTATTTCACAGTTTTGTAATTAAGTAGAGATAAAAGGTGGCTGCTAGAGGGTTGCATTAGATCCTAAGATCTAGGTGCAGTGCTCTCAGATTCAAAAGCTCCTCACTGATGAAAGCCACAACCAGAAACTAGTCCGGGAATATTTGAAGAGTAGGCACTAGATGGGGATTTTATGCACAAGCTTTCTGGCATCCATTGATTACTCTGGTTGGCACAGAGTGACACTACTGTGTGGTGAGTTTTGCCTGTTTTAATGAAGACTTCTGATAATTTTTTTTTACTTTATTTTTTTCATAAGAATATTAAAAAAATAATTTACCAAACATCACTAATCAATTCAGTTAACTAATGGCTAATTAACTGTAAAAAATTAATTCAGTTGAGAATGTTTTTAGATAAATACTTTCTGAATCATTCAGGACTTTAACCCCAAAAACTAACTCATTAATTATGTAAAAATAATATTTATAGGACTGAGTATATAAAATGCTTGACATTATTCTCTTGAAGTGACTATTGCTATAAATGTGATCTTCCTTCTGGTATTGGCATTTGATAATTATGCAATAAGAGAATGGCTACCTTTTATTATGTCATATTATTACATAGAGAATTATCACAAACAATTCCAGTTAGAAAAATACATGTTAAATCAATCAAAATATATGTTTTGACAAATTAGTTTAAATCAATTGATACTTTTAATTGACAAAATATAAATATTTCTATTCATTTTACAATTTTGCAAATGAAGATCAAATAATAAATACATTATAGATGAACAATTATAATGCCAAATATATGGAATGCTCAAGATTATTCTCTTGATGGAATTATTACTCTAAATAATTGATCTAACTTCTAGTCACAGTGTTTGATAATTTATGCAATAAGAGACTAGTTGCCTCTTATTGTATCCTATTTTGTTTTAAAGAGAATTATCATAAACAACTTCAGGTAGAGAAGTGAATTTCATATTCAAAATTAATTATATGAAGTTACAATATCTGGGCTGATTTGAAATTTAATCTAGTTGTTATCAGGATCTAATCTACATGTCTGTATAAAACTTTCAATGGTAATAAGAAAGTGAATCTAATTTTTATCTAAGCATAGCAGACTTTGTATATTAGAAGTAATTGCACTTATATATTAAACACTTTAGAAGTTTATTTTTCCAGAATTTATGTATATATATAAACTATATATATTTGAGGTTAAACTGTATATTATTTTGTATTATTTTCCAATGTTTTGATAAAATAACTTCCACCATTTTCAAAGTCAAGTTTTTTAGAAAAAACTTTTACATCTCAAGCAGTAAAGAGATGAAGTAAAGAATGAAATTGTAAAATAGTGGAGTATTCATATACATGGATTAACAAAATATTTATTTTTTTCAGTTTCAACATTAATTGATTTTAAATTTATATTAGAAGAGATAAAATAAATGGTCTCCACAAAGTTGGGATACATTGTGCTTCATCAGCTTTATTTAAACCAGTTGGTCTTTTTAATACTTCAATGGACTCCCTCATGATTCTCAAATCATACTTTTCCTAAATTAGCAAGTATTTTAACATTATCAAAATCAGGTTTGAGACCAATTTTTAAAAAAAATGTGAAGCAAAAGCTGATGTATTTAACTTTTGATTGAAGACATTTTTATGAAAATGGCAGATGTTATTTCATTGAGTCATTGAGAATACAAAATAATACATGGTTTAATCTCCAAAATATGTTATTTATATCATATAACTGTAAAAGCATTAAATATAATATATATATAATAGTTAATTCTCCCATTTTAATTATATAGTTGCAAGAATATTGGAAAAAAATGACTGTCAAAATATATTTTAACACCACAGTTGTCAAAAAATACAGCACATTCAAAGTAAATTTGTGTAATATATATAACTATTAAGACATTTTGTTTGCATTCCACTGTGATAAACAACATAAGTCATTTTTAGATAGTATATTTCTTAAGTATTAATTGAAAATTAGTGAAATTATAATATTTAGAAAAAAGTATCAAAAATTAATGTATATTTGACTATATGTTGTAGATAAATAATGTTATGATTGTTAAAGAAATGTTACTTCTTATTTTAAAAAAAATAAAAATCATATTAATATTTGTGGAGATTATTTGTAAAAGTCAATTTAAAATTGAAATAGTTTATGAAAAAACAAGCATATAATTTCAGAAATCATATAAAGTTAAAATAAATTGATAAGATTTGAAATACAGACATTCTTCATATATCACATGATCACCATTTCTTCATATACTTGGAGATTAATTATAAATATAGTGTTCAAATCCACTATATTTACAATAAATTGATAATAGTTTTAACAAGGCTGTAAATCTTAGCAATGAGCGTCTGAAAAAATCGTCACTAGGGACCTCTGTAGGTCTTTAAAACACATGCTTACGCTGCGAAAATAAAAAATGGGGCGGGAGAAGTTGTATGCAAAGCATATGCAAATAGACTAAATAGTCCAGCGTTTAGAAATGTCGAAGCATGTGTCGCGTCTATTGATTGAGTTGTTATTGTTGTTGATGTAGTACGCTTCTCTGATCTTCTGCTTAATGTCGTTTTTCTACAAACTATTTTAAGGTGGGAAGGTCAAATGTAATGTTGGTGTTCCAAGAACGTAGATGAGTTATCGTTGTTTTTCATAGCTCTATTATATGTGTATCTGTGGTTGTGCTGTCCCGCCTTGGTTTCTCCAAAATAAATGGCGGCAACCGGGTTGTGGGCAAGTGATGCTGTAAACGACATGGGGGGTCTGAGAAGGTTCTAATTTGTCCTTGGAGTTATTGATGAGACGGTTAGTGCAAGGGGGTGTATGAAAGCTGATTTTAAATTTATTGCTCAAAATCTTGATTAGTTGGTGTGAGATTTTATGTATGTGGGGAAGAGTGATATATGGAAGATTAATATTGTTTTTATTAATGGTGATTTTTGTATGAAACTGCTTGATTTTGTTGTTGATAGTGTGGAGTTTATAGCCTGCCTGTAGTAGGTCTTTAGTAGTGACGATTTTTTCAGACGCTCATTGCTAAGATTTACTTCCTTGTTAAAACTATTACTGAAATAATAGTGAGCGTTTAATAAAATAAATTGATAAATAAATGTACAGATAGTCTATAAATAGACCCAACTCAGAAAGTTATTATGTTGTTTCTCAAACAAAATAATTGTAAGAATAATCATAGTAATTTAAGAAAAAAACAAACCAAGTCATCATCCAATGCAGATTGTTTCTAAAATCAGTACTTTAAAACAAAAGGCCAGTAGATTTATAAAATAAAGTTTACATGAATTTAGACAGTTTTTAAAAAGCACACTGTTGAAAAACTAAGTGAAAAGTTTAAAAGTCATGGAAGTCAGTTGGATTTAAAACCACTGATACTGATAAAAAATACTATTAATTCTAAAATAATAGAAAATATTGAAAGACAACTGTATAGAAGAACATTATTTCTGGTGTTTCAAATAATATGATAGCTAAGCAAACTCTTCTTGAATTATTTATCTCTCCATTTTCTCCTGTAATAAGTAATCAGCTTTTGACATTTCATGTAACTTTAAAAATTCCTATAAAATACCTCTTTGAAATAAGATCTATCAATTAAAAAAAAGAATGTATGTGCTTATAAAAAAATATTGAAAGAAACTTTAAGACAATGAATCTTATTTGTAAAATTGTCCAGGAATCCAAATGCACTAGCAACCAAGACAATGTCAAGATTGGAAAAATATATCCATTCAAGTAACTTAAAAAACATGTACATACATATAAAAAAAATATTCATATATTGTAAGGGGTAAAAAGGCCAGCATGAAAAAATGGCAAATATTATCATCCCATGATCAATAAAATAAATAAAATAAATGAACAGAGAGACAGCAGTTCAAGTTGGAAATAAGTTATAAACATAACATCACCAGCAATATTCAAATCAACAGTCATTCTTTATGCCTGGATTTAAAAGAGATATGTTATAAAATCTAGGCTGATTATCTTTTAGCCAATGCCAAACTAAGGGCATAATATAAAATCAATTATTTACATACACATATTTAAGTGCTAAAGTTACAATAACATTCACAAAAAAGTGATGAGATCAAGATATCATGCTAATCATCATCAATTGTGGCCATCTGGAACTTTGAACATACTAGTTATCAATAAAATAATAAAGTGAATGGACTTTAAAAGTGACCTTTACCTTTGCCCTATCCAGAGAATTAAATAACTTCACTGGATTAATTTAAAACAACGGTCGATACATTTATTAATTAGAAATAATAACAACAAACATAAAATTAAAGGTTTGTTAAGTACTCTACTCTATAAATAGAAATACATCATTCTAATTTAATATTTGAAACCACTTCCATAGATTGAAATGTAACATTATAATTGACAGATCTATCAATATAAGGACACACATATATATATATAAGCACACAGACGTGTTGTCCGTATGATGATATAAAATTGTTAATAACCTAATAAAGATCATTCTATTTGAATAAGACATAATTAATTCCATATTGAAAAATATATAAAACAAACGTACACATACGTGTGTATTCTAATATAAACTATTTGATAATAATTTTAAATATTTTTATCGTATAAATCATATTAACACTCTTAATCATAAACAAATGTTTTTTTTCTTCTTGAAAATGAAAAAATCTAAACTTTGTCTCTTTGAAAGTCCTTAGGTAATTATTATAATTTTTTTCCATATCGCTCGTAAATGATAAATAATTTTTTAGATTAAGAAATATTACTCATCTTTCAAAAGTCCAGTAGTAAAGTTGTTTTCCAAGTTCTTTAGCTTTTGTTTTTACAATTCCACTAGTTATTTTCTTGATCTGATATTTTATTTTCATTCAAAAGATATTTTGTTTTAACTTTTGTTCATTCACTTTTAAACAAAATTTTTTTGAAATCTATTTTTATTATTTAACAGATTTAAAATTGTTTAAGTACCCTTATTGTAAAAAAATTTCCTCTGCTTTTTAAAAAAAATCTGCTTAAATGAAATAAATAGCTTACATTTAATAATTTTTTTCTTTACAATATTTCACAATATTCATGCGATTTTCCTCTGGGTTTCCATTTATATTATATAAAGCAGCACATATATAACGCATAGCATTGGGTCTTGTGGGCATGTCCGGAATAATCAAACATCAGACAAGTGTTGGTGATTTTCAACTCCGTTTAGTTTCTATAACTTACTAGATTATTTCAAGCAAGCAGTCAACTTCTCACATATTGGGCTATGAATTCTCAGAGAAAGTGTTCCTACTTGATGAAAGTTCAAACTCGACCAATATGAAGACTGGTGATGGTTCTTGGAAGGTGGCTTTTCCACACACACACTACTACAGTATTCTCTATAGTCTAAAAACTTAGTAATGTACTAATAATGTTTAATTTGAGCCAACTATTTATAGTCTATATTGGAAATTAAAATAGGATAACTAAACAAGTTTTTTTTTTTTGTTTAATTTTGATTAAAAAAACACTGATGATAATTTAATTACATCACTCTGTTTTCCGATTTACATTAATTAAAAACAATTTTTATCTAAAAAAATTTTTTTAATACTTCAAAGAAAAACAAACTATAGAATTAATTACAAACCAATCTATTTTCCAAAATATTTTACATTTATCAAAACAATTAGCTTTAATTAAATAAAAGTTTATTTTTTAATACAGTAAAAATTGATAATAAAATTTATAGCGAAAACAAGTTTGTTTTAATTTATTTTTTTAAAGCAAAATCAGAATTAAATAAAACATCAAATAGACTAATACTTTTAAATACAAAAATTATTATTTAATTATTAATATGTTATTGCAATGTGTATATATTAAATAAATTTCAGCAAAAAAATTGTTTATTTTTACTTTCAAATTTTATATACATATGCGCACACATTACAATTGTATGCCATGAGATCCAATATATAATTGATTGATACATTGAAATCTAGATAAATTTAAAAAAGGTTTATTTGTAGGCTTATTGCTATCAAAGGAACTCTGTTAATTAACTTATGGCAAAATAATAAATATTTATAAGATTGTATTTAATATTTATCTGTATTTTAATTTACTTTATTAATTTGCAAATGAGATATTTATTTTATATAGCGCTATGTTTTATAAACTGTAATAGTAATAATCAGCCATTAAGCTAATGCACATGTGCTTTGTGAATTTTTAACTATTGCCCATACATAAAAGTTTGGGTTGAAAGGATAGATGATTCATTCTATCTTTTCACAAAGACATTATCTTGTGTTTGGATGTGAGGGTATTTATAGTTAAAAATCCACAAAGTACCTGTGCATTAGCTTAATGGCTGATTATTACTATTACAGTTTATAAAACATAGCACTATATAAATAAATATCTCATTTACATATGTTTAATTTCAAATAAGAATGATGTATCATAAATTTTAGAAAATTTCGCAAACATCATTCATTCGGGCATAATAAAAGTAATTTAAAGTGATTGCTTAACATCTTCATGCTCTCATTCCCAAATGCTTAAAATTTTCCCATACATAAACATTTGGGTTGAAAGAATAAATGATTCATTCTATATTTTCACAAAGACTTTATCTTGTATTTGGAAGTGAGAATATTCATTTATAGTTAAAAATCCACAAAGCGCATGTGCATTAGTTTATTAATTTGTATAATAAACTTGGAAGAACTCTGCTAAGTGGGTGTATTATAGTATCTAATGCCATAATACATTTTTTTTAAAGATAGGTGAAATAGTATGCTAGGAAGATTAAATTGGCTGAATTTTTTATGTTAATGTAAATTCAATATTTTATATTTATTTTTCTATTTATTTAAATATTAATTTAATATTATTGTTAGTCTGTTTTTATATCAGTCAATTTTTTTTTTTTTTTAATATTCTCTTTTTCTGTATATATAATATGTATTAAACATTAAAAGCATAAAGCTAAACTAGTTAATAAATAATAAAAATTACCTCAAATTCACAACTCAACCAGTCTGGTTGAGTTGTGAATATGGGTTAATTTTAATTATATATATATTGAAATGGTAAATCTGATTCAGATTTGCCGTTTCACAGTCTGACCCACATAATTATTTATTTTACTAACATTTGCTTTTATTATTATTCTAAAAAAACATTTTTTAAATATTTTTTTAACTATCCCGAATAAATCCTATAATTTATTTTGGATCATATATATATAATTGTACTAACACTGTTATTCTATTTATATTATTAAAAGAAAAAAAGAATTCAAATAATTAACTTTGAATTTTTATATATATATTTTAGATATGTATGTTTAAAATGCTTTATTTTTAGTTCAAGAATCCAAGATGGCCTTTTTGAAAAGAGTTGTACCTCGATAAGAAGTTTAAAATAAATGTTTAAATTAAAAGCATTGATAAATTACCAAAAATCCATTCACTGTGGAATCTCTATTCATTAATTAGTAGAGATTCTACATTGTTATCTAAAATAAAAATGAACATAACATTATATTAAAATCTATTGATCCTTATCGAGATACAAACTTTCTAAAATTAGAATAAAAGAATGATTTCGATTGTTTTTAAAATTGAAAATCACCTGAGGCAGCAGAAATCAAATACGAGGAGGAAGTTAAAAATAGTGGTCCTTTTGAGAAAGAAAGAAGACCAGAACCAGACAGAAAACAGACAGAGAGTTGTAGAAATCACGCCATGATGATCGAGTAGTAATAATGATCGAGTAGTAAAAAGGGTAAGTTGCTGCCCTTTCCTTCCCGAGACCTGAAAATCTTCTGTTATGCTGCTAGAAGCATGCCCTCAAATGCCACAAGTCATCAACATTTGCCTGCAGAACTCATCCCGGGGAACACCAAAATAGTCATCCAGATTTTACAAGGTTATTACTAGAATGTAAATATAATTTTTAAAGCGTTAAAATGTAAAAAGTTATTGTTTATTGAAAACCTTTTAACTGTCTCTTTAACCTTTTCTTTTAAATTATAATAATCTTTCATTAGCTCAAGCTCACCATAATGTTTAATATTTTGATTGATTGACTATGAATTTATTTATTTGTTTTATATTAATTTTAGCATGAGATTTCATGCTTTGATTTTTTTTTATTTTGACAAACTTCACTCGCGGGGGCTCAGAGTAATTTGCTAAGAGAGAAATTATGTTTTACTAGAGGGAGTTTTAGAAAGAATGATTTAATTTTAAAATAAAATAATTTTGATCTATTTTTATTTCGCAAGTGAAGTTATGTCGAATATATATGTTTCAAAATAAATATTCCGTATTTTTTTAAACAGTTTTTATTATAGATTTTCCAGAATGGGATTCTATTATTTTATATTTTTGCAATTTAAAACAAAAGTAATATGCTATAGATTTTGACCTAGTAACAGCGCCGCTAGATAGCATCAGTTAATTATCATGTCTTTTTTTTAAGTTAGGTAAGAGGGAAGGGGGGATTTATTCGAGAAATAAATTTTCTTATTTCTATATGTATGTTTTTTTTTTTTGTAGGTTAAATCTTTACCGAAAGTAGTTGCTTATGCAGATTGATCTCTATGTAGTATTAGATCATTTTAAGGCTATTTAATTATAATTCGTTCATATTTAATGATTATAATATCTCGGGTTAATAAAGAATGCTTGGAGTATCATGGACAGACCTAAAACGGTCATTGATTTGGTGATTTGGAGTTAGCTTTCACTTTTGCATATGTCTGTAAATCAGATAGTGTGGTTTGAAATAGAGTGGGTTAGCTGGCATGATACTTGTAGAGGCGGGCATGTTGGCTCTCTGTAAATCCTATCTCCTATCAGTATTTGGACACGATAGGTGGACATATCGATTTTCCTTTTTATTCTTCATTGGAATAGGCATACAAGTGTCCGTAATCCGGCCCGTATGTTCTTACTTACATTTCTTTTCTCCTTTGCATTCGTATATTAACCCGACATTGTTTTGTTTTTCTTTTGCCTATCTAATACGTAAGCCATAGGGAATTGATTCTACAGAAGGATCTTCGATCTGAGTAATCAGCTCTTTTATTTGTTTTCGTAATTAGTTAAAATTGTTTGGTTTTGGCTAATTCATGTTATAATTCTTATAGGTTTGATTTTAGTTGTAAGTCCAACTAAAGTGGATTGTTTGCTTGATAATTAACTGATCTATTTTTTTTGTTATAACAGCTTACAGTTTTAATCACTGTAAAGTTAGTTATAAGCTATTCCAGCAAGGTTCACTAATATCATCAAACATTAGTCATTTGATATCTGAATTATTATTTTTATAAAGAGAAATAAAATCAATTTTTTCTTTTAAATGTTAATGGAGTAAGACATCAAATTAGTCTTATTATAAAAGGTCTATTTAATTAATGTCTTTTTCAATAGAAATGTTTTTTTTAAATCTTGTATAAAGAATTCATTAAAAATAGTCATTTTTATATATGTGTGTTAGGCAGATGTTTAAACCTGCCACCATATTACAAGCTTGTACTAAATGTGCATGGGGAATTTTAAAATCCGTGATCATTTAATTATAAAATCATTTTTGCTATTTTAAAAGGAGAATAAATGTAAACAAAAGTAAAGGTGTATAAACTTCACAAAATAAATTGTACAAACTCAATAATGTCAATGTTAACCGCTAATATAAATAAAGTCGTCATGAACTCATATAATTATAAAGTTAATTTAAAGATTGTATTTTTTGTTTTTAGAGCTTGAGTTAAACTAATGTAAAATGCTAAATGATTTTTAAATATATATATAAGTAAAACCAAACTTCCAGTGTTCTTCGAATCATTTTATTTACTTTTATTGTAAATAAATTCTGATTTTTAAATATACCTATCAACCAATCACCCAAGTTCTCACTAAAATATATAATTAAATTGAATCTCATGCTTTAAGACCCAGCTGCTGGGACGGTGAAAGTAAAGGAATTCGATCGTATTGTCGAGAAAGGCTATTGATTAGATCTTTGACCTGGGGATATAGGTAAATAGGGGCGAATTCATGATGTACCTGATTTATATATCTTGTACATGGTCAGACTTGAGGTACTTTACCTGTATTCAGGGGTTTGTTGGATCGATGTGTGTTTTTTAACCGGTACAATATATAACCATAAATACCAATAGTTGAGTGATAATTATATGTAAATTACAGCATTACTTTTCTAATACTTAAACCAATAAAATACAGTATAGCAATTTTTTGTCAAGGCAACACTAAATTTAGACAGAAAATATAATGCCTTGACAATAGATTCACTAGTATTCTATTGGTTTGCTTAAGCATGAGGAGTGTGGTGCATTATATATATATAATATTGAATTTCAAAAAACTTCCACATTTCACTTATATATATATATATGTATGCATAATTATCATGAACTAATGTATTAGGCTTAAAGACTGAGATTAGTAAACTGGAAAAAAACATAAATAAAGAAATGAGTTTAGAGATGTTGAATATTGGGATAAAATCAGTAAATTTAGAAGTTTATATTATAGCATCCCAAAATAAATTAAAACTGATTTTATTCAAGATGACTAAATTATAATTAATATCTCTTTGCATGATATCCATACATGATTTTTTTCATTAGAACTGCAATTACAGTTTATGCTTTTAATGGCTGCAATCTATTTTGATTATTTGACAGTAAAAACATTAATTGAAAAGAAAACTTTTGATTAAAATTTTAATTATAACTAAAGTACCTAAATGTTAACAGCTACTGCTGATAAAAGAAAAAAGCAATTGGAGAGGACTAAAAAACAATTAGAGAGTGCATTTATTATTTAAGCAGAAAATATGCTATACTTTTTTGTTAATATTGTAAAATCAAAAAAAATATGTTTATACACAATTCACTAACTTATTTATTTATTTTTAGTAACATTATTAAATATTTGTTTTTTAGTAAGTATGTGTTTATGTTAACTTTTATTTGAATATATTTGCTTTTTAATAGAAAATTAGTCAGCTAAAAATTATTGTCATTAATCATAACCTTTGTAATTAAATGTTTCTTAATATTTCAAAAATACATTTGTTTTAAATATAAAGATTTGATAGACAATATTTTTTTATTAGATACATTTTGAAAATTGAAATATTTATTTATTTCTATTTGTTACTCTTTTTTTATTTGTAAAATAATATTTTATTTTTTGAAATTATACTTTAATCAATTTTCTCAAAAAATATAAATGAAAAGATTAAGAAATCATTCACATATTTTTTAATATGTTAAATAATTTAGCCTTTTAGTTTAATTAAAAACCATTTTCTTTAGCTACATGATCCAAAACTATTCATGGTTACATAAAATAGAATTTTGAGATCAGAGGGTAAGGCTTATTTATTATCATCAGCAGATGTTGACATCTTTACATTATTAAATCTGGCACCCAATATGTGTTTTTCTCTTTGAAGGTGTGTATGATTAATAATGGTGTTTTAACTAATATTGATCACTTATACATGCATATACTTAAAGCCATTTTGACTTTTTTTTAAATAGATTTATTGTAGCAATGTGATGATCATCACCACCATTAGCAGCATTAAGATCATCATTCTTTACTACTTGTTTTAAGATCCTGCTTTGCATCATTACAATATATATATATATATAATTAAAATTGCTTTATCCTAAGTACAAACAATTCATTTCTAAATGATAGTGAATTTAAAGAAGTGTACACAAATTGTATTGCATTAAGAATTGGTGAAAAATAATAAATAACCACTTACAATAATCAACACTTGATTATAGTAATTGACTTACCTCATTAATTGTTCCTGTTTCCAGACAACCAGCTTAATACAATATACATTTAATGTAAATAATATTTGCATTTTGTTCTAAAAAATTATGAAGAGAAAACACTCAATAGTCACCATTAAAATAATTTATTTATTTTTTTGGGTCTTTGACCTATTTTTTGTAAATTTTATTCTAAATTTGTGATTTTTTTTTTTATGAATTATTTTTCATTTTTATCAGTTTATTAAAATGGAGCTTTTTAAGAATCTTTGTTGAAATTTATTGAGATGAAAACCCTTTTTGCAATCAAGTTCCTTGAATTTACAGTTGCTTTGCAAACTTCAAATTGCATTGTATCAGTAGATGTTTGCATTTATTTTTTCATGTACAATAGAAAGCAGATATATTGTTTTAATATAATTATAAATTATTATTTTTTGCTTAACTGTATAGCATCAATTTGATCTATTTCTTAGATGAAGTATCATTTAACTATTACTGTATATTTAATAAATTTGAACTTCATTTCCAACCAATCTTTTATCCAAATGAAGACATAACTGTGATTTCATTTCAAAAACCTCTTATCAAGTATTTTATTTTTAAATGATTTAAACAAAGTATTTACATTATTACTCCAAAACATTATTTTCAAGATATCACTCATTTATCTTGCTCAGTTTATTGTATTCATAGTAGCATGTGGTTGAAGTCTCTCTATGGCAAAATGTTTACTTCTTCTAAAACATCAAATGGTTCTGAATTTTTTGATATTTATTTGTTAAACTTTCTGTAATAGTGTTCTAAAATTGGATCACACATCATATTTTATCTAGTTCATAGTCCACCTAACTAGCACTTTAAAAAATGATTATCTAACTATTATTTTTTAGAAACACACTGATTGGAAGATGTGGGTACTGAATCTATGGTTTGTAACCTTTATATTTCTTTTAATATATATTTTGATTAAAATTTGTAATTAGCATTTCATAACTACTATTTACCAACTATCTTTCCAACATTATTGAAAGATTTAAATAGAACAGAATCAGTTTGCAAGCATTTCTTTTATTGGAGATTGATGAAAAAACTACACGTATAATTTACTATTAAAAATCCAACATTCTATACTCATTTGAATTTTTTCCACACTTTAGGAATGTATTAACTTTTGGAAAAACACAGTGCAGTTAACTAAAATATTATATTTTGATTTAATTGTGCTGTAATGGCTTTACTTTTTTTAACATTATTGCTATATCTTTTGAATCTAAACACTGTGTCTTCCAAATTAAGTTATATTTAAAATAAGATTAAACAATTGCTACAGTAACAGAAAAAGTAATATTCGTCTGAAATTTTATACAAAATAAATTTTTTATATGTTTAAATTACATCACAAGGCATTTTATAACAGGGATATATTTATTTTTTTATCAACTGCTAATGTATAAAAACACCAAAACTATTTCCTTTTATTCAATAATAATCTTTAATAATGTAAATGCCTAATTTTTAACTTATCCAAATTTAAACATTTTAACATATATTTCCATAAGCTTGTTAGCATGATGAATTAAGAATAAAGAGACATTCATTTTAATAGCTGAAAGAACTTTGCAGATTCTTTAATCTGCTCTGGATTTGACAATTTTCATTCACATTTCCTTTGGCTTTTATTCATATACAGCACAACTGACAATGAAAGATTTCAGTCTTTGAATTTTTATGTTTGCTCTATATGAAATTCAAGTTTTCAAATATCATTCTATTTTTTTTGTTACCATATTATATTGTAGTCTTGAGATCATGGTGATAATATATTTATTATATTTTTTCATTCAATCCATTCTTTTGACAAACACTGGTGTCACATCATATTCAACAAGCAATGAAACATCCGAATGTTAGAATAAATTGTTAAAAAATATTGTATAATTAAAATTAAGTAACATTAGTAGAAATTGCATTCTTTCATTTCAAAAATTATTGAACTATAATTCATAATAAAATTTTAAAAATAACATTTATTAAAAATAAACATGTATTCATGTCACTCACTCTAATTTTTTGTACATCATAGAAGTTCTTTCCCAGTTCCCATAAGTACTGTTTCAATAATAATTCATAGTTTGAAAAGTATTAAATAAAAATAGAATTTGATAAATTTGAATTTATAAGTTTGACAGCATGCTTATTTGCACTCATGCTATCATTAATAATTTCTTAGACAACCATTTCTTCATTTTGTGCAATAGTCATTCATGTAGTTGTTCTTTCTCTCTCTCTCTCTTATAGTTTTATTATTGTATCTTTTTTTTAGCTGCACTATTTTTTATTAATTATTTTTATTAATGTGGAATATTTATATTTAAAAAATTAAATTATATATATACATATATATATATATATATATCATCATCAACCATTATCAATCCACTGCAGGATGAAGGTCTCTCCAAGTTTAATCCATCTTCTCCGATCTTTAGCTTCTCTTCTCCACAACACCCCTGCACATTTTCTTATTTCATCCATCCATCTCACATGTGGTCTCTTTCTGGGTCTTTTACAATCTCTTGGAATCCAGTTTAAAATTTCAATTGTCCATCTATTATCATCTCTTCTAGCAATATGTCCAGCCCAACTCCATTTCAATCTTTTAATTTTTTCAATAAGGTCAGTAACACCTGTTTGTTGTCTTACCCATACATTGCGTTTTCGATCTCTTCTTGTTACTCCCAACATACATCTCTCCATACTCCTTTGAGTGGTCTGAAGTCTCTGTATTGCTCTTCTATTAAGTGTCCAAGTCTCAGATCCATAAGTAAGAACTGGTAAAACACATTTGTTAAAAACCATCCTTTTCAAACACATAGGCATATTTCCTTTTAGTATCAAGTTATTTCTACCAAAAGCACTCCAACCAAGTTTAATTCTATGATTAATTTCCTCCATTATGTTTCCATCTGTATTAATAATCTGACCAAGGTATTTGTAACTGTTAACTTCTTCTAATTCTTCATAATCAATCTTTATTTTCATATTTTGAGCAAATCGATTAAACATTACTTTAGTCTTTTTAACATTTATCTTTAGTCCTACTTTTCTACTTTCATCTGCTAACTCCTGCAACATTTCCTGCAGCTCTGAAGCATTATTTGCAAAAACAACTACATCATCTGCGAAATCTAAATGACTTAAATACTCTCCATTTACTTTCACTCCTTTAGTTTCCCATTTTAATCCACAAAATACTTCTTGCAGCACTGCTGTAAAGAGTTTTGGAGATATGGAGTCACCTTGTCTTACACCTTTCTCAATGTTGATTTTTCCAGTATCATTATGTAATCTAATTGTTGCTGTTGCATTTTTATAAATATTCTTTAAAATATGACAATATCCTGGATCTATACCTTGATGATCCAATGCTTTAATCACTGAAGAAATGTGTATAGAATCGAATGCCTTTTCATAATCTACAAATCCAAAACATAATGACAACTCATATTCGTTTGTCCTTTCTATGACTTCTCTCAATACCTGGATATGATCTATTGTACTAAAACCACTTTTAAATCCAGCTTGTTCTCTTGGTTGGTGGAAATCCAAAGTTCTCTGTAGACGAGTTGTAATTATCTTGGTAAAAATTTTATATAAAACTGATAAAAGGCTGATAGGTCTGTAATTTCTAATATCTTCTTTATCACCTTTTTTAAATATTAATATTATTACTGCATTCTTCCAATCTTCCGGTACATCTTTATCATTTAGACATTTGGTATATAACTTTGCTAAAATTGTTTCTATTTCTTCACCTGCTTCTTTTAATATATCAATTATAATTCCATCATTTCCTGGAGCCTTTCCTTTCTTCATACACTTAATTGCATGTCTCACTTCTTCATTTAAAATTCTGGGCAATTCGAAGATGTAATAGATATAGGAGGTACTTGTTCTTTATTACTATATAATTCTTGATAAAAATCTTCTACCAATTTCATGATGTCATCTCTCTTTTTAGTAATAATTCCATCTTTTTTTCTTATTGCAGATATAAATTTCCTACCAATACCAAAATGTTGTTTAACATTTTTGAGACTTTTATTTTCTTCTACAGCTTTCCTTGCTATTTCACAGTTATACTTTCTTATATCATTTTCAACTCTTTTCCGTACCATTTTACAAAATTCGAGATATTCAATTCTTTTTAATACATCATTTTTGTATATCTTCATATTCCTTCTTTTCTTCATAAATTCTCTAGTCTCAGTAGAAATTTTATTAGTCAATTGCTGCTTTTTTCTACCAGCTATGTTTGTTGCAGTTTTTAAAAGTGTATCAGTTATTTTCATATTAATTTCATTCAAATCTGTATCATGTTCAAAATCTCCTAACACTTGAAACCTATTTGTAAGTTCTAATTTAAATTCATTAGAATGTTTCTGAAGATTAGGAATATCAACTGTAAATATTGTTTTTCTTAATAATTTTTGTCTTTCTAGTTTTACATTAACACGTAACTTACACCTTACTAATCGATGATCACTTCCTGTGTTAAATTTATTAAGAACATTACAATCTTGAAATATGTATTTTCTGTTAGTCAAAATATAATCCAATTCTGCTGTACCTTCATTTGGATGCTTCCATGTCCATTTCCTTTTAACATTTTTCTCAAAAAATGAATTCATAATATAAAGTTTTTCTTTTTCTGCAAACTCCACAAGTCTATGTCCTCTCTCATTTCTATTACCATAACCAAAATTACCTACAGCAATTTCATCTTTCATTTGTCTACCAATTCTAGCATTAAAGTCTCCCATAACAATTTTAAAATGTTGTTTACTCTGATCAAAAGCCTTTTGTACATCCATATAAAAATCTTCTACTACTTCATCACTATGAGAACTTGTTGGGGCATAAACCTGAATTATCTGCATTTGGTATCTGCTATTAAGTTGTATAACTAATCTTGCCACTCTGTCCGATACACCATCAATCTCCACAATATTGTTCTTCCACTTTTTATTTATAATGAATCCTACTCCACTTGTATTTCCAATATGTGTGCCTTTATAATAGAGTATATGTCCACTTTTTAAATCAATTGTTTCTTCTCCTTTTCTTCTAACTTCACAAAGTCCAATAATGTCCCATTTAATATAAGACAGTTCTTCTTCTAATTCTTGCAATCTTCCTTCACTTGAAAGTGATCTGCAGTTGTAAGTACCTAAATAAAAAGTCGTCATCAAATGGCAGCCTGGGTCCGCAATCAGGGGATTCTTAGCACCCTCCGCCTTCGGCCACCAACCGCTGCCTTGGTTGGTGACTTTACAGCCTCCTGGGAATAAGGGCCATGCTTTATTTTTGTCTGTCATAATTGTATATATGTATTGGAAAAATATTTATCATTTACACAAACATTCATTCTGCCTTATCAGGCACTGAGAAGAAAGACCATGGTGTTTCTTGATCTTAAACTCAGAGGTAAAAAGCCAATAAACTCACCACGCTGGCTAATGCGTGTTGGTGAGCAGCCCATCCATGTTCGTATACTATATGAATAATCACATAGTAATAACAGCTGCAACGACAAGAACGTATGGAGTGGACCTTAGGAATTTGCCCTGCTCAGTTCCTTTAAGGCCTCCAAGAGGAATCAAAGGGTCTCCTTTCAGTTAATAGCAAACTCCTTTCTGCAGCCATATATATATAGTAACTAAATAATTAAAATTTTTATCCACTTAGGAGCACTTTCGATTATACCAGTAATCTTTGTCAACTAAAGCTTTAGTTGACAAAGATTACTGGGATATATATATATTAAAGGCATATATTATTTTAAATTTAGTTTTATTTAAGGTTTACTAGCAGGAGAAGTGCTGTACTTTTTTAAATTTTTTATTAATGTTCATAAACTCATATTTAATTATATTTTTTATTATTAATATACATATAAATTTATTAAGTTCTTCTTTTTTAGTTTATTCTGTGATTTAAATAGGAAAATTTATTCTATAATTATGATGCAAAAATAAAATTATTGTTGCCCATATATGTGTAGAAAACAAAATTGTCAATCTAAGAAATTTATTAAGATATATATATATATGTTGTAATGGAATTGGTCAGAATTACAGAGATTACTAAATTAAAACTCAGATAAGATGGTATTTTTTTCACCAACAATTACATTATGGCATATTCACTAAAGTAGATATTTACAGACATAGTGATCATGAACCCATTCACACTCTATTGAAGCATTTTGTACAATCAATAGCCCTGATCTAAACACCATTGACAAATAATCTTAGTCATATGCCCAAACTAAGCTAATAGCTAAATAAATAGTCATGGAATTTATATTAGCAAAAGTTTGCATAAGTCTTCCAGGACTAGTAAATCATAATATAATCACTAGTAAAAGTGATAAATAACATTAAGGAAAAAGAAGGAATATCCTCTTGGTTGGCTAATCAGTTATGTATAAAATAGACTCCTTCAGGATCAGCACATGCATATTCCTCTTTGAATAAAGCTTAATATATCCACATCTGATCACTGACTATAAACTTATTTCTTTCCCTTAATAAATGGAATCAAAACATCACTTACAAAGTTATTTAATTTTAAATCTGTAAATAATAATAATTATATTACTTTTGCCAGGTACCAGCAAGTAAAATTAAATAAATGATGTTGATTCTAACATTTTCCTAGTTAAATGTCTATTGTTAATGAAATCAATGAGTAAGCAATATCAGTTAATATTATAAATGAGGTATAATTTAGATATAAATTAAATGGTTGGATGATAAAACTCAGAAGCATTTTTGTAACATAGGCATTTAATAAAAAAAGAGACATGAAGTATAATCTATTTTTAAACACAAAATATTTTAATAGACAATATAGTTGACTAAAAAAATAATAATAAGCAATTGACAAAAATTATTCCATAACTGCAATATTTATGAATTGAACATAGATAAAATTATTTAAACTTTAATTAACAAAAACTAGTGTTCTTAAAAATTATAACGTGATAAGAATTATTTACTCTGCTGCTACAAAATAATTAAATAAAAATTTATAGCTTGTGTATATGTATGAATTACTTATTTAAAGAAAAAAATATTAATTAATATCTCTTATCTTCCAACATTCAATCATTGAACATAATCTTCTCTCTTTAAAAAAAAAAAATCAAATAATAAAAAATAACCAGTAAAACATCGCATAACATATCACATGTTGTCAGCTTACATATTTCTGTTTCAGTATCATACTTTTCTATTTTCTTTTTGTCATTTGGAAACTATCGTTTTCTAAAGCTTACAGTAGGTGACAAAAAGGTGAAAAAATATGCTACTGAAATATAAAATGTTAATAGTAATGTTTTCCCTCAGTACATTGCGTTATTATTTTCTAAAATATTACAAATGTAAATATAATTATGTGTCAGATTAGAAAATTATTATACAAAAATAATTTATAAAAACATGTTGAATTTTCTTTCTTGTTTAAAAAATAATAATACTGCAGCTTTTGGAATACTTCTTTAATTCACTAAAATCTTAAAAATATTCATTAGAATAAAAGATGTAAATGTATTCAATTATCACTGGAAAAATCTATTTAAGAAAAATTACTTTCACAATTTTCATTCTTAAAATTTTCCTTCAAATCTTCTACTGGGAACTTCTTTGTGCCTCTACTATTTTTTTTTCAATGTTTCATTGAAATTTACCACTTTATTTTTTAAATACCAATTTGACTGTTTTATTCTAAGTATTAATGACCAACATATTTTAATTTTAAAATAAATCCAACAGTAACTAAATTTTAATGCTATTCTTCTTTTACTATAAATGATTTTAATAGAGTTCATTATTCAATAATGCATTAGTTTGTTGTTTATAAATCATTTCTTTTTGATAATTTGCTTTTTATATGTATTTTTTTTCAAATAATAATAATAATGAGATCCTTTTTTTTCAACAGAGTATAATTTATTTGTGAATCATTTTTTAACTTAACAGTGATTTTCATTTATTATTAGTAGTAAAGTAGTATAACTTTTCAGGTTTTAAAAACAAAAATATTAAAAGTAAAAGACTGTTTTAGGGTCTGTAATAACTTTTCTGATATTTATGATTCTGTCTAGAAAACTTCTTAATAATTAATCAATCATATATATATATATGAATGCTTCACCTAATTATAAGATTTTAACCTTGAATTTTTATTGTATTTTAAAAAGGGAATAAATGTTTGGTAAAAGAGAAATAAGAAAATATTTTCTTTACATAACTGATTTTTACAAGACTATTTATTTAATGTATTCGGGATTCGAACTCAGACTTTCACATTACGCTCAACTCTCCATGCCATCTCATATTGCTGACCCACCTGATCACACTCATGTTGAAAAGATAAATAATCACCAATATAGGTATTTCGTGCTAAATCAGCACTCATCAGTTGGTCCAGATTACCATCTTCACACATATATACAATCAGTGCTCAGCTTTATATTAAAATAGCCAATCTTCATACTTTAATGGACAGGCTTCAAACAATTCTAACCAACAATTCTTCAGCCTTCCATTTCATTAAAAATATGATGATGGAACATTTAAAGCCCATGTTAGTGCCAAGGTTGTCATCCTACCCATGTTGACATTTAGTCATTTTGACCCCTCATGTACAGGAGAATAATCCTTTTTTTTTACATACATGTGCTAGGGATGGGCAGACCTTTTTATTGAAAAGGAAAAGATAAAATTAATATTATTATTGGTAATATTAAAAAATAAATGGAGATTTATAATTAAGTCAAATAAGTAAATACATGCACAATTTTTTCTCTCTATTTTCTTTACTTATACACTCACATAAAGGGCATCCATGCTGTGAAATATAGTTAATAAATTGAAATAAATAATTGTTTTAAATTAACTATTATTTTGTTAATATGATGTGTTAAAATGATAGTAAATTAGAATATATGTACAATTGCCACTTATTTATTCTAGGATGTATTCCTTTTTTAGTTGTAAGAAAAAAAAATCATCAAATTGAAAGGATGTACCCTGATATTATATATATGTGTGAGTATAAGCAATATAGGCCAAGGAGTTTAGTGAACTATAGAGATAATTAATTATAACTGTAGAAATTTTACATATTTTTAGTTTTTAAATATTTAAGTGAAAATGATATGAAATTTTTGAGAAGGATCTTAGTTAAATATTAAGAATTACTTTAATAAAGGAAGTTTGTAAATTCCCGGAGTTATAATTATCTGCATAGATCAATAACGTGCTCAGTCTACATTATATATATACATAATATAAAATTTAAATTTATTGTATATATAAATAAAAACTAAAATAATCTTTAAAGCACTTATCAAAGCTAGCTATAATTTCTTTTCTTTTTTAGAAAAAAAACACTGGGGTCTGCCTGCCTTTACAAAAATATTTTTAAAATAAAGACAAATAAGTTATAAAAATTTTAATTAAGTACTTAGCAATGTTTTTAAAGAGCCTCATGACATAGTCGTCAGCATATCTGCCTGCACGGCTATAATCAAAGCTTTAACTCTGGTTGAATGAAAATGCAAAATTTTTTTCAAGCAACATGTAGGATTAATAATAATTTACTAATTATAAACTTAAAAATGTGATAATGGTATGGCTTTAATGACTGTTGAAAAAGATATGTATTTAGGCTATAGTTTATTTATTTTAATTAAAGAATGTTTATTTTCAATTGTTTATTTGTCACATAGTACTGACATATAACTAATATTATTGATCTATAAAATAAATAGTGATGGTATACTAATCTGAAAAGATTAGTTTAATTTTTTTTTTATAGCTTAGAACTGCTTTCAACCAGGTCGCTCATATTCATAAAACTAATATAAATAGAATTTATAAGTTAAATAATTTAAATATACCATTTACATGATAATGCAATGCATGAGTCTTTTTTGTTTATTATGTTGATGCTATTTGCAATAAACCATGCTTTTTTATATTTTATTTTTTGATCATCAGGCTCAGTGCAAACTACTTTTAATATAAAATGGATCAAAATTTTGGCCAGACTCAATTTCATGTTCTAAAAATATAGATTTGGGGTCTGCTTTAACATGTTTCTATATATATTTGTATTGTGCTAATCTTGTAGCCTAACTCACCATAATAAATTGCATTACATGTTGGTTCATTGCATTCAATTTTATAAACCATTTGGAGAGTTTGGTCTGGAGATAATTTATCTTTAGTGTTGTTTAACATTTGATTAAGATTAGGTGGTGTTCTAAAACTAATATTAAATTTGTTTGAATTTTATTGTTGAAGCTCTTAAGTGGATGAATGGGAACATTATGGCCCTTTTCAACAGGGGATTTTATACAATGGAACATAGCTGACCTATGGGCCTATCTTTAAGTGGAATAATTTGTAATATAGTATTGAACCAATTTGAATTAGCAGTCATTTCAAAAAAGTTCACTACAGTAATATCACCTTTGTATATGTGCTATGTAGATGATGTTCTTATCTATGCTTAAGAAAAAATAATTATTGATATAAGATATGAGTTATACCAATTATCTTCTTTGGTTTGGACTATAGGAAATGAAAATACATCAAATGATATAAAGTTTTTAGATATGTATCCAATATTTAAATGAACTAAAAATTATAAAATAATTATAAAACCCATTCACCCACATTCATATTCTTCAATTTCACATAAATTGGCTGGCTTCAAATGTTTTTTGTATAGAAACTATAAATTATGCAAGTTTAAAGCAGACAGAAAAGACAATATTGAAAACTATATAAAAAACTTAGTCAATTTAGGCTATAATATTAATATCAAATAAAACTCTTAAAAAATTCTATTCATATTTAAATACCGGGAAATTAATAACAATATTAATACATGGATCAGCCTTTCTTTTGTACGACCTATATCTAAAAAGATGAAAACAAATTGTTTAAAAAAAATTAATATTAGTGTTAAAACCCCTCCTAATTTTAATCAAACGTTAAACAACACTAAAGATAAATTATCTCCAGACTAGTTTGCCAAATAATTTATAAAATTAAATGCAATGAACTAACATGATGTAATTTACTACGGTAAATCTCATACCAACTGTGCTACAAGATCAGCACATCACACACACATATACAAATGCACTAAAACAGGCTCCAATATTAAGCCTATATTTTTAGAGCATGAAATAAAATCTGGTCACAATTTTGATCCACTTAATATTAAAGTAATTTGCACTGAGCCCGATGTTCGAAAAAGAAAATATAAAAAGGCATGGTTTATTGCAAATAACATCAACATAATAAACAAGAAATACTCATGCATTGCATTATCATGTAAATGATATATTTAAATTATTTGACTTATAAATTCTATTTATATACTTATATTAGTTCTAAGAATATGACTGACCTGGTCTGAAAGAAGTGCTAAACTGCAAAAAAAAATTAAATTTTCAGATTAGTGTATCTTCACTATTTATTTTAAATTAAATCAAGAAAAGAAAGTAATCTGAGTTAATATTATTTATAGAACTTGGAAATAAAATACCAGAATATTCATACCTAAATCACATACTTTCAGATTGTTTACGTTCACTTTGTAATCCTTTAATATTATTTCTTTGTGATCCAAGCATATCTTTTTAATACAATTTCCTCAGTACATGTATAATAAACTTACATTTAAATAGACAGATTTAAAGAAAATTTTAAAATTAAATTATTCAGTTATGTATATTTTGATTTTCTTTGGTACTTACATATTAGACCTGCTATCAGTGTTTGTGATGGCAGAATACTATATCTTTCTCCAGCAGGGGGTAGGGGAGTATTTGCTTTTTAATAAAAGTTGTGACTTTTTTACTATGCTGTATTAAAAAGTCACAACTATAGCATTCTGCTGTCACAAACACCCCTCCCCCTGCACTAGAAAAAGTACAGCATTTTGCTGTTGTAAACATGGGAAGCAGATCTAATATGTAAGTACCTTTTTTTTAATTAAAGATAAGTGTGGTATATATATAACCTGAATGACATTTTTGGATACCTATAATGCTTGTGGATTAGTGATGATCTACCAGAATGAGAAAATTAGCAATAGATTATAAAAAATTATAACACTAAATGTACTTCAATTTATTGAATATCATGGGCTTATAAACTGGAAAAATGGATCAATAAGATTTTATAAAAAAAAAAAAAATTCATATTATTAAATATTTGTTCAACATTTCAGAAAAATATTTAATAGAATTGAATTTTAATTAGTAACATTTTTTGGGAAAGCAAATTTCATTTTCCAAACATTAAAATTGTGCTTATGCGCATAAACCATATATTAAGAATGCAATAGTGTGCATGATATTGTATTATCTTTACTAAAAGTCATATTACAAATTAATTATGATCTCCATTTACATTTAAATATCAACTGTTTTTATTTAATAATTTGAGGGTCTATTATGCCAATTCTGACCTCTAATATATATCCAAACTGACTTACAATACATTTGTTAGAGTGGTTAACTGGTCAGTTTTAAATAATATAATTGAAACTAATAATATTATAATTTGTCTTTATAATTATTTTTTTTTTAAAAAAAGAAACCGATTTTCTTTTTAAACTTGATCCTCAAAATTTAATATTGAAAATGTTCTCACTACAAGGATTATGTAAAATCAAAATTATATGTATATTCTAATAGGTTCAACGTCTAAAATCACTTTTATATTTTATTTAAAAAAATATCTTTAAACTCAATAAATTTTCAATGCAATTTTTTAAAACAACAAAAAATAGAGGATAATCTCATAATACTTCTTTTGCAGTGATTTATTAATAATGAAGACTTATTTTATTAATGTAAATAAAATCAGATTATAAATAAACAAATAAATCATTATTCTATTTTTTTTAAAAAAAGTTATTTTAAGATTGAGATAAATTTATTATTATACTGAATTTATATCACAACAATATTTGTGTATTCTTCAAGGACAGAAAAAAATACCAATTCTCTCTAAAAGTGCTTATTTTTATTTAGCAAGTACTTATTTTTAACCATCAATCACATTTCAATAAATATTTTAATTAATTATTTTTTTGGGAATAGAAATTATTATATTTAACTTTAGACGTAGATTTTAAATTTAATAATTCATCTATATTCTCCATATAGATGAATGATAATTTTCATTTTTAATCTTTATATGTTACAATCTTATACATCTTTATCCAGAATACAATGAACCTCTATTAGATGTTACCTAGTGATTAAATTTGTCTATTTTGATTTACAATCGATTATTCACTACATAAATCTTAAAAAAAAAGTAAAACTTTTATTTAAAAAACATCTGCCATTTTGTAAGATTGATGACATCATAAGATATTTATTCATTAAAGTTACTTCAGCCAACAATAAAATGTCAACATTCACATTAAAAAATGGATAGCACAATATAGTTTATTTATTATTAAAGTATACAGTATTATGTTTTGATTATAGAATTGTTGCATAATGATCTAGTATTTTTGCAAAACAATCAACGCTTTTATTTACGATATATCCAAAATAAAAAGTCATTTTATTGTTAATGGCTATAAAAGAAAAAAAAAGTCAGTTTGATTCAATTCAGTACGTAATCAAAAACATATTTTGATCACATACCGTAACAAAGTGCACTAATAACAAATTTAAAATTGTGTACACTAGTTAAAATATATTTTATAAATCAATTTTGGATTAAAATTCTTATTCATTGCAGCAAAAATACAATCATCGTAATTGTAAAATAAAGTCAGCATAATTGCAAGTTATTTTGGGGTAAAAAAGAAAAAGAAATGATTTTATGCATTATGCAGTTAATATTCAACTTTATATGATCAAAAGGTATTAAACATAAGTTAAAAATATTATTAATTTGCTCATTTTAAATCAAAAATCTCATGATTTGTTTTTGATATATTCAAGATAATAGTGACTTTCATTGCAAACCAAAAAATTCACTTTCAGAAAAAATATAGACATAAAATGTAACTATTTACATTATTAAAACTGCAGCAATGAACTGTACATTTCTTTATCTAATTTTTATTTAATTTTGACTGCATTATGTAAATAAATTCATAAATTGTTTTTTTTTTAAAAAAAATTAACAGCATTGCAAAAAATATTCAGTTTTAATAGTTAAATATTACAAATATAAAAAAACTTTGATAATAGTATATAAAAATATGCTATATATTTTTTCTTACATATTAGGAAATATTCTCTGGGTACATAAAAAACAAAATAGTGTACTGTTCATGAACTATTTATAATTTTTTTTTTTTAAAATTGTAGTTAAGGAAATGTTTTTATACGGTTAATATGTTTTATTTATTGATAATATATTTAGTAAAATATTTATTGATTAATTAACATTTGTTTCAATTTCAAGCCTTCTTTTTTTAATCAGCTTTTTATATATTTTGAATGTAAGGTAACAATTAATTTTTTCTCTATAGGAACTCGGTATAATTGTTTATATTTTATGCAAGATTTTTGATTTGTGATTTAGGGAAACTAATTATATTTGCTGTTTAAGGTAATGGTGTATTTTCTAGAAACTATAATCAATTCTACTGTTACATTTTAAGCCTATGATTGCAAATAATGTAAGAAAAAAAAGTTTCTCAGTTAATTCAAGCATCTAATAGCTTCCCATAAAATTATTAGCATTTATTGATATATATATATATTTAAAAAATCGAAGGTTAGACTATTATATTTAATTTGCAGCCTATATTTAAGATTAGAGGAATATAATTGTTAACTTAATAAAAAAAAACAACTATTTAAGGCATTATTTATAATCAAATAAAAGCTAATGTATAGCATGTGTTACAAAGTTCTATCATTCTGTTGATAAAAGACATAACAATAAACTATGAATTCAGATATTAAAGTCAATAAAAAGGTAAATTAATATTTGAAAAATACTATATAATGATGTATGAAATTAATTAAAAAATATAAACTTAATATTTGAAAAGTATTCTATAATTAGTTTCATATACTGACGAAGTTGATTAAATCTAATTAATAATTATACATTTGGCCATCAATGTTTGTATTTTTTAAAATATATATATATATATTTTTCTGCTAAAACATTATTTACAGTTTTATGGTTTGAGGAAAGTTAATTATTAAAATCATGAGCATATAATAAACTAGAATTATTTTTGTGATTTTTAAAAATATAACATTATACATAAATAAATAAAAATTGCATTTTTTTTTTAATTTTTAAAAATATTTTTGTAAGAGAAATTATTACTTAAAGTAAATGAAAAAATATTCTTTGTGATTATATATGTCTTTTTTTTTTTGGCTGGAATTTAATTTGCACCAAAAGACTATTTATTGGATGTTTTTGTGAGACATAGGATAGGAGGATAAAAGGAAGACTGAAACATTCTTACATGATACATATCAGTCAATATTTATGTGAAACTCAAGAGAAAGATATAAGATTATCAGCAGTGAAATAGTGCATTAGAACCAATTACATCCTTTCTTCAATCTGCCTTATAAAGAGAAAAATATCAGATATACTTCAAATTCTCTACCCCACATAACTTGAAACATTAATAAATATAACTAAAAAATCAATGACCCTTTAAGATGCATTTCTGAGTGAACTAGCAATCTTCAGTTGGCCCAGTTCACAAACTATCTCATATATGTCATCATTTGTTGAGTATTTATTAGTATAAAATTGCTATAATTTGATCTATAAGTGACAAATTTTTTGCACTCAAATATTTTAAATGTTTATATAAAGTTTTAATTAGCTATTATAATCAATTTTGTTCTTGTTATTTATTCGAATCATTGTAATTGATTTCTCTTACATAACAACAACTTATATTAAAAGTTTCTTTATAATTTATACATTGTGAGAAATATATTGATAAACAACGATTGATATAAACAAACAAAAATTTCCATTAGGATTAATTACGATGATTTTTTTTTTTTAAAAAAATAATTTAAGTATAAAATAAGTGTGTGCACATTCTTTCCATTTCGGTAAAATTACAACAAAAATATTAAAGTGATATTTGCAACATTATTTCTTAAAATATTTTTGTTCAACCTATTTTATTGAGTAAGTTGTCCAAAAGCTTATCTATCAAGTTCAAAGTTAAAGTTATCATCATCAATGAAGTCTATATTTATCTCCAAACCAGTATAAACATACATATAAAAAGTAACCATATATATACGCGTATGTCGTAAATACTTAGCTACTCTTTCAATTTATTTAAAAAAACATTAAATTTTTTATTAATAAAACAGTAATGATCAAGCAGATTTTAATTAAAGCATTGCTCATTTCTTTTTTAGTTAAAAGAAATATTAAATTAAACCGCCTTTATTTATAAAATTATAAAATGGAAACTGACTTCATTTATTTTTTAAATACAAAAATATAGCAAATCACTCTGAGATGATTATAATAAGAAAAACTAAAACTTTGTTCACTTCATTTTTAAAATTAATTTTTACATTATTTTAAAAAGCAGCAAATTATTTTTGATAAATCTTTTTATCAATTAATTATATACTGACTTTATCACCTTAATGTACAGCTCCTTTTCAATTCATCAGAGATTGCCTTTTTTTAAAAAAGAAACTGGAGCCAAATGTCTAAAGAATATATATGCTGTTTAGCTTTAAAATTTTGTTTTTAAATATTTCCTATCATTTAGTATCAGTTTCTGAAAAATCCAGTCTGTGTTTGAAATATTAGATAGTGAGCTTTGTAATGAGATAAATACTTATTTCCATCACAGGTCAAAGGCCTCACAACTCCTCTTAAAGAGACAATAAAGAAGAAGAGATTTCTCACCAAATTTTAATAATTTTCCAATTCTTGACAGTCATTTCCTGACCCCTATTATTATGATTATCTGGGATGGTTGTAGATCATATATCTAAGAGAAATGCTAAATCTTATTAAAATATCTTTGCATACATATGTAGACAAAAGTTTTCAAGTTATTTTCTAATACAAAAGAACATTCATGTGGCAAGATTAGTAGGTGAAAGGGATTGATATTACTGAGGTGATCTATGGTTTCTAAAATTGCTTGCTGATATATCAATAATATCCGAGTTTTTTTTTTTTATGGCTATGGTCACATACTGATCTTTCTCGATATGAATATATTTTTTCTTGTTCTTAAACCTTGGGAGTACCCCATATATTTGTGTTAATATATATATAATTTTCCTACTGTGTTCATATCATTTAGCTGCAAGCCTTCATTAAATGCTTAATATCAAGATTATTAATGAACTCTATATAATAATTTTTTTTTATATATGCATATCTTACACCTCCCAAAATTTTTTTTTCTCATTACATTTATTTCCAGCATTTGAGTTTTAATGATTTAGGATTATTTGTGTACTTATTCAATGACTGATATTTGATAAAATAAGCACTGATTTAAAAATATATTCATTTGTATTAATCTAATATACATATTTATTATACAATAATTAATTAAATAGAATAATTAACTATGAAAAAGACTGCATAGTAATGAATATAAAGAGGGAGCACATTCTCATATGTATACTCAAATCTATATGCAAATATATTATGTGTTTGTTTACTCTCTCTCTTAAAACACAAAATCACTGCACAAAGAATTCTCATAGACTATTAGTCATTTAGGATCATTTTTATATTTATTAAATAATTTTTGTTTGAAATAAAATGTCAGTCAAAAGTGGATTCATTTATAAATTAAGTTAATCGAATGTACATATCTATATCTATGGCATTTAATTTTAAAATTGTATTCATTAAGATAGCAACAAAAGTAAATAATACAAAAATAAGATAATTATAAAAGATAATACAGTAAAAAATTGAAAGTGCACTTTTACATATTTATACACTCACATCTAGATAATTAAATATGTAATTCTAAGGTAGTATGTAATTTGCATATAAAACAGGCAAAACTCTCCATACAGTATTGCCACTCAGTGCAATACTATATGGAGAGTTTTGCCTGTTTTAATAACAGTTATAAGAAAGCATAAAAAATGATGATCATGTGATGTTTATTGGCTTAATTTGCATATACTGAATATTTCTTGTATATGTAATTAGAGAATTTGACTTCAAGATTTGTCAATCTATTTATCCTCTCCATTTCAAGCAACCAATACACATGACGCACATGCAAAAAAGATGCATGATAATTAAGTGTACATATAAAACTATTTGCTCATATTCTTTCAAAAACAAATACACTTTAATTTTATCACATACACACCCAAATATTTCATGGCTTCCTTAGGCCAACTATCATCAATACTTTCCACTTTAAACAAAATTTTTATTTAATAACACATAGCAGTGATATATAAATGTAAAATAATGTGTTCATATAATAGTAATTATGTAACTGATTGTGTATTGCACTGGATGAAGCAGATATAGAAACAATGTCAGTAGTAATCATCAGCATTCATGCAGGCATGCAATTTATTAATTCAAATTTAAGAATTTCTAATTTTTTGATTTTTAATTTTGTTTTTTCAAACCATGAATTGTATAGATAATAATTTGTATTAGTCATTCATTAGATTAAAGATTACACAATAATGAATACTATTTCTGTAATGTAATTTTCACTACACTTATCTCACGCAAAATAGGGATTGTTTTCTATCTGCTTTTAACAGTTGTGGAGGAATGTAATCATAAACAAATGACCAAAGACATCTGAAAAAGATCTATGATAATGTTATATATATATAACCAAATTAATTACAATTAATTTCATAAAATTTATTTTACTAACTTAATTTAAATAAATAAATATTAAATTGCACATACACTTTTTTTTTTAATAACTAAAATGTAAGAATTAATTCCAGCTTAAAATTATTTTATATTTAACATCATTTTGCCATAATAAATTATTATAGTTACATACATTTTTGTAAATCTTAAAATAAAATTATATAAAAATTGTTTTTACAGAATAAGTCATAGCTCTAACCAGTTTTAATTATAATCATATTCATAGAATATTAATCTTTAGAGAGAGCATTGTTAACATTTTTTTTGAGGGGTAATGACATTTGTTAATTATCTATATTATTATTATTATTATTATTATAAATTAGAAAAAAAGAGAGAAAAATAATAAATCGTATTTTTGATCAAAAGATTTTTTTAAAAATAAAATTACCATTACAATACTTCCCACATCTGAATTATTTTACTTTTTTGAAATCCTCTGAACAAAAACTGATACTTGAATCGTTTGCTTGGGGCTAGAGGATCAAGCAGGAAAAAATAATAATTACGATTATTATTGATGGAAGTTTACATTGATTAAAATATCAACCTATATTTATTTTCTACATAATCTTAGGCAATGCTATTTTATTATTACATAATTTGCAAGTTTTGTTAACCCATGTTTAAAAACATGTTAAATGACATTAAAAGAGAAACAAAAATGAACATAGTATAGTGATAAAAGGCAAAGTAGCGTTACAGATTAGATTATTATATTAAACTCTAAAGATGTAGATTTTATACATGTGCTTTATTTCTGAAAGTTTAAAAGTTATTCATTATTTGTATTAAATAATAAATTATTAGTTATAATAAGTAGTATCTATAATCCTCACATTTATTATCTTACAATAAATCATTTTTATTTTTATTACTATTACAAATTAACTCGTTATAATTAATACTTATATCTTGTTTAACAAATATAATAGAGAAAAAAATTGAAAATGTAAAAATAATTTCTTTTGAAATGAGATTTTGAAAAATAATATAAAAATTAAATAGTTTTTTTTTTTTTTAATACAGCAAAAAAAGAAAAAAAAGGTAATATCTAAAAAAGAAAAAAAACTAGATTTAAAAGTTTTAAAAAGGTTTGAAAATAACTGATATTAAAGTTGTATCAGAAAAAAAATCATTAGATTTTATAAGAAACATTGAAACTAATACAGAAAAAGCGAATATGAAAAGAAGAAAAATAATTCAAAACTAAGATCAGTAATATAAAATAAAATGCAATGAGGGCAAAATAACAGTCAAAAAATAGACAAAAATGATTAAAAATTCAATATAGAAAAATATCATGGTTTCCATATGTCCAGAGTACACAAAATTAAAAAACCTTACCAAAAAATGGCATCCAAAACAGAAAATAAGATATGAACATGAAAAAATGCTCATTAATAAGAATTAAATATTATTAGGATAATGTCAGAACTGCTTCTAATGGAAGTACAGTGCTCAAATGCATGTAAGTTGCCATATTCTCAGATGATTAAATCAGCAATATAATTAGATGTGTAAAAGAGATAATGAAAGAGATTTTCTTGCTAAACAAAATTTATATTACTTAATTTTCAATAATATGTATACATTAATAAAAATATTGACACATATTTTAGGGAATAAGAGATATTAACTATTCTTTTAAATTTTTTTTAAGTATAAGAAATAAAATAAAAATATTTTTTTTTATTGTTTAATAACTGAAAGTTTTATTATTTTTTAGGATACAGAAATTTGTTAAATTTCAAGCAAATTTTTATTTTAATTAAATCAGCAATGTAACTTTAAACTGTTTTTTAAAAAAGACTATTCCACAAACAATAGTTCCTGTAGAAACATAAGATGTTATAATAATATAATTAAAATCCTTAGATAAAATTAGATTTTCTATTTTAGATACCTGTTAGATAAATTATAGACAACTTTCAAGTTATCTAGTTTCTATTAAAAGTAACACTGTTTTTGTCAGTTCACTAAATGTTCTACATTCTATAATTTTATTTGTAGTTGATAGTAAAGTTGATGAATTTAAAACATTGATAGGCTCATCAATTATGTATTACATTCAATTATACATCATGGAAAAGAATTAAAATTATTTTCACTTTCAAGAATATAAAATGCAACAATAAAAATATCTTTTATCACATTTGATTTTTTTTGTTTTGTTGCAAATAAAGAGATATAGTGAACAAACCTGTCTTATTTCACTGGAGGAAGGGGGGTGCTACATGAAGACATGATATGTAAAATGAAATTTTTTATATGAAATGTTTTATCAATTTGTACTTAAAATAACTGATGCCAAATCAATATGTTGGAATTACTTTAGTATTTTAAAATACTGATATTAGTCATAATACTTAAAAATCACCAGTAACCCATAACTATGAAGTATGGTCAAATAGAATAAAAATAAAAGGTATGGGTTTTAAATTTTGTAATTATGCATTACTAAAATTTTCAATAAAGGTAGAATAAAAATACAGCATTGACAAAAAGTGACTTGGACAGTACTTTGATAATATGGGTATGTATGGTAATTGATCTTATAAAAATCATCAATGATAATTCAAAAACAGCTATATAAATGTGTAGAGAAATTAGAATTTGGTTTAAAATTAAAAAAGGCACAAGTCAAAAAGATTCAATCTCACCTACATCTGGAAAGATTAATGGATCAGATTTTTAAAAAATGCCTACTACATGTGCCAGTCAAATATACGAATATTATAGCTATGTAAAAAGTCTTAATTACAATTCAAGACAAAAACTTAAGACAATTCCTCAATGATTATACATGTATTTCAAATATCAACCTGTTATATTAGTGAGCCTGAGATTGTATTTAATTTCCACATCAAAATGTCCAGCCCAATCTTTATATATTGTAAATATGGTTTGTTTATTTAAAAAAACATGAATATATACACAAACACACATATACACAAACTTATCTTAATACATCAATGAAAAGTTGACTGTTATTCTGGTATGAAAGTCAAATGTTCAAGGCCTCTGTATCATTCATTGAAAACAGACAATTTTTACACAAATGATTATATTCTTATAGATAGATTTAAAACAAATGAGAAAAGCACATTATCTATAAATCTACTTATCACAAGATTCCTAACAATAGAGTATTAATTATTATGTGAGTGTGTATCTATATAGTTAGAAACTCATCTTTATATTATACATGTAATGATTCTTATTAATGATGGTTCGGTTAATGTAATATTTTTAAAATATATCTTTAAGTCAAATATTAATTGTACTTTTATTGTTATTAAAATAACTATATATATATATAAGTAGAACCAAGACATAATGTTAGCTAAAACCTATATAAAATATTTGAAATGCCCCATAGTTATGTTATTTCAGCCACACTTTCCTTTAAATAAAGAAAAACTCGAATTTTGTATTGTTAAAATTTGAGCTGTGTGTTTATTTAAAGGGGAAGTGTGGATGAAATAATATAGCTATGGGGTGTTTCAAATATATACATATATATGTTTATTTAAAATGAGAGTGTGGCTGAAATAATATAGCTATGGAGTGTTTCAAATATATATACATACACACACATGCAAAGAAAGAGGAATAAACAAATTTATTTTTTTATTATGACATGTGCAATATATAAATAATAAAAAATTTATTAACCATTTGTCAGTGTTTAATCTCAAACTAATATCAAAATCAGTTATTAACTATAATTGCATTACATATAGAGAATAATTGTTTTATGCTATGATTGTAAGTACATACAGTAAATGCAAATTGCAGCAACAATGTATATTCAAACTACAAAAATAATTTTGGTTTGAGTTATTATAGTTATGATTTGTATTCATACTCACATTATGTCCAAGTAAAAAGATAGCTGGATTTCTCTCCAAATTGCCTACAATGTCATTTTTAAATCAATGTTTGTTATATTGGGATATTGTTCAACATCACAAAAATATTATGGTATTAGTATGTTTTCATTATTAATTACAACATAAAATGTGATAATGTGTTTTGTATTATCATAGACTGCCTTAACTACTCCGATTACCATCACAAAAGTTTGCAAATCACTTGAAAACTTATGACTTATGGCTTCACTGCTATGTACAGTTATTTCAAATGTTTCAGTAGCAATTTAAAACAAAATTTAATATTAGTTCTATTGTGGATTAAACATACAAAACACACTATCATCTTTTATGGCATAACTCATAACTCAAACATAATAGCATCTTAAAATTCATATGGACAATAGCTAAACTATGTCACTATATAATATATGTGTAAATTCATAAATGGTTTTTGAAGTCAGCTTGGAGAGAGAACCAGTTATTGGCTATCCTTTCACTGGGACATACTGAATATAATGATAGCTATTGGTATATAATATGTTTCTATTTTAAATGCATAATTTTGCTGATTTTGTATTTACTGTATTGAAAAAATAATTATAATCTTAATATAATTAATGTATTTGTAGATTACCCAAGTAAACCTTAGATCTTATGAATTATTTGATTTGTTCTTTGCACCACAGGTAAAGTAATAAGACTGATTGTAACATTAATTTGAAAATAAATTATGAAAAATAATAAGTAACAATTACATTACTTATTAAAATATATATATATATATATAATATAAATAAACTATAATATAGAATAAAGAATAACATTAATTTAATAAACCAACTATACTTTCAACACATTAACATATAATATGATTAATAATAAAAATAAAAAAACGACTATTTACCATTACAAATTTTTAAAATAAAAACAAAACATTTTTTTGCTTATTTGAATACCATTGATTCTTTAATTCATCAACTGTTCATTTTGTAAAATAAATCAATTTTCCATGTCTTTTTTTTTTTTTATAAATCATTTTAGCATTACCAGGATCTAAACCATGTCCACATTCCTTTTCATGACTATAATACACAGATATATTTGCTAAATTAATTTTAGCTTTTTATACATAAGCATTTCAAATTTCACTTTTGTATTCTTATAGGATGCATATTTGGACAATTCAATAGGCTACACCCAACCACACATATGATATTAGTCCATTCCAATTTACCTACTTTATTTTCTATATTATTGATCAAACCACTCAAATTTGTAGGTGTCTTAAAGCCAACATTAAACTTTTCTATAAAGATCATTGAGAAAAAAAAAAATTTTTTTTTTATTAAAAAATTTTGTATTGGTAAATAATATTTTTTTCTTGGTTAACCATTATTGTACATTAATATGATAAGAAGTAATAAAATTGTTGTAAAATTATCTGATTGAAAGCAATATTCAGGATTCTTGATCTTCAACTGAGAACAAAAAAAAAATATCCAATTGAATGAAACTACTGTATTCTGCCTGAAATGTTGGCTCTTGAATATTGCTTGTCATTATAAGTATTCCTTTATTTTAAACCATAATCTAAGAATTAATATTATGAATTATAATTTTTGAGTTTTGTAGACCAGCCATTGTTTGGAATATAAACTTTAAATAGGAATTAGTAGTAAAAATAATTTATATGTGATTAAAATTATTAGTATATTAAATATATTTCACATTTTTCTGGTTGTAGTCTCTTTTTGAATTGACCTAGACAGACTTTTAGCTTTTTAAATTTTGTACTTTTATTTATTTTTATTTTACATACTATAATTTTATTTGATATAAAATATTTAATTATGCTTCTTTATGATATCTGTAATATAGAAAGATATTTTCTGTACAGAAAGTATAAACGTTTTTATATTGTACAGGATATCATGTGGGTCCAGTATTATAGAACAAAAAAAAATATAAGAACAGTTTTTTTATAGAACTTGCTCAATAAGTCAACTATTATTATCATCAATTGATCTTAAAAGCCTATAAACATATAACCAAATAAAGTATCATATCTATTTCAGTTTACTTTCAACACTTCTGCTAGGAGCAATAACCTACTCTTATTTATTTTACTCCAGAACTATTTACCATAAGTTTAAATGTCCTCTAGATAATAATTCTATTTTCAAATTCTCAAGTCAAATTTTGGATATTGGTCTTTGCCAATATGTAGCAAAAGATAGTATATATACCTTTAAAAGTTACTTTATTTACCATGGCAATTTGCTTGTTAGTTATATAGATGTGTCACTAAATCAGAACTACCATATTTACTGGTGTATAGGATGCAGCAGCATATAAGAAGCATCCCCTTTTTATACACATTTTAAAGAAAAAATAATATTCTACATTTTCCCACGAATTTCCAAAATGATTTTCTGTACTAATTTTAGTTATTTGTGTTTACAAAAATGCAGAAACATTGTAATTAGGTACCTTTTAATCTTCATTGTCAAAATCCAGAAATTTATCTTAAGAGTTAACTGAAGCCTCTTTTTTTTATAAACTGAGTCTTCATATAACAAATGATTTTCTGGGCTATTAAGTGAGTTACTAATTCCATATTTCTTAAATGACTTTACAACTGTCTCATGTTTCACGACATCCCATGAAGGTTTGACTCATTCACAAATCTGAAAAATGCTAGACCTCTTTCTTTTGGTGTCACTTCAAAATCTGTATACTGTGTCCAACTGTTCCATTTCTCCATAAATTTATTAAATGGTTTATTAATGCAAACATCTAAAGGTTGAAACTGGCTTGTTAGGCCATCTGAAATTACAGCTAATTGAATTTTCAATTGGTTGGTTTTATTTTTGTGAAACTGCTTCAATACTAGCAAGGCAGATTTCTTTAACAGTCCACCAGGATTGTCTATCCACAACATCCCCCCTTCAACCACCCACATCTTATGATGATTATGCACAAACACACTTTTAGGCAATTTTTCCTTGGGCAAGAGTTTCCTTTTGAAAATCAAAAGAGGTGACAATTTTATTTCATCAGTATAGCAAGACAAGATGACTGTGTAATACATTTTCTCATGTCTACATATTTTAACAGTAACACTTTTTGCATCTTTGAAATCTAGTTTTGTTTGAGGGTACATAGAATGTCAGTGGAATCCCATCCATGATTCCTATTTGTGAAAGTTTCAAAATTTTATTTTTCTTGCATTAATGACAAATCTAGGAAACTCAGTAATCTTGTCTTCATATTCTGTTGACATCTTTTGTGCTATTTTTGTTTTAGTCCACATACATAGGTCATTTATGACTTTGATTCTGTAAAATCAGTGATGCTTCTATTAGTAGTTATTAGTCTTGCTTGTGGAATAATCATTTTTGTGGAAACTGAAAATCCCAAGCATCTGTGATCTAATATTCAAGTTTTTAATTCTTCTTCTAGTTCCAGCCACTTTGAAATTCCATGTTATCAATTGTGTTTACTATCCATAGTTTTTTGTAGGTCCTCTTCTTGTTTTCTCCAAGTTCTTATCTTTTCAATTGGCTGTGACCCAAAATTCCTCTCTGCTGTCTTGTTTTCATATTCTTTAGCATACATAATCACTTGTAGCTTGAGTGCAATATCATAGCAGAATCTGCATTGCTTCTTAGCCATATTTTGCTAAGATTTCTTAAAATAAAATATCACAGATCACTAATAATGTTCTGGACAAATGTACCACATTCAAAATTTAAACATCATAGTGCATTGCTGAAATGTGATCACACATTGCTTAAATTGTAACCTTGATATGACAATGGATCTGAACTCTATTTTAATGGAATGATTCCTCTTTCAGTAATGAAGCATAAATTATTATCTTTACAGAACAGGAAAAAAATTATGGAGACAATTTGTTTGAAACCACTGTTTCACAAAAGGACAAAATGGAATAGAATACTTATGTATTTATATTAATATAAACTAAAAGTTTTAGACTGAAATTTCAACTCATAATTTTGATTACCAGGGCATAAGACATACCCCTTATTTTAGATTATTTTGAAGGGGAAAAATACATCCTATATGCTGGAAAATATGGTATGTATTTAAAGACCTTAATTATATATTATCTATAAGTATCTTTTATTCTTTAGTATAGATTTTTATATATCAAACACAAAATATCATGACTTTTTCAGTATATTCACATCTTCTGCATTGGGAGCACAGTTAAATTTTATAGTGATTTTCTTTACAAGTTCAATTTTTTTAAGAATCAAAGTATTTAGATTGGTTTCATAATATAACGTAATATAGTGGTAGAATGATGGGTTCAAAAATTACTGGTTTCTGGATTAAAATTCATCCATTTATTTTAATGCTCAAATTTCATGATCTTCCCTTCCCTAATGATAAAAATTTAATTTTTTTAAAAATTGATTTATCCTTGTTCAGACACATCATATTTTGCAAAAAAAAAAAAAAAAACTTAAAACTTACAATGCAAGATTATGCTCTGTATGATGAAAAAAATTCTTGTTCAAATTCCCACTTGAACATAATATATCAAGCTAAAATTACAACCAACAAAATATATTGTTCAAATAACTCTAGGAGAATGTAAGACAAAAAACATGTTAAAGGTATAAATGCATGTATGCATTTTTTATTATAAAGTAAAAATTATAAAGATTGGTTATTTTATTTTTAATTAATACTTTTCTTACATATTATTTTTTTAATAATTTGTTTACGGTAATTTTATTATAAATATTTACTTAGAACAGAGGTAGGCAAATAGTGGCCTGAGAGCTACATGTGGGCCCCCTAAGAGTTTTTATGCAGCCCACCAAAACAATCAAAAAAATACACCTTGAACTGAGATTTCCTTCCCGTGCATGACTGAAGATGCGTCTTGTATTTTCCACTAGGATGGCCACATCAATACACATGTGCAGTGTAGATACGATGTGCAGTGCTTTTCCAGTTGATCTGGTTAATTTCAATTTTGTCTTTGCATTAGCAAATATATACATTTCCAACTTTAGTGAAACCATGAACCCTCCAAAAAAATGTAAAATCGGTGATGAATGTCATGTGTTTAATGAAGAATGGACAAAAAAATATTTCTTTGGTAATACAGGGAATAAAGCAGTGTTTATTGTGTCATGAAAAAAGGTGCAGCCCTCCACTAACCTTCACTTCCACAAAGTTGCCCCCAATACAGCTCTCTTCCAACCTCTGTGGCCCCCGAGCCAAAAGAATCGCCCACCCCTGACTTAGAAGATATGTTTACTGATTTCTAAAAGCTTTCAAAGATCAGAAACAATTAATTATTGTTAGCTGGAAGTTTGGTTTTGTATATAAACTATTAACAAATATTATAGCATTTAATTTTATGAAGTAGTATTTTTACAATTTTGAAAAATAACTATATTGAATATTTGTAAAAGAATGGAATACATCAAATAAGGCATCACGACATAATTTACATTTACTATCTGCATTAAGAAGAATGATTGACTTTATCATAGTGCCATCAAGTCCCAGACTAGTTCTTGACTACTAGCTTTTATCAGGGAAAAACAACAAATTGCACATGCAAATTTAGCATTTATCTTTAGTTCTTTTAGAATATCCAAGCTAATGAATTGAAAGTTTCAAATGGTAAAAGGACAGAATCCATGCTAAATTGTTCCTATGGCTATATAAATCTGATAAATCATCAATCATTTATTTCAGAATTATAATTATAGACATTAGTAATTTTTATTAGTCATTAATTAGACTAGAGATTATCCACTTAATAGATAATATTTCTGTAATGTAGTTTTTACTATATCACTCTCATGTAAGGTAGAGATTAGTTTCTACCTCCTTTAAAACCTTGTGGAGGGGTGCAATCATAAAAATTTCTTATTCGTGTCTTGGTCATATGTTTATGATTACATCTATCCATAAGGGGTTAAAAAGTGGATAGAAACCAGTCTCTACCTTGCATGAGAATAGTGTAGTGAAAATTACACTATAGAAATATTATTCAATAATTGTAGACATCTTTGACCTTTTGGCAAAAAGACATTTTAGTTAGTATATGCCATTCTTTGACCAAAGAGTTCAAAATGGATTCAGATTACTTATCATTTAAGTCACCTAGATCTATACAAAATATTTAGGCAAATTCATTTCAGTTTAGAATATTTGAAACTTACAAGTCAATTGCATGGATATAATAAAAGAAGTAAAGATAGTTTCTAGGTGGATGATGCAATCAAATGTTTCTCAGTGGTGATACTCAATAATCAGAAAGTAGTCAGGAGAAACTGTCGGTTGTCACTGACATTTGGTGTTAGCGATTTCTATTGTAAGCTTATAATAGATTTACATTTTGAATACAAAACGTTTCGTGTCATAATAAAGTATTACGGACTGTACATGCAGAATATATTTTCGTCTAATTTTTATTTACAATGTTTCAATTGATTTATTAAATATATATGTATTTAGCAATTTATTATCGTGTAAAATGGAAGAAATTTTGTAATATAATTATACGATATCTACCAATAAAACACATTAACCATTTGTTAATTAGATTATTTTACCAAAAGTTTAATAGCAACTTATGAGCTCGTCCCAGATTACAAAAACATTTTTTAAAATATATATATATTAAAAAAGAAAGCAGCTGTGAGAATCTTATAAATATATATAATTACAAAAATTATATTTTAAAAAATGCAAAGGAAAGAAAAAGATAAATAATTGTTTTAAATACAAAGTTATTCATGCGTGAAAATTCGCCAATTCAAATGCAGCCACACAGGCAAAAATAAATTCCTTTAAAGTCAAATGCACGCATGCGTCTTAATAAGTTTCTGCAGGCTCTTAATAAGAACGGCTTCCATGGTGAGGTTATTGTTAAGATAAATCTCAAATTCACCCGGAGGCTACAAACTGGTAATCATAAGAATATTTTTTACCTTTACTTGAAAAAAATATATATTTTAATGGAGTTAAACAAGTAATGGGTGACATCTTTTTTTTTTTTCGAGGCAATTCAGTAGTTTCCCTATGTTACATTTTTAATATGTACATTTTTTTAAATTAGAAAATATTAATTGCATAATTAACATAAAATAGATATTAAATAGTCATTAGTAGAAACTTTTTGATCATAAACGAAGTTAGCCATGTCAGGTGAAAATCCGATTTCTAGTTTTATAATAAATATCATAGGATAGCGTTGATTAAAAACAATAATTTATATATATTTTTTACATTAAAAAAAATGAAAATAAAATATTAATGGTTAAAAAATAGTGAAATTAAATTACTCATTCAAAGGATATATAAGGAACATTTTATGCTTAAGCATAGCGACATAACCTCCTACAAGAGCGAATAGAGGCAGTTAAAGACAAGACTGCCTCAAGACTTGCTACTATAATTAATCCAACATGAACTCCAAACTTTTTCTGGTCTTCCTCATTCCTATTTCCAAGAGTATGAGCGCTAATGTCTCGATTATGACAATCTTTAAAGTAAGCGTCTATCGTAACTCCTAGTAAACAACAAGATGCGCACAAAGATATACACGATAAACTTAGAAAACTAACAATTGAAAATGTACGTCCAGGAGCATTTCTGCAAGAACAGCATCCAGCAATTCCAGTTATAAAAAATAAGACTCCGGCCCAAATTCCTGCTCCTATTTTATGGTTTTCCAATCCCCAGATAATGGATAGAGCTCCACCTGCAATAGCCGCAGCACCGAGTATCAAGTCAAAGAAGCCGCAGCAGCACGATCCCGGTAAAGATTCATCGGGAACACTTTCAGCTACGATAACTTTAACCATGATATCTGTTAGTTCAATAATCTATCCTTAATTCGAAGTTTGAAATCACTTTTTAAGATACAGTACGACGAACGATCGATCGTTACTCAATTCTACTGAAGACTATCTGCTTCTATTAACTAGTTAAACTTTTTCACAAGTGGTTAGAACCTCGAGGCTCGAAAGGATAAATAAAAGTTTAATTTCCGGATATTAAAAATAATACTTTTATATATAAACAAATAGGAAAATAGAGTTTTATTAATGCATTATAAAAAAGTATAACAAAAATTAATGATAAAAATAATAATAAAAGTAATAAACTAATACTATTTTTAAAATATGTACATTAAACTTTTATCCCTTACTTAACTTAAATATGTCATCATTTAAATATCACAACATCATAGGCGGAGCTTGTCTGATAGGTTTCCAGTAGTTATCCATGAACTTTTTCGCCATTAATTATACAAATAATACGATTCTTTGTAACAGGAAATATTGTTATTAGCGTTAAACTTCAAATTATTGAATAGTGGAAATATAGATTATCATTCTGGGAAAAAAGTTTTATATCAGACAAAAACTTACACAAATTGGTAGATACATTTTGAAATTAAAAATATATAAATTCATAAATATCTCACTTTGAATATATATATTTCTAAAATTGAAAGCTTAAAATATATATAGTTAGTAGTATATTATTGACGTATTAGGCTGATCTCCCTTTTAGGTCGTTTTTAAAATCTCCTAAATATTTATAATATTAAAGTTATTATACTCCGATGATTCCCCCCCAAAATTCCATTATCATGAAGTTATGACGTCTGATTTTAAGGATTCTTCTATTGTTATCATTTTTAAAAATAAAGAAAATAAACACCGTTGCAATAATTATTGTGGAATATCATTATTGTCCACATTAGCAAATGTATTTTCAAGGATTTTATTAGACAAATTGTTACCAGAGACTCAATATGGTTTTAGAGAATCAAAAAATACTATAGACATGAGTTTTGTTGATCAAACAAATGAGAAAAAAGTTTCCGGAACCTAAAAATGATTTATGTATTGCTTTTATCGATTTAGTCGACATTTGTTTCAGATGATGGGTTTACGGCAACGTTTGAAATTATTTGTTTGGCCACAAAAATTTATTTATATTAAATATCTTCTACTTGATGGAATAAAATGACATTTTATTATTACAAGTGAAAATCTGAGGCCTTTGAAACGAAAATTGGTGTTTAAGAAGGATATGTACTTGCTCCAACATTATTTTCAATTTTTATGGTAGTTGTATTTGATTATAAGCAACTTAATGAAACAGGGAACAAGATGTTTGATGGTGGAATTTGTTAATTTGAATCAATTAAAAACAAAAACAAGAACTTCAATCTTCTTGGATTCTGAATTTACAGTATGTTGAAGATTGTATTATTTTTGCCCAATTCAAAAAATGATTTAGAGAACATATTTAATATTTTGAATGCAACATTTAAAGACTGGTGTAATAATCAATGTTTTAAAAAAAATCTCAGGTTCTTAATCACTCAGTGATGTAAGATTATCAACTTAAGAATTTAAAATAATTTAATGCGTGGTAGTGTTTTAAGTAGAAAGATGTCTAAAAAAATCTCAGATTCTTAATCATTTAGTGATGGAAGGTTATCAACTTGCGAATTTAAATGCCTGTTAGTGTTATAAGTAGAAAGATAACTTCAATGTTGATATACAACATAGACTCCAATATACTGCTACTGCTTTTAACAATTAAAAGATGGGATATTTCATCACAGGAAAATAACCACTGCAACTATGTTAGCTGTATATAAAGCTGTTACTTTACCTAATACATTGTATGGAAGTGAGACTGGACACTGTATCAATGCAATGTAAAGACATTAATACATTTTCATTTAAAAAAAATAGCTGATAAGATCATAAAACCAATCAATATGTTCTTCAGCTTGTTAGATGTGATACTATAATGTTCATAATTGTAAAATTACACCTTCATTGATTTGGTCATGCGTGAATAAACAATACAAGGCTTCCTAAAAGAGTATTTTATGATGAACATGGCTTTCATGGGAGAGATAGATCCCATAAGTTTTATAAGAATTATCTTAGACATCTAAAGAAACACACTATTATTTGTTTCTATTGGGAAGATATAACAGAGTATAGAACATATTTGGAGAGTTTTAATTAAACATAATGTTGATTTTAAAAAGAAAAGTTTTATGCTGAAGAAATTAAAAAGCAACATCACAAAATATCAAGTAAATGAAAAATGGACTCACATGTTTCTCAATGATCACATGATCACAATTTCTTGATTACTCTGGCTTGCACTGAGTGGCACTACTGTATGGAGAGTTTTGCATGTTCCTCAGTGTAGATGTATTTATGATTCACAGATTGGTTTGTACAGGCAATGCAAAACTCATGTTTTTTAAATGCTCTTATTTAACTTAAGACTTCTATTAATTTGGAATCAATCTTGTAATTGATTTTTAATCTACTATCAAATAGTCTTTTTTAAAATTTTGTACATGATTAATTTCGAGGACGATGCAGTATAATATTGAAATAATCCAGAATTATTCAGCCTTGTTGGAAGGTCATATTTCATACAGCACTGAGTCATGTACAATAGACCGTGCAATATATTTTTTAAGCAAATGCTACTTATATTTAATTTGAGGAATAAATTTTAGGCCATTTACAGTTAATTAAAAAAAAAAAAAAGGAATTAAAAAAAAAAAGGATGAAATCTTAATTTCCCTTTGATTTGTTTACATCAATTTTTTTTTTTTTTAAATTGCTATCTTAATAAAAACAAAAATTTTATAAACAATTTTTGATTATAACTACTCAACAGACATTTTTTAGACTCTTTTTTTTTTATTTTTTTTTTATTTCAATAAATATAGCTTTTTTGTTTATGAAAATGTGAATTTGATAAACAGATTTTGAAAAATTTAAATGATACAATATGACAATGTTGGTAAATCATATTATAAATCATGTTGAAATCAGTTCAGTAAGTTTTGAATGATGTATAATAGATAGTACCAGGGCTTTTTTTGTCATGTAACACAATGGAATGGCATTCCGGCACCTTTTTTAGTGTGTTTTAAATCTTTTGAACATAATTAAATGAAACGTTATTGCACACACATAATTACAATCCATATTTATATAATTTGAACAATTAAAAAAATATGGTATTTTATGAATCAGATGAAATATGGATGGTTTAAAATTGGTCCCACTAATTTTAAAAATCCAAACCTATGACAGAAAATATGGGAATATTGGTGCAAGTTGATGTTCCTGAATCATCTCAAGTGGATCTTGAGGTGCAATGCTGAACTCAAAATGATTGGCTGGATTGCTGGTCATTGAAAAAAAAAAAAAAGGTTTTTGCTTTAAAAATGAATGGTAGAATATACACAAAATGAAACTTGGATGCACACCTTGCAGAAACATTAGAACTCTTGGAACTGAAATGATGATGGGAATAAAAATTTCCAAAGAATGGGCTAACAATTAAATCACATATTCTGGAAAAGATAGAAAGGTACAACTGAGCTTACTTTGAAGAAAATTTCCAATCACAGAGAATCTGTTGCACACAAAGCAGCATTAAAAATTATTTTTGAAACTGAAAAGAAAAAGAAAACTGAAAACATTTTTTTAAAATCATTATCTCGCAAAAAAGTAATATTTGCAAAATTTTTTCAAACTACATATAAAGTAGCAAATGAAAATCAGTCATTCTCTAGTTTTAAAAGTGAAATTGATCTGCAAGAATTGAATGGAATTCAAATGGATGGTATTCTTCATTCAACAAACACATGCATAATTAATATCACGAATCATATAAGCTATGAAATGAGAAAAAATGTATTTAAATGAATTGTTCAATTGAAAAATATAATTCCATTGATAATTGATTAATCAACTACCATAAGCAAAAAAACCACCATTATTGTGTTTGTTGGATGTTGTATCAAAAGTGTTGAAATGAATTCACTGTTTAATTTATTTTTAGATTTGATTGAACTTGAAAACATAATGGCAAAAGGAATATTTGAATTCTTACTCCAATGTCTTGAATTTTATGGGATGATAGAAGATTATTTAAAAAAAATATTAAATTTTGGTAGCAAGTGACAGCATTGCTGTGATGTTACGATATAAAAGTGGAATGAAAGGAATTGCTGATGCAAAAATTTCCTTCTATTATAGTTTGGTATTGTGCTAATCATAGATTAGAATTATCAATAAGTGTTATTGTAAAGAAAATGTCAGAAATCAATAGATTCAAATCATTTATTGATAAACTTTATGTTTTATACCATGTGTCACTGGAAAATAATAGAGTTATATAAATGTGCAGAATCAATAGGTGTTGAGTTTCTAAAAATTGAAAGTTGTAAGTACTAGATGGGTGGTATCTAGTTTTCATTTAGTTTTGACTATGTGGAATAATTTTGTGTGTCATTTTGAAGAAACAATGATGATTTTACAAAAGATAAAAATGATAAATGTACTTACAATGGTTAAAAAAAAATTATTTACAACTTTTTATTGGATCTAGCATTTATGTGCAATGCTCTCCAAGAATTGTGAAAAACTAAGTTTGGACCTACAAGATCATAATATGAACCATTACATTGCAAATTGAAAAATAAATGCATTAGTTCAAGTTTTTGAAGAAAGAAAACAGAATTTTGAAGCCTTTTATAAATGCACTACAGCTGCTGTATATGATCTGCATTTTTGTGAAGTTTCACTTGATGCAAAAGTTTCAAAAAATGATCCTCCTGTTGACCTGAAAATATTTTATATCACATTGAAAGAGTCAATTGAAAAAAGGATGTTAGATAGCAAAGATGTTGAGCTTGCTTGGGCTCATGTACTCGACCAAAAACATTGGTCTGAAGATATTGATATTCAGTTATCATTTGGAGAGATGGAAATTAGAAACATGTCAATCAGACTACAACTAACTGAAAGAGAAATGATTTGTGGATTTCACAAGTACATTCTTGAAAAGACATTATCCTGAAAAACTATTGCATTTGATATATGCTCTGAATTCTATTCCCATTTCTTTAAGTGAATGTGGGTTTTCACAAATGAATCTAATTTATTACCCCAATAAAATCTTTACTTGAAGATCAAAACATTTTTGGCACTTTTGTTCATCAAACTTTGTCACTTTTCAATTCTTTAAAATATGTTGATCTGTGGTACTCAGAGAACATCATTCGGCCTTATAGAAACTAACTCTAAGAAAATGAATTAAGATGATTTGTCAGATGAGAATTGAACAAAACTTTGGAAATCATCATATACTTTTATTCAATTATATAAAGTTTTACAATTTTATTTTACATTTATTTATCAATTGAATATTTGTATTAATTTTTTTAACTTTAGATTCGACATGTTTAAAATAAAAAAAATATGAATTTTGTTTAATTTTTTTTATTTACTTAATAGTATTGGAAAATCTGCTTTAAATTTCATTTAAATGATATTTGAATATAATTTTCTTTAATAAAAAGCTTGATAAGGAGTGAGTTCTGGCATCTTTTTTTATTAAAAAAAAGCTCTGGATAGTACTATATATATATATATTTTAAAATACACTTTCATTTAATTTGATGATTATTGTGCTAAAAAGCATTACAGTTAATTAAAGGATGAAATCTTAATTTCTCTTGATTGGTTACCTAAAATTTGTTTTTTTCAAGCCACTGCTTGCACAAATACAATAATCCCCGAAACAAGTTTTAATGGATACAAATTTAATTTCAATAACTGGAAGTTCTCAGTTTTTCAAATTGGATATGAATACCTTTCCTGTTTATGGCAAAAGATTTTAAAAAATTGATTTTTTTTTGATCAGATGGAGATTCACTAAGAGCTGTTGACTGATTTTTTCAGCCCCTCATAAAGTGTTGTTTCATGTAATTTCTTTTTATTTTAAGTATTAAAAAGTATACCAGTTGAAAGAACTAATTTCTGTCTACAAAATAACCTCTTTTAAAGACTAAAATAAACTAATTTTATCTTTCCTAAGATATTTTTTTATTTGATTTGCTAAGTAGTGAATTAAAAAATAAAAAAATAAATATTATTTAACGTTATATATAACAAGCAAAAATTATTGTTTCAAGAGAAAAAATGTTTTTTTTTTGTCCACTACTCATCAAATTAAATGAAAAAAAATTTTTTTAGAAAATATTTTTAATTCATATTATCATCATTATTATTTTTTAATTGGAATGCCATACTTCCTTATGAGAGTATTTATATTCTAGATTAATAAATTGCACAAAACTGTGTTGACCCATTTTTAGCAATATTGAAAAATATTTGACTTGTACATTAATTTTAAAACTGCCCATTCAATCACATTAAATCATTCCCATTGGCTGCTTTTATTTTGTGTAGAATTTAATTGTTATACTGATAATACACATATGCATTTGAATTAGTCCTTATGCAGCATATATCTACATATAAAAGATTTAAGTACATCCATAAGATCCCTACATGTATATATATCGAAAATTTGTTTTCAGCTTTGTGTGCTCTTGCGTGTTAGTGCATTTTATATTTTACACTTTAGAACAATTAGCTACAAAGTTTAAACTGTTTGCTCATTTCAATTTTCCTTATTGAAAGTTTATTTAATTTGTGCAGTTATCATTTCTACCTTTGTCATTATTTTTACAGTATGACAACTTAGAATTTTTTTAAATGCTAGTCTGCTCTAAAACTATATGCTCTATTGTTATTCTTAATCTTTCACCACAGCTATTTTAAAAATTGGTTTAGAATTAGATATATATTGATTTTGATCCCCGATTTTTTATAAATTTCATTAATCCTATTTTTAATGCTAATCCCATCTTATCAAAATTACATTCATTAAGAAGTTTATTTAAACAAATATTAGACAAAATAGAAAATAGGCAACATCCTGCATTCTGTCTTTATCAATATCTATCTTTTCTATAAGAGGACTTGAATCTTACAAATATTTTTTTAGATTCTTATACAAATTTTTTAATAATTGCTTTTCATTTCAATCTATATTTTTATTTTTCAAAACATCTCACAGAGTAACCTACTTCACTTTATCAAAAACCTATGGAAGAAATAAAATGTTGGCAGCAATTGGAATTTGATTTGTAAGTTAAAGTGGGAAGCTCCTAAAAATAATTGTAAAGTAGAGAGAGAGTTTAGTAAATGTTTTAGGTTATTTTTGGTTTATAAAACCTATAAAATGAAAATAATAAATAATGGTTCTTCACATTATATACACATGAGTATGTGCTTATATGTATATATGTAATTATATAATTGAATATTTGTAAAATTGCATAGTAGATAATAATATTTCAGCATCTGTTTTTTACGACCATAATAAATCATGTATTTATGGGTTTGATTTCAATTTTAATAATGTAAAAATATTGCAAATTGAAAGAAATAACAATAAAAGAAAAATAAAGGAAGCTATGCTAATATACAAATATAAACATGACTTAATTAACAGGCAAGCAGCAAACGTTAAGATCACGGAATTGTGGGAAAGTTAGCCTTTCAAAGCTTTAGTTGACAAAGGTTACTGGGATAATCGAAAGTGCTCCTAAATGGATAATTTTTTTTAATTATTTAGTTACTGTATTTACAAATATTCAATTATATAATTACATATATTGCTTTAAAAATACAGACATCGAATAATAATATATATATGTAAATTTAAAAATGAAATTAAAACAATCTATATGAATCACTATGTATGAGACATTGGAGACAATTTTTCATACTTAAAATAAATCAGATTAAGAAAAGGTTTTGAAAAGACTGATCCATAGAAGTAGAAAAAACAACAACTCTTAAATATATCTTATCTTTGATGAAGATAATATGTAGAAAATGTTTTTACATTTATGCATGAAAATGATTTTAAAGATTTGCAATAACCATAACTTTTTTGTTATGATCATGAGGTCTTCTTAATTGAGATCTTCTATATATTTTCCATCAATCTGTTTAATATCAGGATACTTGCCTGGTTTGAATATAGTCATTTATAGTACTAGCACATGTACATATATATGGTTGTGAAAGAAAAAATAATCATAGTCAAATTAAAGAAGAAAAGCAGAAGAAATGAATTTAATTAAACAGGAAGAGAAGTTTAAATACTTAATACAAATGGTTATACTTCTAGATATTTCTAAATAGAGTTAAACTAAATATTTAAAGATGAAAGTAGAATTTATTGATATAAAATAGACAAGTTTTATTCAGATTACATAACAAGTCATAAAATTTGAGTATAATACAAATACTCTAAGTTGTTAACATTGCTCCAAAAGGAATAGATGCTTGTTTACTGTAATGAAATATGTACACATGCACTCAAAGGCAAACATTACAATTATTTATAATTACATAGTGAATTCATAATTAAAGTGTAATAAGTTTAATTTCAACTTTGAAATTAAATTCTGCTAACAATATAAATAAAGATACATTTCTAATATTAAAAATGAAAGTAAAATAATTACTAAGAAAATAACATTTAATCATCCAACTACATGCTTGTATCCTATATAAGCACATAAATTTGCCAGCTGTTTATAGGATTGTGCATACTTTTTTACTTTCTAAGTATTATTAAATGCACAGAATTACTTGTAAGTGATATTCTGTGTAATTTAATTTCCAGCATATTTATTATACTAACACATAGTATTTATAGAACAAATTTAAAGATGTACAGAATTTTAATCATAAAATAAATATTGTTTTTGTAAAACATTTGCATTTTAATGTTTTTGATGGCAGGCTGCCATGAAAATGTCAGGAGTGTTAATTAGTTAATTAAAAGTGAACTTGCTGGTTCTTAGATTTGAAGAATAGTATAAACAATTTTTAGATGATATTGAGCTAAATAACAACAAAGATGATTTGCAAGAGGTACAAAATGATAACATGAAGTTTGCAACTTTAGAATCTGAGAATGATGAACAATATACATCAGAATACTATGTTGTAGAAGAAAAATATAAAAATGAGTCTGGATTGCAAGAAAGAGTTTGTTGACATTTTTATGGGTATAGTGTTTTTAAATAGTGTAAAGAACAACCAGAACAAGTGTTAGAACAATAAGTCACAATACATTTGTCTCTTTATTTGGATTATGAGATTTTGCTAAATCATTGTAAGATGCTCCAGCAGAATGTAAATTGAATCTCTAATTTATTACAAATTTACTACATCAGTTTTACTAATATAAAATTTTCAGCCATGTGAGAGAAATAAAAAGTTAAAAATCATCTTTGTTTTAAAAACATTGACATGTTGAAATTAGAACACTTATTAGATTATTATTGTATACATAAGTCTTCAAATATAGTAATTCAAAATTGAAATCTCTATTGAGCATGGATGGAACTGGTTGGAAATTTTTTTGTTCCACCTAAATAAATAATGATTTGAATTTACTCTCTGTTGTCTATGAATTGATGACTAACCAGAGAAGAAGAAAAAAGATCACCATGCAGCAGCAATTAATTCATTATTTGAAGTATTTATAACCAATTCTCAAAAGAATTTCTCACTTAAAAAAATGACACATATTTCAATTTTTAAATAATATAATAAATTTATTTAAATTTTTTTTATATATAAAACATAGAAATGTTAAGATAATAATCTTATGAATGACTATTTGATTAAATTTCTATCTAATTAATTTGGTGGTAATACTGCATGTAGTAACTGTGTAATTTTTATAGGTCATATCAATTGAAGATTAAAGATTTAAAATATCTACATTATATACTGTTATATATCACTTTATATTTTAAAATGAAATATTCAAGCTAGTACATGCTTAGTGTTGAAAGCTAGTGTTTTGGCGGAATCATGATAAAAAAGAAAGACAACATGCTTTAAAAAAAAAAAAAAAAAAGACATACTTTTAAAACCTTTAACATTTTAAAGTCAAAATTTTATTAAAAATTTTCTTCAAATATATGCACTATTTTATATTTCAATTGTAAAATGTTAAAAGAAAAATATATTAATTAGCTGCAAAATGATTGGCTAATTTTATGTGATCCCTATTTCTATGCAGTTTATGTCTGTCCCTATTTATTTGTTAATTATTAAAATTACATTGGAATGTATTTATAAAAATCATAACAAATAAATCTCACAAAGATGATTAGCATAAATGGCCATAATAATAAGCTTTATTATTTATCTTGCTATAAAATGTACATTTATTAATGAAAGTGTTGTATTAAACAAAAGCTATGGAAATTGACAAGTCAGCAAAAATATTTTTTTTTCTTCAAATTAAGTTATATTAAAGCACTAAGAAAAGTCCTATCAAAATCTTTGGAGGATGCCAGAAATATTTTTTAAAAATTTCCATACTTATTTTTACTATCAGAGTATGCTCTTTTAAATAAAAATTATGTCCTTCATGCCAAAATTGATAAAGTAGCCTGTTTAAAAATAAATGAAGAACTTTTTAAATTTACTTTTAAAATTAAAATAAAAAAAAATATATAATCACTTTTTTATTTTTTGCTTAAAACTTATTCTATATTCTTGTTGACACTTCCATGATCAGCATATCATGTACATGTGTGTGTCTTCATGTGATATTTCATTATGATTAAATAATATAGATTGATTGATTAAAGAAAAAAAAACAGATCCCAAATAAAATAAAATGTATTATATAATGGAAACAGAAATTAGTCTTCTAAATCATTATAAAATGACAAATATTCAGCATAAAATATGCTTTATGGCTGTTTAAAGTTTTTTAATTATTATTACTCGAGCTTTCTACCTAAAAGAAAATTATATTAAAGTTAGGTAGGTTAAAATTAAAATCTCATAATTTTGAGTTTTATTAGATTAAATATACTGAAGTTAAATGTTTAATTCCATATATCTATACAAGATGCAATTTAGGTGCATGTGTGTTCATAGTAAAATATGTTGTCTAAATCTTTCATTTAAACTTACTTTATTTCATTTCTTTCTTAAATTATTTTAATTGGTAATTCAATGTTTGAATATGAAAATAATAAATAAAGCAATATTAACATTACAATGCTATCAGAATCTTAAATTTCTTCTGGAAAACTAATTGTAGAATACTAGCTACCCATATGTGTTATTAAAATAGGCAAAAATTCTCTATATGTATTACCATTCAGAGCAAGCCAGAGTAATCAATGAATGCCAGAAGGCTTGTGCATAAAATCCCCATCTAGTGCCTATTCATCCAATATCCACAGACTAGTTTCTGGCAAGCCTTCTGGCATCCATTGATTACCCTGGCTTGCACTGAGTGGCAGTATGTATAGAGAGTTTTGCTGTTTTACTAACAGTTATAAGCAAGCATAAGAAATGGTGATCATGTGATGTTTATTGGCTACCCATATGTGCTGATAAAACAAACAAATTACACAGAAATAACTAAATTTCACTGAAGATAAATAGTAGTTTTTTATATACATACAGCCTTGTCTTTCTAAAACAGATAGTCTAAATACTGACTGTATGGTGATTCTTTAAACAAAACATTTTTATAATGATAACATATATACTTTTCAGGTAAGTACAATAGTATCATAATTGAAAAAGACGTGAACATGCCAATTATTGAATGTTTAATCAACAGTACAAAACGCCTGGCATCTAATAATAAAATTATTATAGACAAAGTCAGCTACAAAATTCTCATTTCAATCAATCAATATATATATATATGAGCGTGTGTGCTGAAAGAATGTCATTAAATTAAATTGGATATTGTCTGAGTCTATCTCATCTGATAATAATACATGTATTTTTTATATAGATATAATTTAAGCCGTATATGTAGTAAATTGTAATAATCTAACTGGAGTAAGCATAATATAATTTTTAATTAAGTTAATTACTTTTTTATATATAAATAATTTGAATTCTCAAATTGTATCAAAATTTGATATTTTCATCAATAATAAAGAGTGGATTTGTATAAAGCTTTTAAATAAGTGTTTTTATCATTAAATGTGATATTTAATATTTTAAATTTATTGCAGGTAAATAAAATTGATATTTTAAATTAAAAGTGTTTGAAGTCTGTTTTTTTTAATACAAATAATCTACAACTTCACCAAGCTTATAATTTATGTAAATTGACCATTTTGAAAATAAGGAAATAAATAGAATTTTTGAGCCCCTAAAGAAAGCAAACATCATGGTCGAATCAAGCTGTAAGAGTCTTTAAACTTTTTTTCCTCATATGTCATAGCATCGGCCAGAACTCAATCTAACAAAGTAAAAGTTTAATACAATTGATAAAAAAAAAATCAAGTCAGATGACCTAATTTTAATAAAGCTCGTATTTACAAATGTTATATATAGAGTAAGTAAAAAACAAACTCTTAACAAGCTTCAAAAATATCCTCAACCTCAGACTGCAGTTTCTGCATCTAGCGTCATCAGTGAGGTGTTAGGGATTAAAAACACTAGAACTAGTCTAGCATTTTATCAATGACTAACTATTGAGAAGAAAATCTGAAACCTTCAGACATTTAAATGTCCAAAAATCCAGCTATCTAACTCAAATAGCAGTATGGGACTGAACCAAATTCAGATACAGCATATATTAATAGCTCTAGCAATATAAAATCGCCAAAGCCTTAATAGCAAAAACTAAAATTAAATTGATAAAAAAAATCAAGTCAGATGACCTAATTTTAATAAAGCTCGTATTTACAAATGTTATAGTATTTTTATTCTCTAACATCTAGCTGATGACGCTAGATGCAGAAACCACGGTCTGAGGTTGAGGATATTTTTGAAGCTTGTTAAGAGTTTTTTTTTTTTTACTTACTCTATATATAACATTTATAAAGTTTAATACAAGAATGGTGGTGAAGCATTTTAACTAAAGGAAGGAAGATATTGTTGAAGTGTTTTATTATTAGAAATATATATATATATAATTATAATTGAAATAATAAATTTAATGGGTTACAAACTATTATAAACAATCCTTAAACCTGAAGAAGTACTTTCGGTTAATTTCTTAAACCTGTCTCAACTGCCATTAAATTAAAAAAACAAAGCGGAAGCAAATGCCATCAATTCAAATCCCACGAATCTCATATATTAATGTTAGCAGCTTGTCGATTTATTAAATGCATTTTATTCCTGTTTATAAAAATTGCCTCTTTAATTTTTCTTTTATATATATATATATAATTATTATGTCCATCTACACTAAATTGAATTATGTGAGATTAAAGACAGCTTCAGAATAAAATCAGTGATTTGAACCACTACATTTCAAGTTAAGATTTAGATTGATGATATCATAGACTAATACTATATATCTTTTTGAATATGATAATTTTCCTCATAGATTCACAGACACTATATTTATATAAACAATGAAATCTTTTCCCTTTAGAAATAAGTTTACTCATATATGAAAAACATAATGCATGTAAAATATAACCACAACATACTAAGCCAGTAAAATGATTAAAATAATAAAATATTAACAATATTAAACTGAAAAAAAAAAATCTTGTGATCATGGGTTCATTTACAGTATAAATAGATTTTCAATGAAAACCTAAAATCATCAACATCTATATATATAACAAAACTACACACAATTCAAATTTTAATTCATCAACATCATTATCAACCATTAGAAATTCCAGTGCAGGATGAAGGTTTCTCCATGTTTAATCCATCTTCTTTGATCTCTAGCCTCTCTTTTCCACAGCACCCCTACACACTTTTTTATTTCATCAATCCATCTCACATGATATCTTTCTGGGTTACAATCTCTTAGAATCCAGTTTAATATTTTAATTGTTCATCTATTATCATCTCTTCTAGAAGTATGTCCAGTTCAACTCCACTTCAATTTTTTAATCCTTTCAATGATGTCAGTAAAGTCTATTTGTTCTCTTACCTATGCATTGCATTTTTGATTTCTTCTTGTTATTCCTAACATGCATTTTTCCACACTTAGTTGAGTGGTCTGAAGTTTCTATATTGCTCTTCTATTTAGTGTCCAAGTCTCAGATCCATAATTAAAACTGGTAAAACACATTTATTAAAAATCTTCCATTTCAAACACAGGCATATTTTATTTTAATATTAAGTTATTTCTATCAAAAATAAGTTTAATTCTGTGATTAATTTTATCTATTATGTTTCCAGCTGTAGTAGTAATCTGACCAAGATATTTCTTCTAACTCATTGTTATCAATCTTTTGCAACAGGGCAGGTATAATCAACCCTGTTGCGATAATTAGACAAATACGTATTCGTATACTTAATGTATTATTAAAAAATATATATATCTTATTACTAACATATTATTAAAAATATATATTACTTTACTAACAAAATTAATATTTACAGTTTGATGTACAATCAACGGTCATTTGCGTGGTTGTACAGAATTGATTTAGTTATTTTAATTAAAAAGAACTCATAGAAGAGGTATGGGGGGGGGGTTATACACTTGCTCTGATTTTTTTCTCTCTTTTGCCAAACCCAGCTATACACATCGCTATGTATATGTGTGAGTGCGTTTTTGAACCATTAAAAATGAAAAATTCACAAAATAAAAATAAAAAATATTTTGTTTGATAAACTTTTAAATATATACATATTAAGTCAACAAAAGAACTTTAAATATCAAGATGGAAGACTAATTTTGCAGAACAATGGAAGTAATTATTATAAAAATCGTGGAATGTCTAATACTAATTAAATATTAATTGGAAAGAAATAGGTGTAAAAAGCTTTTGTGGTGCATTTTAACAAAGGCATATGGAATGTGAATGGAAATATAATTAAAAAAAGAGTGAAAAGAAAGATAAGTTTGATAATTAAAGAAAAATTAAATTAATTATTTAGTATAAGTTTGGAGGTAGAAGAAAGCGGACGGTCAACGTGATATACATTTTGATAAAATATGGTCAGGCTGGGGTAGAGGCTTCAATGTGCGGAGGGTCCGAATCCTTTGCCCCCGAATGTATAGCAGCTGCCGATAGCGGAGAAGGGACATCAAGCCCGGAGAATTCGCCTCAATAAGCAACAATATTGAATCGCCAGAAGAGAAAGAAAATAAATAAATAAACAGACTTTAGCCATGGAACCCGAACTTCAAAGAAAAAAAAAACAAAGTTCGTTCACCGACAAAGGACCGGAGATTCCATTTTCACCAAGAGGATTCGATCAATTCCCTGGGGAAACCAGGTATTTTCTTTCTAATTACATCTATATATGTCACTTTTAGTAAGCTTACTCCACGAATTTGAGAAAACTGTTTATTTGACACAATTGTGAACTTAAAATTTATTTTCTTTGCCCGGAGAGGTCAAACTATTTACTACGGAATTTATTAGTGTATAAATTAGTCCAATTAAATCTTCAGTGCAAAATACATATAATAGCATAATTGTGTGTGTGGGAGTTTTGGCAAAAAGAGAAAGGAGCAAACAAAGAAAAAAAGAAAACTGATATGAATCTTTGATTTAAAAGAGAAAAGAGACACTAATTTAACTTAAGTAAATAATATATTTTTTTTATACATACGTAAATATCATAGCTAATAAATGTATATAAAATGAATGATTTTTTTTTTGTTTTGTTTTTATGTTATGAGTTTTTTTTTTAAAAAAAAAAAAGAGAGTTAGATCTACTGCCGGTAAATTTTACCACCAGCCCTGAGCAGAGCTAGTCCAGGGGCATTTCCATATTGGTATTCCAGTTCTCCCAGCATAATTCTTATAGAAATATGGGATTGGCGCTTGAGGTCATAAATTGATGCTCATAAATATGCTGGGGCAATAAAATGGAATAATTTAAGAATAAATATTCTTTTAAACCATTACGCATATACGTGTATCGTTATATATACATACACGCAATCGTACAAGACTACATATATGCGTAAAATATATATGGAAAATGGCAAATCCCATTATAATGGTGACCCAACAAAAGGACATCGAAGAGAAGTAGGTCAATGAGGGAAAGAAAAATATGAAAGAATTTAGCATGATTTTTTTTTTTTGAGAAAGTAAATAAATGTATACATATCGGTTTTGTCAGATCATTATTGTTTTAGCTAATAACGGAAGTTATATTATATTGGCAGAGTTGGATGTAGTTAATATTGAGTTTTATAAGTAAAAAAAAAAAAAAACTTTTTAGGCTATATGAAAAATACCAACTGAGTGCAGAAGATAAAAGCGTTTCATAAAGTAATCAGTTTAGGTTAGACTGGTTTTTTTTTTTAAGAACTTTCAGTTTGTTATGGATTTTTTTTTTGTAAATAACGAACGTAAATGTTTTATTGTTCGCGATTGATTTTTTTTTTTTTTTAAAAAAAAAGTAATACAGATATTTTAAAAGAAAAAAGTAAACGAGTGTTTTAAGTGGTTAACCTTTATAATTAATCCATTTTAATTAGATACAAAATAATTATTTTGGCTTTCTGTCACTTATTACTATAAGATGTCATAACCAGATAAAAATAATTTATATATATATATTAAATTAATGTCGTTTTAAAAGAAATTCGAGAAATGAATTATATTTAATTTACACCCACACAGTAGCTATGCTTTTTAATATATTTTCACTTTTTGCTTTTATAATCATTCGACAATTTCTGAATTTGAAACTAACTTTGAAACGAAGGTTTTGAAATAACAATAGTCTATCTGTACTAGTTTTCAAAATGGGGTTTTATAAAAGTGAAACACAAGAGTAAGTCGAAACAACATAATGAAATATCGATCGGTCCACGGTAAAATTATAAATATATATACTTAAGAAATATTGAAGGTGTAAGAAAGTCCGGGAAGGGGGCAGCACTGTGCTTTGGGGGTTTGGGATTTCGGAACCTAGCACGTAGAAAAATATATATACATCACATAAAGAGGATGGAGTTGATAAGAATAAAAGTATATGGAGGGAAGAAGGAAGAGATGCCAGTAGAGCACCTTAGGAGTCTGCAAAGATACTTTGTGTGTTATGGAACACCAGACAAGGTTAAAACGATAATAGCATCTTACCACCTAGAAGGGCAGGCCATGGATTGGTGGAATTCATTGCTAAACCAACCGCAGACATTTTTAGATTACAAGATAGCCCTAGAGAGAGTTTTCTGGAGTGAAGAAAGGCAGGACAACATTAGATCCCAATTGATAAGAGAGAAGTTTCAAGAGGATGGACCAGAGGAATATGTTCATTTTTTTAGGCATCAAGTAGCCACACTTAGGACATTAGAAGCATGTAATTTGTCAGAGAAACAGATTGTGAAGACCGTCTGCAGAAATCTGCCAATAAGAATAAGATTGATGCTAGAGGAAGGAGGAGATAACCCGTCTAAAGAAATAGATGAGATATTGAGTCAAATGGAAATAAGTGCGGAAATGAGACGGATTCGAGAGAAAAAGGAAATAGACCAAAGGAAAGACATAATATTCAGACAGCAACCGAACTCAAAACACATGGGGAACCTAATTTGTTCATGGGAGGACCGCGTACCGAGTTATGCATGCCAAACATGTCCGAAAATAAAGATAGCAGCAGGACAGACCAAAGTAGAAGCGCTTATTGATTCAGGGAGTCAGGTCTCTGTAATAACAGAAAGATTGTATCATAAACTCACCAGAGAACAACCAAATATACCTGTTCTACCATTGAAAGCTGTACAAGTGGCAATGGCCAACAACAGAAAGGCCAAGGTTGAACCCAAACAAATATGGCTGGATGTCAAAATCCATGGAGTAAGTTGCCCCCATGTATTCCTAATCATGAAAAATTTGATTTGTGATGTTTTATTGGGAACTGACTTTTTATACAAATATAAGTGCAAGTTGAACTACGAAAGTAGACAAGCCACGTGTAACGGGGAGGTGGTTGGATTTATAATGGATAGCACGGATAGTTCAATAGGTGCTGTGAAAGTTGTCGAAGAACACAATGATGATTTGATAATGGAAAAAATAGACCAGGTGAAGATAACTGGGGGAGAAGGGAAGGAAATACTAAGAAAGATACTGAAGGAATACAATCAGGTATTTTCAGACAGGCCAGGCATGATCCCAGGGTTCGAACAAAGGATTCAAGTAAATGAAACACAACCATTTAAGGCAAAATCATACCCAATTCCTCATCAATATAGGGAGCAGGTGAAGGAGCAGATAGATCAAATGTTGGAATGGGGTATTATATCAAAAAGCTCTTCGGCTTATTGTAACCCGATAGTCGTCATCAAGAAAAAGGATAATTCCGTACGGTTATGTCTCGATGCGAGGCAGTTGAATAAAATCACGGTCCCAGATTGTAACATACCACCACCCATGCAAGAATTACTTGGGAGATTTAAAGGAAAAAAATTTTTTTCAACATTTGATCTGACAGCAAGCTATTGGCAGATAAGGCTGCATCCAGAAGATCGTAAGTATACTGCCTTTAGATATGACGGCTGCTCATATCAGTTTAACCGTATGCCATTCGGCCTGATTAACAGTGGGGCTGGTTTACTGCGATGTTTGGATCAGGTATTATCTGCTGAAGTCAAGAAAATAGTTACAATGTATGTGGATGATGTATTGGTGGCATCGGCTACTATGGAAGAACATACCAAAGAGGTGGAAATGTTTTTAAGGGAATGTTGGAATAAAGGGATCAAGGTAAACCTGAAGAAAAGTGTGCTATTTCAAGAGGAAGTTACATTCTTGGGCCACCTTATAGGATCGCAGGGTGTCCGGCCACACCCAGATAAAATCTCAGCCATTGAAGGTTTCCCAATACCTAGGTCCAAAAAGCAGATACGATCCTTTTTGGGTATGTGTAACTTCTACAACCATTTTCAGGAGCAGTTTGCTCAACATATGGAACCACTAATTAGATTACTGAGAAAAGATGTAGTGTGGGAGTGGGGTGAAAAGCAAAGCCAGGCATTTGAGAGGGTGAAGCAAGGGTTCATGAAACATGTAATGCTGGCTTTTCCCGATTTTGAGAAACCCTTTGTAGTGCAGACTGACAGCAGCGGGTATGGGCTGGGAGCAACAGTATCACAGATTCAAGAGGATGGTCAGGTAAAAGTGCTGTATTTCTTAAGTAGGTTGCTCAAGGGTCCAGAGCGCATTACACTGCCACAGAAAAGGAAGCTTTGGCCATTGTTTGGTCATTCCAAAACTCTGCACATTGTTGTTGGATCAAAAATAATTGTGGTTAGGATCATAAGAGTTTAGAATTTATTAACCATAGTTATCTGACAAATAGTCAGTTGTACTAGCTATACTAAGAGTGTGGGAGTGGGGTGAAAAGCAAAGCCAGGCATTTGAGAGGGTGAAGCAAGGGTTCATGAAACATGTAATGCTGGCTTTTCCCGATTTTGAGAAACCCTTTGTAGTGCAGACTGACAGCAGCGGGTATGGGCTGGGAGCAACAGTATCACAGATTCAAGAGGATGGTCAGGTAAAAGTGCTGTATTTCTTAAGTAGGTTGCTCAAGGGTCCAGAGCAGCATTACACTGCCACAGAAAAGGAAGCTTTGGCCATTGTTTGGTCATTCCAAAAACTCCGCACATTGTTGTTGGGATCAAAAATAATTGTGGTTACGGATCATAAGAGTTTAGAATTTATTAACCATAGTTATCTGACAAATAGTCAGTTGGTACGGTGGAGCCTATACCTCCAAGAGTATAATTATGTGGTAAAGCATTGTAAGGGGTCAGATAACATTGTAGCTGATGCTCTTAGCCGTAACCCAGTGCATTTGCCATCATGTCATCTTAAAGCTGAAAATTTATATGTGGCAGGAATAGACTTAAGGATTAATGAAGGGGTAGAGAATGACCTTAAGAGATTAGCCCAGTGTCAGAGGGAGGATGCCCAGTTAAGTCAAATAATTGCACAACTGAAAGGGAATACAAAAAAAAACAATGATGAATCCAGAAGTTGGATCAACCGATACAAACTTGACCAAGCTGTTCTCCAATACAGAACGAAAAGGGGACCAGATAGTTGGAGACCTGTAATACCCCAGAAAATGCGGAATGCAGTGGTGACTCATGTCCACCAAATATATGGACACTATGGGATATGGAAAACCGAAAAGTGGCTCAGACAGTGGTTTTATTGGCCAGGCATGCATTGGACTGTTGTGAGAATGATCAGGCAATGTGAACTTTGCCAGAAAACTAAGCCTGCTAATAGGAATTATGCAGGCCCAATGACCTCCATAATTCCAAAGAAGCCACGTGAGATGATTGCGATAGATTATTATGGACCATTGCCCGCCTTTAATAAAAAAAAATACTTGTTGGTGGTGTATGATCTATTCAGTAAATTTGTGGCTGCATATCCCATGACTCAAGCAAATACCCGAAACACCATACGTCTCCTTGAAAAGGAATATTTTACAGTGATAGGAAAACCTCAAAGCATCCTATCGGATCATGGCACACCATTTATCTCTGGAGAATGGAAAGCATGGGTTCAGAAGTCAGGGATCCAACACATACTGACATCAATTAGGAATCCACAATCGAACCCATGTGAGCGGGTGATGCGTGAGTTGGGTAGGTTGTTTAGGACATACATCCCAACTAATCACCGAGGTTGGGTTAAAAAGATTCCAGAAATACTGAACTACATAAATTGGGCAGTTAATGAATCCACAGGGTTCTCTCCCATGCGGCTCCAATTTGGGAAACATGCCCCTAAATTAATCAAGGCCAAAATACCAGGACCAAAGGAAAAGCCAATAAATGTGGAGGAGGACCAAAAGCAGGCATATCATACACTTTTGAAAAGGAGTCAGGAAAGAAACAAACATACACTGGAGAGGCCTCATCGGTTTAAAGTGGGTGACCTAGTCATGGTGAAAACCCCACATGTGAGCGAACCGGGGAAATTTATCTGTAAGAAGTTTTGCAGTTTGTATGAGGGACCTTTCCCTATTGTTAAGTGTCAGGGGGATAATGCATTCTGGGTGAATACTGGGCAGGAGGTAAAAGGATCATACAATGCTCGTTCCCTCAAGCCTCATGCCGGTATGAACGGTTCATGATATTTAGGAGCCATTCAAATACATAGACCGTATTTGAAGGCTTCCGGGAGGGGGGTATTGCAACAGGGCAGGTATAATCAAACCCTGTTGCGATAATTAGACAAATACGTATTCGTATACTTAACGCATTATTAAAAAATATATATATCTTATTACTAACGTATTATTAAAAATATATATTACTTTACTAACAAAATTAATATTTACAGTTTGATGTACAATCAACGGTCATTTGCGTGGTTGTACAGAATTGATTTAGTTATTTTAATTAAAAAGAACTCATAGAAGAGGTATGGGGGGGGGTTATACACTTGCTCTGATTTTTTCTCTCTTTTGCCAAACCCAGCTATACACATCGCTATGTATATGTGTGAGTGCGTTTTTGAACCATTAAAAATGAAAAATTCACAAAATAAAAATAAAAAATATTTTGTTTGATAAACTTTTAAATATATACATATTAAGTCAACAAAAGAACTTTAAATATCAAGATGGAAGACTAATTTTGCAGAACAATGGAAGTAATTATTATAAAAATCGTGGAATGTCTAATACTAATTAAATATTAATTGGAAAGAAATAGGTGTAAAAAGCTTTTGTGGTGCATTTTAACAAAGGCATATGGAATGTGAATGGAAATATAATTAAAAAAAGAGTGAAAAGAAAGATAAGTTTGATAATTAAAGAAAAATTAAATTAATTATTTAGTATAAGTTTGGAGGTAGAAGAAAGCGGACGGTCAACGTGATATACATTTTGATAAAATATGGTCAGGCTGGGGTAGAGGCTTCAACGTGCGGAGGGTCCGAATCCTTTGCCCCCGAATGTATAGCAGCTGCCGATAGCGGAGAAGGGACGTCAAGCCCGGAGAATTCGCCTCAATAAGCAACAATATTGAATCGCCAGAAGAGAAAGAAAATAAATAAATAAACAGACTTTAGCCATGGAACCCGAACTTCAAAGAAAAAAAAAAACAAAGTTCGTTCACCGACAAAGGACCGGAGATTCCATTTTCACCAAGAGGATTCGATCAATTCCCCGGGGAAACCAGGTATTTTCTTTCTAATTACATCTATATATGTCACTTTTAGTAAGCTTACTCCACGAATTTGAGAAAACTGTTTATTTGACACAATTGTGAACTTAAAATTTATTTTCTTTGCCCGGAGAGGTCAAACTATTTACTACGGAATTTATTAGTGTATAAATTAGTCCAATTAAATCTTCGGTGCAAAATACATATAATAGCATAATTGTGTGTGTGGGAGTTTTGGCAAAAAGAGAAAGGAGCAAACAAAGAAAAAAAGAAAACTGATATGAATCTTTGATTTAAAAGAGAAAAGAGACACTAATTTAACTTAAGTAAATAATATATTTTTTTTTATACATACGTAAATATCATAGCTAATAAATGTATATAAAATGAATGATTTTTTTTTGTTTTGTTTTTATGTTATGAGTTTTTTTTTTTAAATAAAAAAAAAAGAGAGAGTTAGATCTACTGCCGGTAAATTTTACCACCAGCCCTGAGCAGAGCTAGTCCAGGGGCATTTCCATATTGGTATTCCAGTTCTCCCAGCATAATTCTTATAGAAATATGGGATTGGCGCTTGAGGTCATAAATTGATGCTCATAAATATGCTGGGGCAATAAAATGGAATAATTTAAGAATAGATATTCTTTTAAACCATTACGCATATACGTGTATCGTTATATATACATACACGCAATCGTACAAGACTACATATATGCGTAATATATATATGAAAAACGGCAAATCCCGTTATACTTTATTTTCATCTTTTGAGAAAATCCATTGAACATTACTTTAACCTTTTTAACATTTATCTTTAGTCCTACATTTTTTACTTTCATTGGATAATTCTTTAAATAAAGATTATTTAAATCATTTAGATTTTGCAGATGATGTAGTTGCTTTTGCAAATAATGCTTCAGAACTTCAGGAAATGTTGCAAGAATTACCCAATGAAAGTAAAAAATATAGGACTAAAGATAAATGTTAAAAAGGCTTAAGTAATGTTCAATGGATTTTCTCAAAAGATGAAAATAAAGTATAACAGGATTTGTCGCTTTCCATATATATATTATGCATATATGTAGTCTTGTATGATTGCGTGTATGTATCTATAACAATACACGTATATGCGTAATGGTTTAAAAGAATATCTATTCTTAAATTATTCCATTTTGCAACTACATCATCTGCAAAATCTAAATGATTTAAATAATCTTTATTTACTTTTATTCCTTTAGATTCACATTTTAATCCACAAAATATTTCTTTCAGCACTGCTGTGAAAAGTTTGCAGATATGGAGTCACCCTGTCTTATACCCTTCTCAATGTTAACCTTCCTAGTATCATTATAAAATCTTGCATTTTTATAAATATTCTTCAGAATATGACAATATCCTGGGTCTATACCTTGATGATCCAATGCTTTAATCACTGAAGAAATGTTTATAGAATCAATTACCTTTTTATAATCTACAAATCCAAAGCATAATAGCAACTCATATTCATTGGTTCTTTCTATAACTTCTCTTAATTTGAATATGATCCATTGTAATAAAAGCATTTTTAAATCCAGCTTGTTCTTTTGGTTGGTTGATATCCAAAGTTCTCCATAGATGAGCTGTAATTATCTTGGATTTTTTTTGTATAAAACTGGTAAAAGATTGATAGGTCTGTAATTTCTAATATATTTTTTATCATTTTTGTTAAATCTGAATACTGCACTCTTCCAATCATCTAGTACATCTTTATTATTTAGACATTTGGCATATAACTTTGCCAAGATTTTTTTCTATTCCTTTACCTACTTCCTTTAAGATATTGATTATAATTTCATCATTACCTGGAGCTTTTCCCTTCTTTATAAATTTAATTGCATATCTCATTTCTTCATTTAAAATCCTGCACAATTCAGAAGATATAATAGTTGTAGGAGATATTTGTTCTTTACTGTATAATTCTTGATAAAACTCTTCTACCCATTTAATGATGTCATCTCTCTTTTTAGTAATAGTTCTATCTTTTTTCTTATTGCAGATATATATTTCTTATCAATATCAAAATATTGTTTTACACTCTTGAGACTTTTATTCTCTTCTATAGCTTTCCTTGCTAATTCACAATTATACTTTTTTATATTATTATCAACTCTTTTTCATACCATTTTACAAAATTCAAGATATTCAATCCTTTTTAATGCATCATTTTATATATATTTTTATATTCCTTTTTTTCTTTTATATAAATTCTCTATCAGTAGAAATTTTATTGGTCAATTGCTGCTTTTTTCTACCAGCTATCTTTGTTGCAGTTTTTAAAAGTGTATCAGTTATCTTCCTATTGATTTCATTCAAATCTGAATCATGTTCAAAATCTGCTAATATTTGAAAACTATTTGCAAGTTTTAATTTAAATTGAACTTCTGAAGATTAGGAATATCAACTGTGAATATTGTTTTTCTTAATAATTTTTCTCTCTAGTTTTGTATTAACATGTATCTTTCCTCTCACTAATTGATGATTACTTCCTGTGTTGAATTTATTAAGAACATTACAATTTCAAAATATATATTTTCTGTTAGTCAAAATATAATCCAATTCTGCTGTATCTCCATTTAGATGCTTCTGTGTCCATTTCCTTTTAACATTTTTCTCAAAAAAAAAATAAGAATTCATAATATAAAGTTTTTATTTTTCAACAAATTCCATAAGTCTATGCCCTCTCTCATTTCTATTACCATAACCAAATTTACCTACAGCATTTTTATTTTTCAATTGTTTATCAATTCTAGCATTAAAGTTTCTCATAACAATTTTAAAATGTTGTTTAGTCTGATCAAAAACTTTTTGTACATCCATATAAAAATTCTCTACTACTTCATTACTATGAGAAACTTGTTGGGGCAGAAACCTAAATTATCTGCATTTGGTATCTGCTATTAAGTTGAATAACTAATCTTGCTACTCTGTCCGATACACCAACAATCTCTACAATGTTGTTTTTCCACTTTTTATTTATAATGAATTCTACTCCACCTATATTTTCAATATTTGTGCCTTTATAGTAGGATATCCCATTTAATATGAGACAGTTCTTCTAATTCTTGCAATCTTCTTTCCTTGAAACTGATCTGCAGTTGCAAGTACCTAAAAAAAAGATTATCATTAAATAACCTAAGTCTGCAATTGGTATTTTTAGCATACTCTGTCTTTGGTCACCAATTGGTGCCTTGGCTGGTGACTTTATAGCCTCCTGGAAATAAGGGCCATGATTTATTTTTGTCTGTCATAATTGTAAATATCTAAAAAAAATTTTTTAGCTGTTTACAATCTATTCATTCTGCCTTATCAGGCGACTGAGACGAAAGACCATGATGTTTTTTGATATTAAACTCAGAGATAAAAGACCAATAAACTCACTGTGTTGGTTAATGCATGTTGATAAGCAGCCCATATGTTTGTATATTATATAAATAATCACACAGTAATAACAACTGCAATAACAAGAACGTATGGAGTTGTCATTAGAAATTTGCTTCAAAAGGAATCAAAGAATATTCTTCCAGTTAACAGCAAACCTCTTTTAATTATTAGTATTAAAAAGTTATTTAAGTGATAGCCCGAAATTCAAAATAATTAAAGAGACTTTAACTCTTCTTTTAATTTCACTGATTTCATAAAAGTAAACTTTTGCACCACTGAGCAATATTTTATGATATCACATTTATGATGGACTCTTGTTAATTTTAATTCTTTTATGAAATCACCTACATTCGTAAACCATTCCTGGAACATGTTTACCATCTATTAATTTTTTAGCACTATTTAATAATGAATTTAAAGTAAGGTCTTTCTTCCAAAAAGTTTTCCTTCTAGTCACTAAATAATCATTATTACTAAACAATCTACAAATTGATGAATTAAAAGACCTAAAATAAGCTCTTTATAATTATGATGACCTCTGTCTTCAAATCAATAAATAAAATATTTTTTAGAATAATGTATGCTAACAATCATTATAATATTACCTTTTCTGAATAACTATATTATTTTCAAAATGATTTAATTTTAGATTTCTATAACAAAAACTCATTAATGTCATCTTATAATAAACAAATGGACAACCATTAGTTTTTAACTTATTAAAATCCAAAGTACCCCAGCCCATAGTAAATTTAAAAGCAGAACTAAATCCATTCATTTGAATCAAAATGCTTCCAATTTATCCTCATCAATAAAATAAATATAGTAAAGAAAAAATAACTAATTATCAATCTTTATTTTTATAAAACATATTTAAAAATCTTCTATTAACAAAAACAAATAATATTAATTGTATCTCCTCTCATTAAAGCAGAAATAAATACATTAATCTTTTATTTATTTATTTATTTATTAGAAGTTTGATTTATATTGTAATGGGGAAACTTAATATAATCCATTTATTTACATTTTCTCTATTTATTTATTTACATAGTACACAACCGCCAACTGGCTTTAAGAATCAGGAAATAAACTAACACACATATATTTAAAACAATATTTTATTCAATATAAAAATGAAATCATTACACAGTTCCATTTGTAATGCCAGGTTAAATTGTGGAGAACATAAGTTACTCCTGATGAATTATGGTAGACCATGCACGTACATAAAGTAACAAATTGTGATAATAAATTATTTATAAGTATACTTATTAATTGGTGTATAAATTATTTTCTTTAATAAAATTAACAAATCATGGAACAATAATTTATTTATAAAGAAGTCATTAATTGATATACAATTTTATTTTTTTTAACCATCATAGTCTCAATATATTCGTAGATAATATAGCACATTTACTGTACCTTTAACCCTGTCTTCAAAAAATCACAATAATTGTAAGGAATAGTTTTTTTTAGATCTTAATCTTAAACATAACTGCTTATATAATAACTATAAAAAGATGGTATTTTGGTTATAATTCTAACTGAATAAATCTTCTATATAATAATTATAAGGAGTGACCCTTTAGTCCTAAACCCAACTTATGATATTTCATTCCTAATTTATTAAACTGATAGGAATGTATTCTCCCATCTGGATGTGAACATATGTAAACTATTAAACATTGAACAAACAACTGCACATGTATAAATCCATCTACATAAAATCCAATTTTCAGTAATCAAATAAAAGTTTAATTATGAACAAATGAGACTAATGAAAATAATTATATTATGAACTACAGTTATTTGTGACTTAGATAACTTACATGTGGACAGTGCATAATCCAATATGTTTGCATAACTTTATATTTTTAGACAAGTAGAGAAGATATCTTTTTCTGTCTGTTACTGAGCAATTATGCAAATGGTAATTGTTTTTGCATTGCTTCATGTTTTGTAATTCATTGTATTATAATGGAAATGTTTTCATCCCTAAGTTGGGAGAACAATTTATAATGGACTACTACAAACAGAGGAGTTAATAACATGATCACCATTTCTTATGCTTACTCTGTCTTGCATTGGTGGCACTACTGTATGGAAAGTTTAGCCTCAGAGGAGTTAATATGGTTAATATTTTTACATATAAGCCATACCAACAATAAGATTGCAATGGTATAAAATATACAACCCATGGCCACCTTTCAAGACCTTTGCACTCATTTATGACTGCAAGAAACAAAACACCTCTCTTGTGAATACTTTTATTTATACTGAGGATAAACTACCAGGCATCATTTGGTTAAATCTGACTGGCATATCAAGAAAAAAAGGTTTTAAAATGCTTCAAGCACTTTATTCCATTGACTAATGTAAGAGCAAGAAATGGACATGATTCAAACTACCAGACAATATATATTAAGATCACACATATGTAATTGACACATTTTGATCTTAATTAATATTATATAGTGAGGTGTGGAGAGAAAGAGAATTAAGCCAAATTAACAACTTGAACATGTTCATTTACAAAAAAAATTAGCACAATAATCAAATTAAAAGGAAATTAAATTACATTGATTATAGAGTTTTTTATTATAGATTAGTCCATTTATAAATAGGGGTAAAATTCAATTACTTTTAGTTTTATAAAGTTTGTAAAGAGAAAATTTGTCTAGACTTTGGATTTATTATATATCTTTATATTTACCTAGGTTTTGTTTTTGTTTCTAGGTTGCATTTCTGTTTTTTGAACATTGATTGAGTTCATAACTGGCATTCCCAGTTTCTTTTAGCAGCCAGTTTCTCTTTTCCAGGGACACATATATCTTTGGGTTTTGTATGGTAATAATTTGTTCTAATGATGGGTAGTGTCTCAACAATAGTGGACAAAGTCATTTACTATATTTCAGGCAGTAAAATGACAGAATTGAGCAGTAAACATTGAACAAACACCTCTCTGATAGCTTAGCAAAGCATGGTGATATTAATATGTCCACATATATAGATGTACATTTTTGATTAATGAACCAGTTCTCAATGAAGGAATCAGAAAACTTTGTACAGCAACTGGCAATAAAATAAGTATATCATACTACTGAACTGATGGAAAACTAAATAAACTCTTAACAGAAAAAACTCAGTAGAATCAATACAATAGATATTTGTAGCTTTTATACCCTTGCCAATCATTGTCTGTGACTACCCACATTATTAATTAGCTTTTAAAATTTAATTTTTAAATTAATTTCCTTTTTCTTAATTACAACTTTGATTAATATTATTATCTAATCAATTGAAAATATTACTAATTTCTAATAAAACATAATCTCCTTCCTGATAGATAATTTACAAAATATTTTGTTTACAATTAAATTCTTTTCACTAAATAACTTTATAATTCTTATATTTTTAAATATTTAAAATTATAATTTAGTTTCTTTTTTTTATAGTCTATTGGAATTTTTTTTTAGTCAAATGAATAGATAAGTGTTTTTTTTAAAATAGTAACTCTAAAAATTGCAACATTACAATAGGTTTTAATGAGACTGATTTATAAAAAAAAATCTTTACTTTTATCTATTAAACAGTCCTTTTTTTTTATTTATAAAAGAATATGCATTTTTTTTTCTTGAATATTATTTAAAAATATTTCATGTAACACACATATATATATGTATGTGTCGCATTATAGTTCTCTATTTAGTTTTAGCATTGATGTTGTTTCTTTAGTTCATGTAAGTTTATATTAAAACTGAAGAGACTACTTAAAACAAGTAAAAACAAATAAAAATAATTCCAAATCAGCTAAGTTCATATTATTCTTTATGCATGGAGCAAAATAAATTTATTTTTTATGTTAATATGATCTAGAATGCTATAAGTTGAGATAATTGAAATAAAATATAAACTAAACCAGCAACATTCTGTTATATATCATTCTCCTTTAAGTTATTTATTGCAAGCATAAGTAATTAATTAGTGAGTGCAAGATGGTAATACTAATGATATCTAAAGACTAGTTTCTATCTGTTAGCTTTCATCAATAAGAAGCATTGGATTGCATTGGAGAACATGATAGTTGTTAGCTATAAGATGCTAAGGCCATTTTGTTATTTTGTTAAGACTGTATTTAAAAATTTGTCTAAAGAATTTAAGAAGACACTGATCATCCAGCCATTGTGAAATAAGTAAAAAAGGAAACAGCTGAACCTGCCTTAAATGAAAGTCCTGCATATATATATATATATATATATATATATATGCTGAGGCTATCAGAAAGAAAAAAGAATATTGGTAAAAACAAATGAGAATGTCTAGAATAAGTCAGTGTGATGAATATGGAGTAGAATCCCACATCAGTGCATAGCCTGACTCTTTCTATGCTGCTACCATAAGGCCATTTTATTTTTTACCAGCTGATGATGATGAAAATCTAAATGCCTATATCCTGCTGAAATGATGAGAAGTCCTCACCACCCTGTTGTCCAGTTTTGTAACACACTCAGAAGCTCTGAAGTCTGGATGAAAAAATCTGAAAACATTGGATGATATAATTTTTTTATTATTTTATTTGATTATTGTCTAGATGCTATGATAAAGATGAATCTTAATATATATATTTTTGATGCATTACATGTATGTCAAGTGGTTTGTCCACAAAGTGTTGGATTGTTTTATATTAAAGCATCCTCCCACCTTAATTTTAAAAAACAATTAGATGTCTACACACATATATGTGTGTGCTCTCCTTTTATGTTTGTTATTGCTTGTAACACACACATGCATATAGTAAAATAAATTCAAATGAATTTAAAGTACAGTATGCTGCTTTTGCCTCTCCATGCGTTTGATTTGTGTACAAACACACATTTATAAAATGTTTAATTAAGCAGTGGGAAGGATGTGTAGATAGACATATATGTACATCTATTTTTTTGATAATATGTGAAATAAAAATAATGCTTAATGTGTGTGTGTGGGGGGTAGAAACTCAGACCACTTCATTTAAGGGTATCTATATGAAAATAGAGAGGGGAGTTCCATAAGTCAATTAAATTAATATTGCTCATAGATTTTTCTCTGATTATAATGCTGGGATTAATAAAATGTATTTTATTTATGTATGTAAATAATGGTGGTTTATTTGGGAAAATAATTATTTGGTTTTTATTTGTAAATTATTTCATTATGAGTGTTTCATTTGTTTCTCTCTCTCTCTCCAACAAGACTATATACATTTTCCAATCATAGCATAGTCTACAAGTTACCTGAGATAAAGAGATGATTGAGCTAAGATCATAGGATACAACTTTATTGGGTTATTAAATATTTGTTGCCTTATTGATATTTTTTCTTGACTTAGTTGTTTATATGTTTTGTTGGTAGTTGTATATCCTTTCAGGAGGGGGATTTTCTTTCTGAAAGTGGTGTATAAGACCAGGTTCAAATCCTGCCTTTTAAAGTTATGTGATGGCCAACATCCTGATATCAATAAGCATGGCAATGTAGTTTTGGTAAGGGAGAGATCTGGAAACATAATCAGCTTTGGTTTGGTCTCTCTCATTTAATAATTCACTTAGTTAACTTTAAGTCAGTAAGTTTAGAGTTTATTATTGAGTTTATAAGGATGCTGTACTTTGATGCATGACACTACTTTCATGTTCAATTCTGTGTGCATAGTAAGAATCCACAGTATAGGCATTAACGGGTTCAATAAAGTTGATCACATTACAATCATTTTTTTATGTGTTGACATTCCATAGAAAAATTCAGATTAACTCAAATTTTTAACCTCTAATGCTAATAATAAGTAAATATTCGATGGCTAATAAATATTGTATGGCTAGCCATTAATTGCCTATCTGTAAGAATTAAGTTTCACAAGGGTGTACTTGACCTCTAGGTCATTAGCTTGATAAATGAATGAGTCACTTATTTAAATACAGCAGAATCAGTATAGAAAGCATTATATTTGAGAATTACTTTTCTGAAATATTATATTAGTTATATAATAATAAACAAAATATTTGAAATGTGGATAAGAAAAAATTTAAAACATAATGAAGTATAGAAATTATCATCATTAAGATAGAGTAAAAAACGATCCTGATTTAAGCCCGAGAAAATATTGTCTATTAAAAATCCATAATTTTTTTTACGTGATTTTTTTCCTTTCTTATAAATTCTCTCAATAAAAATGAGAAAAAGTTGAGTTTTATTAAAGAAAGTTAATTTTTTAAAAAATATATATACAGTATGCTAGAAAGTTATTGATAAGGTTTGATTTTTATTTTTAATGTGAAATTTTAAAAAAATGTAAGTAAAAATGTTTTAAACAGAGCATAAATGTGATCATGTGATGCTTAATGGTTTAAAAATGTTTTATTTGACAAAATTAAAATTAGATTTTTTTAAGTATTACTTATGAAATTATTTATAATGATGATAAAATAATGGCTTAAAGTAGAAATCTACGCACTTATATTTGGAAATCAGCTTTTTAAAATAAAAATTTAGATTGCAAGAACATGTTATTTAGTATCAAATTTTAATTTATAATATGATTAATGTTGTTGTTTAAATAAAAGTGCAATTATATATTTACATGAGATAAATTTTTTTGTAATTCTCATTGAATGGTGATTATGAGATTAAAAAGAGCATATCATTAAAAGATTCTTGATTCTGTTTATCATGTAGAGATTTTTTAAATTTTATTATCCTTTTTTGAGCACATAATATTTTTTATTTGCATTTGACAAAACAATAATACATCTATATTTGATCTATTAACATTCTGTTGATGTAATTTATTAACCACATAATATCTCTGGAATAAGTGATGAATGGCTTATTTTAATGTTTGCATAAGATTAAATTTGTTTTAAATCACTAGCTCAAGTAAAATTTTCTAGAAATTCCTTGTGTAAAAGGTTATATATAAATCTTAAACATGATTGAAAGAAGATTAATTTTTTTGTAAGGGTTTAATAATGAAGTAGCGGACAGATCTGGGTGATATTTTTAATTATTTTCTATAAAATATTCGTACTTGAGATTAAAATTATCTTTCAAAAAATCCTAAAACAGCATGTATTTTCATCTTCATTTTATGAATAGATTTTGAATAACGTATTAAGCTTTAGATTATACTAATGACATAAAAGTTCTTGTTCTAATACTGCAAGGATATTAAACCACCCATTATTTAGAAGTGCTGAATAGTATATTTGCTCATAGTGCCTATGATTCAACATTTAAAATTTGGTTGAAACATTGACATTTTTTTAAGTAAATTTCTAAGTAACATTAGGATGTTTTCCATACAGTCAAATAGATTATATTTTATTATCAGTTGTTATGTATTTAACTATTTTTAAATAGATAGTAAACAAAGAAAAAAATATATAAAAATTCTCACTAACCACAATTTGCTAGTCTAATGAATAATGTTCTTCATCGGGTTTTTTTTAAATGCTAGATAACTATTCGCCCAGTAATAATGTATTTATTATTGCTTCCCTCACCCTATCTCAATTTATTGGTATGTATATTGTTAATAACAATAAACACAATGTTTACTTAAATCATCATATTAATTAGTGATTACTAATATGTGGTGGGTTCAAGAAGGACAATAATTTAGTTTAAAACTACATTTCATTGACACAAATTACATAAAAAATATTGGTGTACAAAATAAATAAGTTAAAAAAAAAACATAACTATCTGAATAATGTTGCAGTTAACATGTGATATGGTATTACCCAGAATATGCATTTCTGAGATAAATTTTATATAGTTACATATATACAATGAATGAAAAAAATAGATATTATGATTAATTTATTATTATTAAAGCAAAATATAATGTTACTAAAACTAAGCTCATCATACTGTAAAGCCCCAGAATATGCATTTCTGAGATAAATTTTATATAGTTACATATATACAATGAATGAAAAAAATAGATATTATGATTAATTTATTATTATTAAAGCAAAACATAATGTTACTAAAACTAAGCTCATCATACTGTAAAGCTATCTAGAGAGGTATAAATTAGATTTCTATTTTTATTGTTTTTAAATTTATCCTTATACAAAACATGGCTTTTTCTAGATATCAGATTAAATACCAAATGATTCTTTAAAACCCAAAGATTAAAAATAAAATGATAAATAATCTAATGAATGGAAATAGAGCTTTATGAATGCTATTTATTAAAGTTGCATAGGAAAAGATTTCTGATTGAGTTAAAGAACATATCAAGAAACGATAAAAGTATCAAAAAGAATATTGAAATAAAAAATGTTCCCAAGTCTTTTTCTCTTTGAGATGTAAAAAAACAACAACATTAAAATAAATAGAAGTCATTCTATTAGAAAAAAAAGTCTTATAGGGCAGATAAATTAATAATTATTTAAAAATTCAAATATTTTGGTTTCAATTGCCAATATTTGAATATTTTAATTAGAAAACAATAGAAGTAGATAGGAAATATCTATAGTTTTAGTTTTATTAGTAAACTTCTATGCTAAAAAAAAGCTAAACTAGAGCAAGTGCCTCTAGAGACATAATTAATTATCTCTTGTGCACCTTTATTTTTAACAGATGATTCTAATATTAGTTTGACTGAAATAAAATATGAAGCTATTAATGAATAATATTTTTATAGTGTAATTTTTACTACACCACTCTCATACAAGGTAGAGACTGGTTTCTATCCGCTTTTAACACCTGCCTTGCCATGAAAGTGATATAATGAAAATTACATTACAGAAATATTATTCATTAAATGAGTAATCTCTAGTCTAATCAATGTCTAATATAAATCATTAATACAAGCAATTAATTTCTATATCTCATTTGTAGATCTTTGAAATGTAGAAGATTTTAAAAGTTTTTACATTTTTTTTAATATTGATAAATATTATATATATATATTCTTCATGAATTTAAAGAAATGGTGAATTGTACTATTATATAGAGGGAGATCTTTTGAGACACAGGATATTTAACACAGAAACTTTAGCAACAATATTCCTATAGTTATATTTATCTTACTTTTAACAATTAGTTTTTTTTTTTTTTGAAGGAAAAAGCATCATTATTATTACTAGGACATATTTTTTAAAGAAAAATCTAAATAGCTTAGAATCTTCTCATTAATAGTTTTTACAATCATTGAATTAAGAAACAAATATAATTTTAAAAATCATTTAACATATTTGCAAAATAATCAAAATTTGTCAAATTTTAAAAATGAATAATTCTTTTATACACATATAATTATATATCTTCATATTATTAAATGTGATATATATATTAATCATTTAAAATATTTGGTGCGGGGATAAATGAGGGTTAATTTCTTTTATTCACTAATAATTTATTTAGTATATTTCAATATTGCATCATATGATTTATTACATGATTTATTTTGGCATACTCTTGAGTTTTTACTGCTAGCTTTGAAATACCTAGACGACTATGATTCAGAGTAAACACACTTTTTTATTGTCTTGCACATAAAAATAGTTTTTATGAAAGAGGAAGTCCTCACATTATAAAGACAATCTTGAAAGATATCTAAAGAGGTGCAATATTGACTACTTTTAGTATTAAGATATGACAAAAATTAGAATTACAGTAAAGAACTAGTTGGGCAGAATTTTTCTTATTGTAGACGAAATTAAAAAAGAGCCTCACACAGATTCAATTAATTAAACAGACTAAATAATTAGGATGCAATATATATGGAAGCATTTGTAGTTCACGGATTGGCTCATTTTTAATATTTACTTGTCTTTTTTGCCGTTTTTTTTTTATTATTCTGCAATTAGAGTGGTTGCACTCATTCACAATTGGCTATTATTGATGATAATGATATATAGAATTTTTTTTCTTACATAGGGGTAATTTTTTATTAAATTAATATTTTTTAAATATACATTAATGCTATTAAAAATATATTTTTTATATATCAAAACAAATTTTAAATAAAAATAAAAATAATCACAAATTAATCATTGAATATTTTTCTTTTTATTTCTACTCAGGTTCGTTATGCTAATTCTGGTCGTTCAAGTTCATTGATATATCCTAAAATGAATTTTTTTAAAAAAATGTATGTATTCTTTTCAAAACGAATAATGACATTCATAATATATACAGTATTATATAAAAGCATATTAAAAAAATAATAATAAAATTAGATAACTTTTTTATTTATTCATAATGAGTTATTGTATTTGTAATCACTTTTGATAAATAGTCCAGGTCATTATATAAAATATACATTTATGCATACATGTACATTTAAACAAAATAAATACTTTGTATTTATGCATTTGCACACATAGACATATTTTATCCCAGTTTAAATTTTTTTTATTATAAATGCTTTTGATTTCCCTGACTTATTTATATGCACTATATACTTATAATTGGGGGGGGGGGGTTGTATTATTTTTTCTATCATATCTAACTCTCATTCAGATTTGTATATTTGATTTGAATCTACTGCATATAGAATTATTTTAATTTTCCTTAATTAATTTTTTTTTTTTTCAAAATTTAATTTCTTTTTGAGATACATTTATTTTTTATGCCTATTTCCTTAAGACTATTTTATTAAGAATGTTTTAACGCATTGCACATTTAAATGATTTTAACCATTATAATTTTATAGAAGGTATAGAAATTATATTGTGCTAGACTCTTGGATATTTGTGTTATTATTATGTAGCTATTGATGTACATATATTGTATAAAAATAATTATTAATGATAATCATGTATATAATATTTATATTAATAATGAAGTAGCCATCTCTTAAATGTACATATGCACACCTTACACGAACTACAGAAAGTAATCATTATTTTTTCTTCTAAATATAGTAGTCATTTGAATTTTTACTATTATAATCATTGTGGTTATTAGATACTATGGAGTCAATATCAATTCCTGATAGTGATATGAATGACATTATGCCTATTCAAAACATTTCTACGTAATATAAAAGAATAGTCTATGATTGCTTTATTCCATATAGTTTGAAATAATATTCAGCTGTTGTCATGATTACTATCAATCTTTGTTAATATTATTCTAAATACTTCTGGCCCAGTATAGAAAGTAATAATATGATGTTGAGACAAAACAAGCATTATAGAAGAAAGCTAAACAAAATAGAAAGCAGACCATGAAAATAAGAAAAAGAGATAGATTTTCAGTATGAAAAATTGTTAGAGGAGATTAGATAAAATTCAATATAGAGTGCAATATAACACAAGAAGCATAACCAGTAGATGTAAAAAATATATATAATTATGATACTTAGGTTTTTAAAATAGTTGTAAACAATTGTTTAATAATAATAATAATAATAATAATAATAATAATAAGAAGAAGAAGAAGAAGAAGAAGAAGAAGAAGAAGAAGAAGAAGAAGAAGAAGAAGAAGAAGAAGAAGAAGAAGAAGAAGAAGAAGAAGAAGAAGAAGAAGAAGAAGAAGAAGAAGAAGAAGAAGAAGAAGAAGAAGAAGAAGAAGAAGAAGAAGAAGAAGAAGAAGAAGAAGAAGAAGAAGAAGAAGAAGAAGAAGAAGAAGAAGAAGAAGAAGAAGAAGAAGAAGAAGAAGAAGAAGAAGAAGAAGAAGAAGAAGAAGAAGAAGAAGAAGAAGAAGAAGAAGAAGAAGAAGAAGAAGAAGAAGAAGAAGAAGAAGAAGAAGAAGAAGAAGAAGAAGAAGAAGAAGAAGAAGAAGAAGAAGAAGAAGAAGGAGGAGGAGGAGGAGGAGGAGGAGGAGGAGGAGGAGGAGGAGGAGAAGAAGCTTGTCATTTTGTTTTCATTTATTTAAATATCAGAATTTCTTATCCTTTTAGTCATTATTCAAATCAAATGTATTATTTTATCTGTTATCCAAAGATCAAATTAACATTGAATAAAGAAAGTAACATTAAAAATAATATTATTCTGGCTCATTTCTAAACATTGAAGAAATAAATAAAAAAATTTCACAGAATGTTTAATAAGTATCTTTTTACTGGATGAGATTTTCTTTTTTGATTTCATACTATTAACTACTATAATAATTTACATAAATATTAAAATGGCATAATGTTTATGTATGAAAGAATATTGTGTTGACAAAAAGATCATATAAAACATTAAAAAAAAAAATTATTGTCATATACTTGTATCTTTTATTTTTATATAATAAAAATCTGATATTTGTGTTTTAATAACAATGGTTACATCTTTTTTGTACACTCATCTACTACAACCAAATAATAAAATTAGGTATAATTTAAGGCTAGAATTCACTGCTATGGTCAAATACTTAAAACATACATTGTTATACAATTTGACTTTCAAGTTTTATTTTTTTTTGTTAAATTTATAATTCTGAGCATTTTGATTCTTTAAGTTAAATCAAAAGAGAGATGGATGGCATACAACTATTAAAACTATGTGTACCAGATATAAAATATATTTTGGTGTATAATCAAAAGATTGTTACTGCATAATTGTACATATGCCTGAAGTGAATGGTAAATTAGCTATTTTACAAGCTGAATATAGAATAAAAATATGCTATTCCAAATATATAAATATAGATTTATTATATAGGGTATAGTTTGGTTTATTAATGGTATAATTTTTTAAAATATAACTGAAATTGTGTAAAAGAAATTTTGGACACAATAAATCTTGTTTGTAATTAATTTATTAAAACAATACTGCATAATTTATTATTTGAATTTGCCGTATTATATTGTAAGATTGTACAAAATATATTATAAAATTAACTTCTAATGAATTCAAGAGTAATTTAATCTTATAAAATTTTAAGCAAAGACATTTACTAGTAAATAACATAATTGAATCCCAATTATAATAAAAAAAAACACTTCGTGACTAGTTGCATTGAAAAAGAGAATAATCTTTGCAGTTTGAAAAGCAAAGCATTGATCTATGGATACTGGTAAGAAGTTATAATGTAGGGGCAGAAGGATAAATAGTCATTATATAATAATTTCTATAGTGCTATGTAAAAGTAAATAGTAATAAAAAATCATGAAGCAACTGGTAACCAGTTCATCTAATCACTGAAATATCTCTCCTTTATTGGGAAATAGTAATTCTCATTAATTTCTCTATCAACTGAGAGCAAAATATCTACAAAAATACATCTTTAGGATAGACTGCTGAGCAAAATTGTAGCACTATCATTTGAAAGGTAAACAATTGTTGATATGTGAGCACTGATTATCAGATCACAATGACAATTGTATGTTTTATATATATGGCAAAATACAATTTTATATTTTCTTTTTGCTATTAGTTATTATTTAACTTTAATATTTATTACTTTGAAGTCTGATAGTATCATTCTTTATTCTTAGTTTTGAGTCATACATTTATCATATATGTACATTTAATAACAATTAAATTTGAGATATTGCATTTGTTCAGAATCTACAGTTTTTTATATATAACATATGATATTATAAGGTTAAATAAACTAACATCATTCCTTTAAAATGCTAAAAGATGGCCCTATCTAATTGATTTCTGAATTATCTAGAAAGCAAAATAAACCAAAGTCATTAAGTAAATTTGTGAGGACCTGAGTCAAGATTATTTTGATAATGATCAATGCATGTTAGATTTATCTCTGATGGTTAAATGTAGAATATAATCATCATTAGTGAGACATGATTTCGATTGTTTAGCAAACTTCCATCTTTGACTTTTTTCACTTGTTGCAGACCATGGGCTTATTTCTAATTCTGAAATATTTGTGCACATTCAGTGTAATAAATTTTTAGGTAATAAAATGTAAATTTTTTTATAGTTAATTTATCAAAAACTAAGCAATACATAATTCTCCTAATGTTATATTTAGTACTTGCTTTAAGATAGTAATTCAATATTTATTATTTTACTCTAGAGTCATCTGCATAAACATGAGTTATCAAATGGCAACATTTATAGCTATTGGTCTTCATGAATGGCTATGAAGTAGAATGATAATGTGGAATATTGTGGTCAATGTGGAGGTATATGTTTTGATAACAATAATATTAATTAATGTATTCAGTTTCCTTATCAAATTAACATTTCTTATATAGTATAAGAAAGATTTATATCTTGAGATTTGAATAAAAATTTGTTAATGATTATAACTTTAAGTTGTTTTTTTTTGCTTTAAGATAAGTATATTTTTCCATCAGCTATGCTATATTACCATTTCATTTTTTTTTTTATTATATTATGTTATCTATTATTTCATGCTTTTTTATAGCACACTATTATACTGCATTACCCTTTACTTATGCACTGGCTATGTTAATACTTCATGGTAGTGTGATTTAAATAGAATGAGCCTTTTTTTTTCTACTGTGCATCAACGATATTAGATTAAATATAAGTAGTACTAATGAGTGCCTTATTATAATATCGCCATCAAAAAGTAAGCAAGGAAAACAAAACAGAGCATTTCTCATTTCACAACCACACTACTACTTTATTTTCCCATACTAATCATTGTTAAAAGGATTAATGTTTTTATTTTTATTAACTGCTCTTTGACAAATAATAATGTCTGGAGTAGATCCATCTTTACTTTTTATTTCAATTTTTTTATATAATGTCAATTGAGAAAATGTAATTTATATGTATATTAAACACTAATATTGATCATGATAAATATTTCAAATAATTTTTTTTATTTTTTTATAATAAATATTTTTAGGTTAATTTATAAATGTCAATTACAAAAAAAAAAAAGCAAAATATTTTATTGCTCATCCTAAATCAAAAAATAAAAATTTATTCACTCTGAAGAAAAACCAGAATAGATAAATATATCACTCTCAAATAACTACGGACACTGCCACAGCAAAAAGCTCCGATGGTGCTAGTTATATGCAGTGATAAGAACAAATAAATCTCGGTGGAACTTGCTGAAATTCACTGAATATGATGTTTCTAACACTACTTCAATTAGCAGCATCTTTGAACAGAATCTCAAGTATCAGTTAAATACTTATTTTTAAAAGTGGTTTAATTAGTTATGTTTACATAAGTATAATGCAAAAACATTGAATGATCGTTATATTATATTTTCAGCACAAATTTAATAATTAATTTTAGTAGTTTTTTCTGGGGATGCAGCACTAATGGACCATAATGCTAGCAATTTTAAGTTCATGTATAAAGTGAATTACTATTACTATTTATATTAAATTTAAATAGTAATTGCTACAGTAATAATATTTTGAGGGTCATAATTTATATACACATGTTAAAAGCAATGGCATGATTGGCAGTAATTTGGTATTTATTGCTATTCCTTTTACATAATTTATTCTATTAAAGAATAATATTTAGCGCAAATTTAGAATTTGTGACATCAGAGATCGATATTTTGTTTACTTTTTAAAAAATGTATAATTACGTGTTGTCTAAGTGCAGTAATGCCATTTTTTATATTTTATTACTACCTGATGCACATGTTAATAATTTCAAGTTTATAATACTTAGAAAACAAAGTAAATAATCTATGCCATTTAAAGGTTATTTTACGATTGAATTTATGATTCAGATTTTATCTTTTACATCTATTAGTTTACAATACCTTTTGTTTCAGGTTAAAAGGTTTTTAGCTTGAAGAAAATTCAGTTCATAAATTTAAATCTCCTATATCCTTAACATTATGAACTTTAATGTAAATATTTAATGAATCGGTTACTTTATATTTAATAAATAGCAGCTTTGGCTAATCTTTATATTCTTTTAGATTATTGTTTAATTTTGATATATATCTTGAATATGTGAAGTTATCCATTTAAATCAACTTAATTAGAAATTTAGAACAACTGCCCTAGGCCAAGAATCAAAATAAACTGACAGACCGATGCATCCAAAAGGAGGATCTTCTTTTAAATGTCACTCTAGCTCTAATATAGAGATCAAAGTACTGCAGTTTATGTGCTTTTATTAAGTTTATTTAAATGCATAATTCCACACACTCAAGGTTTCCATCAAAAAAATTCACTAAAAATATTGTATTACAATATATAACTTAACAGTGGAGGATTTATTATATACTAAGAAAATTGAAAAGTTTGTTATACTTTGATTTCTTATACCAATAAATGTAAACTGCAGTATTTTGATTTTTATATTAGATCTAGAGTGGCATTTAAAAGAGGACCCCCCCCTGAATGTATCAGTCTGTTGGTTTACTTTAACTCTTGGCCTGGGGCAGTTGTTCTAAGTTAAGTGCTTTCTAATTAAGTTCATTTATATGGATAACTCCACACATTCAAGATTTCCATCAAAAATAAATGATCAAATTGATTTTAAAAGGAAAGGAAAAAAGGAAAATAATAAAATATAAATTATAATATGTTTTTAAAGAGTTTTTTTTTTTTTGAAACACAAACTTGCAAAAATGAAATATTGTGTCATCTTTATCATTTAAAAATAAAAGACAGTTTTAGAATTAAAGAGTGAATGGGGGGGGGGGATTTTAAGTAAAACTTAGAATGTGCTCTTTTTTTTTTTATAAATTTAATGAAGAAACAAAAAAATAAAATAATTAATGTAAAAATGGAATTAAAATATAATTTATAATAAAAAACATTAAAATTTGAAATTCATTAAAGATTATTTGTATGATAAAAAGAAAAGATAACTTCTATTTGTACTAATTAAAGAAACAAAGGAAAAGACTATGGACACCATCTTATTGAAGTATTAGATTAATCTAAGCAAGTGACTAGATTAAAATAGAATGCAAAAATTAATTAAGAAAAATATAAAATTAATTAAAGTAGATCAAAGGATGATAAAGAGAAACAATGAGAAAGACATATAAAAGAACAGAGATGAAAAATCATTGATTCATTATCATTATTATTGCCATTCAGATTGTTTCAGATGCAGTAAAATTATTATTCAATGCTTCTGTATTACTATAAAAATTAAAGAAGAGAAGACAGTGAAAAGCTATCCATGTTTCCAGGATGGATGTGTCTCAATTTATCTTCATTGAAGGCTGAACTAGCAGAATGCAGTGCTAAACAACAATCAAAGTGTACAGCTAGCCTTTGATCCCAGTATGTAGCACCATCACATGTTCTCCACCTGGAACTTATGCCTGTTTTGTGATCTGTGAACTACCCATAATATCTCGCTCTCTTGTCATTGCAAATTGGAAAATCAATAAGAAGCCAAAAACATTGATGGAAAAAAAGGTCAATCGGTTGGTAATTGAAAAATAAAGAAACAAGTAACTGAATCCATGAAAGTGTGACATGCTATCTAAAATCCTACGTAAATATAATTCTTATTCTCCCATTCTAAAGATTTGCAAATATATGTGAGTGAAAGAACTGTGATGAACTCTATCTAATAGTTATAATCAACATAATCTTTAATGTTGCATTCTTATATTCATATCATGTTATACAGAAGTGTGTGTATATGTCATTTTTAAAATTATATCGTATTATAATTATGCATATGTGTGAAATAAGATATTTGTTTGCTTAATTGTTGTCTGATCGATTCTCATAACTACATCACTAGTAGGTTAAGTTATAATTAACTATAATATAACAGGGCTGGGTTCAAACCCTGTTTTAAGGTATAGTATGATATAAGAAAGCATATATATACTTGATCAAAAGTGATATTAAGTTAGATTTTTTTCATATGTGTGTGTGCATATATTTTAAATGGGTAAATGAAAATAGTTAGAAACAGAAGTGGGAGGGGGGTTATGTGGTTTGTGCTCTTGTATTTTGTTTAGAAGTGCATGTATTTATATTGCTGCATGGGTAAATAAGTGTAATAAATTCATAAAAAGAAAAAAATTTACATGGCCAAGCTTTAATTCCAAGATGGTCGACAAAGAAAAGAATTTCCAAAAAGATATATTAATTGCAAGGAAAGAATCAAAAAGGGTATAGATTGCTATCTTGGAATAAAGTTATTTTAATTAAAAGGAAATTGATTCCAAGATGGATGATGAAAGACACAAATTCTAAAAAGATATATTAAATGAAAATAAAGAATCCAAAAATGTATGGATCACTATCTTGAGATAAAAGCTATTTTAATTAGAAGAAAATGTTATAAGTAAAAGACAATGAATGGTTGAGTGTGGATTTCAAAGTGTAATTAAAATTTTTAAACATCAAAAAAAGAAAAGTTGCTGAAGGGTTTTCTGTTTGCAAGCCACATGGTTTCGTTAAAAAGAAGAAAAGAGAACAATAGTATTTTAATTAAGGAGTTTTGAATGTCAAACTTAAAGACATTCCAGAAAGACTAGTGCCACGAGCAAGATCGCAGAAAGATCAGTTTAAAAATTATATATATTCATCAGCCATGAATAGGCTGAGGTAAAAGAACAAAAATGGACTGGGCTCTGCTAGCCATCCTGCGGAGGTATTGTGGTTGCTGTCCATATATAAATGAAGGCCTTTCTAAACTAGAGGTAGAATGACATTACCAAATGCCACTGATTGTGCCTTACAGAATCAATGGTGAGCTACCGAAAATCACTTATTCACTACGTCACAACATCAAGCAAGCAAATATTACCATTCATCTGCACCCAGGTGAGAAAAATCAAGGTAATACGAATAATTTCTTAAATGCCAGTCATCTCGTAAATAACAACTTATTTTCAATAAAATAATAAAGTGTAAGAGCTAGAAGAAAACAAAGAAGTATTTGAAATATTGCCCAATGTAATTTTATAAATGAATAGACTGGATAATGATTTATTGCATTTTCTTTGTATTCTATAATTTATATGTTTTTGTTATATTTATGAACTTATGCAGAGTATGTATTTGCATGCATGTTATTCAAATATTTGTGCACAAGCCAGTACATAGTTATGGGATTTTGTTTTGCTTCTATTAATGAAGATTAAATTTGTGTTTTGATTACCAGTGTGTGTGTTCAGTGTTAATTTCTTTAAAACATAGATCATATCGTAAAGTTAGAGAGCAGTATTTAAGAACAAAAATAATATATTCTGGGAATCGTTTATGCATTTACATGTGCACTTGGTTTTCCCCCACCTCTTTCCCACAGTCAATGACCACCACCCCTGAGTGAGCTAGCCAGAGATAGGGGCTCTGTTTATTAAAAATTGATACTCGATCTCTCCCAGCATAATTCTTATTTACTTGTAGATAGGATTGGTGCTTGGAGTCAATAACTGATGTCCATAAATATACTGGGTGAATGATAAGAGTACCAGGCAAAATTACTTATATATATATATATGTTTGTGTTATAATTTTCTTTTTTTAAAAAAAAAGAAACTTAGGGTTTAAATACGTAAATAAGCATATACTATATATATATATGATTCACACAAGTATTGCATGTGGTTATAATAAGTGTTGGGCAAGTGTGTCAGAGATTTTCCCTCACAATTGATAAAAGGTCCTAGCTTAGGATATATCAAGCACTGAATTGTGTACATGTAGTCCAGGCATGCTGAGTATATAACCAGTGATTAGCTGGCACCTGAGGTTAACTCTCAAAACAAATAAAGTGCTTAGATGACAAGGGTTTAAATCTAGCAATTGAGAAGTTCTATTGCCTGGAAATGTGATTGTAGATTATACTTTGTGTAGCCTCAGTCTGGTTATAGGTACCATGGATGTTTCATCTATCTGGGTTATTATACTTCTCTGCTTGAAGGGCCGGTCTAAAAGTGGAGCCTGAGTTAAATTAGAAATCTAAAGAAAGTGATCAGACTGATTTTCACTGACATGGTTCAGTTGGCTTTTTAACATGTGTGCCAAATTGCCACAAAATACTAGAGTAATTAAAATCACAGTTAAAGTTAAAATTAAAAAGTTTGAAACCAAATTTTAAATAAATGCAAAATTGTGTAATAAACATTGAAATTGGTGAGCAATATAAAAAGAGAATAGACCAAAGCAAACAAATTATAATATTAAGTAGTAAAATGTAAATAAAAAGGAGAGAGTGTAGAGAGATAAATATTTTATATAGATTAGGGGTATTGATGGTAAGGTGGGAATCAGAAAGGACTAAAGGTTTGGAGGTGGTCGTATACTTTGTTTGAATAAAATATTTAAAAATAAAAAAATAAGTAAAATAAGGGCAAAAGCAAAAATGGTGGTGCAAAATAATACAGAAGAAATGATAGATGCTGAGAAAAGAAATAGAATGATGGGGGTTGGAAATGAGGATAACATGATGAGAGGATAGGGAAGGATTAAGCAGCATAAGAACAGATATGGATAAGCTAGTAGAAAGATTATATAGATTGGAAAGTGAATGGAAAAAAAGGAAAGAAAAGATATGAGTAAATTAACAGAAATTGGTGTAGTAAAACTAAAAAGTGAGGAGAATATGGTTAAATTAGAAATTAATAATGTAGACATTAACAGTGTGGAACAGGAAAGCTTAAATAAATACACACAGTTAAATAGCTTGAATATTGGAAATAAAAATTAACTAGAAAATAAATGTAATTTTGAACAAAAATTTAAGTGGGAACCAGAAAATATTTTTGGCCCAAATGATAACTCTGAATGTGAAAATAAATCTGTGTCAGAAATAAAACATAGCAAAAAGGGAGTAAAAAGAATAGAAATAAAGAAGATTACATTACAAAATAGTAGTGTAAATATTGACAATATAAAGTAGAAAACCACAGGTATGTATGCACATTTAAAGAATGGCCCTGCTAATGTCAAGAAATTTATACAAATAAAAATATGTGCTGAAAGGAAAGCAGCTGAGAGAATGGCAGAGTTTATTAAAGCATTTGACAGCAACAGGCTTGATTATATAGCCAAAGAGAAGAATTTAAACTCTATGAAAGAGAGGAAAATATAAATAGTGTAAATCACAGCCATGATAATAATGGTTGAGGTAAAAATAATAGATGTAGATCATCATGTAGCTCTAAAAGAAGGGGGATTCTAAATATCCTAGTCATAAACTGGAAATAAACTGTCTGGAATGCCAAGCCAGGTCTCAGAGTAGGTCATGATTTCCTGGTTTAAGTGGATATGTAAGAAATCTAAAAGAGACACCTGACAAACATTAAAAAAAGCTACATAATGGATGGGCTTGTAGATAATGGGAAAATAAATAAACACCTGAATTACATGAAAAATGGAAATAATGTTAGTAAAATGTTTTTTTCCAGTGGGAGTTAATGGAAATAAGGTAGAATAAATAAAATAGAATCTTTTGGGAGAGTTAATAACAGAAAAGAAGCATTTATTTTATAACGTCTTGCGTACGAATATAATTACGATAGAATGACAGCCTGTTAAGCTAATTGCGCAGACGCTGTGAGAATGTTATTAATAAATGAATACCTTCGAACAACCACATGATATAGTATTTATATAAGAGTAAAAAGGAATGCTTATTTATGTATATGATTTAGTTTCGTTTAGAGTGGCGTTTAGTAAATTCTAGAAAATTTCATTGGCATCATTCATACAGACATTATATATAGTAATTTAAAGTGACTATTATGTAGTCACGCCTTCGTTACAACTACTTTAGATTTGCTCATATATAAACATTTGAGTCGTAAGAGTAAGAGGATTCCTTTTTACTCTTATATAAATACTATATCATGTGGTTGTTCGAAGGTATTCATTTATTAATAACATTCTCACAGCGTCTGCGCAATTAGCTTAACAGGCTGTCATTCTATCGTAACAGAAAAGAAGTAAAATACAGAATATTTTTTTTAGAATCCATATATGAAAACAAAGTTAAATAAATAAATTAAAATAATGTTTTGGAAATTAATATATGATAATAGAAATGAATAAATAAAATAAAATGTTTTTTTTTTAGAGTTAATAATGGAAAGAAAAAAACAAAGTAAAAGTTTTTTTTATTATAGAGAATTAATATATGATAATAATAAAGTTAAATAAATAAAATAAACAGAATTTTGTATAAAGAACAAATAAAAAACTGAAATAAAAATAATTTTAATATATGCGTGGAGTGTCGGATGGATTGGAGTTGTAAAGGGGGATGGGGTGAGAAAGTGAAGGTTGAGGATCACACTGTGTGAAAATAGTACCCATAATTGGCAAAATGAGGGGATAGACCTATTGTACCGGTCGAAAAACCACTCACCAACAACCTCACTCCAAGTCAGATTCAAACTCAGTCGAACCAAACTGAATTCAAACCCAACTCCCGAGCTCTGATCAAATCAATGGATGACTTATATCGATGGTACATGTCTATGCGCTGAGAAACTATCTCAATGGATGATGATGATTTGAGACCCCTGAACTGACACTAATAATGGATAATGAACTAACTAAAGATAATTTTAAGTCGAATCATATGTATATGTTCAGGTTGCCAACACAGACAGCGAGCATTAACATTAAAATACTGATTGAATAAAAAAGTTAAGAAACCAAGTGTGTTAATAAAATGTTTAATAAAATAGTAATAGTTTTTGTTCAACTTTTAAATGATGACTATATTGATTATCTCTAGTCCTTAAACAGATTTTATAATTACAATAAGAATGGCAGTCCCTATTATATGCCAACAATGATTATGCAATATTATGGAAGTCTATATGTCTATGCCCCCAACAAGAAAAGAAGGGCAGATAAAGGTATTCATTAGTGACGGAAATTTATTACTCTAATTTTATACGAAAGAATGTGAGATTTATTTTCACATTCACAAATCCATTCATGAAGAGCAAGATACGTATTTAGGGCATAACTTTAAACTTTACTAGAAAACTTATTTAACTAGAGATGACTAAGAATTTGTTTGACTTTAATGAAATCACTTCCTCACGAATTACGAGCATTAGAGTGGGCTTTACTGGAAAAGAGAGGTAATGGTGCTGATGAATTATGAGCGATAAAATGAACAGAAGAAATAATAGCTTGTCGGTGATTTAAGTAGTATGGTGGCTTGTATTTTACAAGTCTTACTGCCCTTTAAGAAGACATGGAACATGGGGAAAGCCAGGCCGAGTCATAGCTATGAACCTTTGGTGTTCCAAATATAATATAAGTGGGGGAGGAAGTGCTTTCTTCCTCTATAATTAAAGATTGCCCTATATCAGCAATGTTCGAAGGTGATGACTTGATAGTCACCATTGAATAATAAAACCCAATTTATTACAGAATGCTCTACGTGATGACTTGATCAAATTAATTAAAGTCAAACGAGATTTTAACTAAAATTATTTTAAAGCAGTTATAAAATTATATTAATTATGCCCCCAAACATCATGCTCTTCCTGAATATTAATATATAGTAAAAAAAAAAGAATTTGGATTTGAATGTATTCATTTGATTTCTTTATCAACCCTTTTGCAAAAATACTTTAAGATCATAATATAAATAGATAAACATTTGTAAACCTGTTAAAAGAGCCAGGGACATAGGTTAGAAACGGAGCTAATAATTTATTATTAGCCAATTATAAAACTAGCAAACATTTAATAAATTCTTTCGACTCGATGATTAATAGAATGGTATAACTTTAGTTCTAATGGGTGGAAATTATTGTCAGACTTAATATTTTATTACTTGTATATGGCAAATGGAACAAAGGAGATCATCGAGTTGAAGGATTATTGGCATATAACTAAAAATAAATGACAAATAAATTATTCAATAGATATACATAATACAATAAATGAACCACCATCATAAGAAAGAAAAGTTAAATCTAAGGACTAGAGATTGAGAGAATTACTATATAATTTAAAATAGCATAAATTAAAAGGAAAGTTTTATACAGATTATTGCATTAAGGAATGAAAAGAGCTTTTAAAGGGAGTGTAAAGTAAAGTTCTGAAACTGGCCAGAAAGTTACAGTTCATAATGGAATTATATTATCATTTCTTCTGGGGCTGGTTTCTTAGTTTACACAACCGAGTTGGTGGAACGTAGGTGCACATTTGGTAAATTACTTGGACAGCATTTTGATTGATCTTTCCATGATTTTTGGCAGCACGATCAGTCCGGAAAGGATTTAGAAGTTTCATTGAAGATTTTCAGGGGACTTCAGGAACTGTAGTCAGATTCCTGAAGTTTAGCCCCTCACCATGATAGAAACACTATTTAAATTCATAATTTTAAAACACACAAAGTTTAATGGTACTTCTCTAAACAAAGATGTTTTCTCTCTTTCTCCAAACTTTCCCAGGCTATTTATACTGTCATCTGATGCTTCAGGCTAGCGCTTCTTTCATTATCAATGTTACAAAATTTACTAATTGTTTTTAGATACATTCCTTTGATAAGGCTTTCAAATTCATTAACTTGAATTCATTTTCTAATTAGAAAATGAATTTTTAAAATCAGAAAAATGATTTTAATTAGGAACTGTCCTTACATTTTAAATAATTATCTTTTTTCTAATTAATAAAACTTTACCCATTGTTTTGGAAAAGGGACAATCTGAAAGCTTATCGAAAGAATGTAGCTTTTAATCACTAAATTTGAACAAACTATTTAAAAGTAAAATAAAATATTCCCAATGCAATGAAACTTTAGAACGAATATATACATTTAAATATTTATAAATATATATGCACAATCCATGCAGTTATAATATATATAAATTCATGAATAATTCTATCATGAATTTATGAATAGAATTGATTAATTTAAACCTCAAATGAGTTAATTTTAACACACATTTATGTAATAGTTTTTCTTTAAGGAAACTAGCATGGATTGAATGTATTGTACCAGTCGAAAAACCCACCACCTAAACCCAAGTCGGATCCAAACTCAGCTGAACCAAAACTGAATTCAAACCCAACTCAACAGCTTAGATTACTAGGAATCTAAATCGACAGCACAGTGCTATGCACCAAGAAACTAGCTCAATGGTTGGTGAGGATTAGAGACCCCTGAACTGACACTAATATCGGATAATTAATTAACTTAAAATACTTTTAAATATCGAATCATATGTATATGTTCAGGTTGCCACCACAGATAGCGAGCATTAATAATTAAAATAATTATTGAATAAAAGAATTAAGAACTAAGAAACCAAGTGTGTTTAGAAAATATTTAATAATAATAATTTGTTTTGTTTGAATTTTAAATAATGATCATATTAATCACCTCTAGCCTTTAACATAGTTTATAATTATGATAAGAGTGGCGGTCCTTATTATATGCCAACAAGTATTACGCAATATTGAAATTCTATGTCTATGCCCCCAACAAGAAAATAAAGGCAGATAAAGGTATTCATTAGTAAAGGAAATTATTACTCTAATTTTATACGAAAGAATGTGATATTTATTTTCACATTCGCAAATCCATTCATGAAGAGCAAGATACGTATTTTAGGGCATAACTTTAATCTTGATTGGAAAACTTATTTAATTAAATATAACTGAGAATTTGTTCGACTTTAATTGAAATCACTTCATCACGAATTACGAGCATCGGAGTGGGCTTTACTGGAACAGAGAGGTAACAGTGCTGACGAATTATGAGCTAGAAAATGAAAGATAATCGCTGGTCGGTAGTTTAAGTCTCATGGCGGCTTGTCTTTCACAAGTCTTACTGCCCTTTTGAGATGTGGAACATGAGGGAAACCAGGCCGAGTCATAACTACGAGCCCTTGGTGTTCCAATTATAACATGAACAGGGGAGAAGGTGCTTTCTTCCTCGATTATTTAAAATAACAGAGATATTATTACTGACAAGCATGCAAAATGAACAATAGCCTTACGCCAGCAACATTGAAGATGATGACTGGACAGTCATCGTTTGAAAAATAAAACCCATATAGAATGCTCTACATGATGACTTGATCAAATTAATTAAAGTCAAATGAGCTTTTAATGAAAACTATTTTAAAGTATTTGTAAATCATATTAATTATGCCCCAATCATCGTGCCCTTCCTGAATCTTAATAGCGAGTAACAGAAATTTGAATTAGAATATATTTGATTCCTTTATCGGCCCTTTTGCAATAAAAACATTTTAAGATTATATTTGAATAAATAAATATTAGTGGAACGAGAAAATAGCGGTGGCATAGATTAAAAACGGAGCTAATAATTTATTATTAGCCAATTATAAAAATAACACACATTTAATAATTTCTTTCGACTCGATGATTGATAGAACTGTATAAATCTAGTTCTAATGGGCGAGAATTATTATCAGATTTAATATTATATTTTCTACATAAGGCAAATAGAACAAAGGAGTTTATCGAGTCGAAAGATTATTGGCATATAATTAAAGTAACAACATTAATAAATTACACAAATATATATATAATATAATAAATGAACCGCCAAGTAAGAAAAGAGAAAGTTAAAGACTAGAAGTTGAGAGAATTACGATATAATAGCATAAATAAAAGTAAGTTTACACAGAGATTATTACACAGAGATTATGACATTTATAGAATGAAAAGAGCTCTTAAAGGGAGTGTAAAGTAAAGTTCGGAACTGGCCAGAAAGTTTAAGGTTCATTATGGAAATATATTACCCATTTCTTCCGGGCTGGATCCTTAGGTTACACGTCCGAGTTGGTAAAAAAATGTAGGCACCATTTGATTGATTACTTGAACAGCATTTTATTTGATTTTGGCAGCATGATTTGTCTGGAAAGAATTTAGCAGCTTCATTGAAGATTCTCAAAGGGCTTCAGGAACCGTAGCCAGATTCCTGATGTTCTAGCCCTTCACCATAATCGAAACACTATTTGAATTCATGATTTTGAACAGCACATAATTTACTGGCACTTTTCTGCAACAAAGATGGCTTTTTTTTCTCCAAACTTTTCAGAGCTATATATATCTGTCCTCTGATGCCTTCAGGCTAGCGCTTCTTTCATTATCAATGTTTTTAGATTTACTGGTTGTTTTTAGATACATTCCTTCGATAAGGCTTTCAAACTCATTAACTTGAATTCATTTTCTAATTAGAAAATGAATTCTTAAAATCAGAAAATGATTTTAATTAGGAAATCCTTATCTTTTTTCTAATTAATAAAACTTTAACTGTTGTTTTTGGAAAGGGAAAATCTGAAAGCTTATCGAAAGAATGTAGCTTTTAATCAATAAAACTTTAACAAATTATTTAAAAATAAAATCAAACATTCCCGACGCAATGAAACTTTTAAACAATTATATATATTTAAATATTTACAAATATATATGCACAATCCACGCAGTTATAATATATAAATTCATGAATAATTCTATCATGAATTTATTAATAGAATTGATCAATTTAAATCTGAAACTAATTAATTTTAATACGCATTTATGAAATAAGTTATTCTTTATGGAAATTAGCATGGATTGAACATATAAAGCCCCATTGCATCGGAAATTTAAGGTTAGTATTCAGGTTTGAAGTGGGCTTATGGCTAGATATCATGAAGCTAGGATCAAACTCAGATCTGACTGCTTCAGTATAAAGCCCCATTGCATCGGAAATTCAAGGTTAGTACAAGGGTTTGAAGTGGGCTTCTGGCAAGATGTCATGAAGCTAGGATCGAACTTAGATATGACTGCTTCACTATCAACCCCATTTTCACCTTCTAGGATATAGACCCATTAGAGAGAGTCATGGGCTCATTCAATCGGCTGGTAGAGAAAGCCCAGCATAGAAGGAAAAGTTTGTTTTTTTAGCACATAAGTTGATATAAGCCAGATGTATTCTGGGATCTGCTTCATTTAAAGCCATTAACACATTGGAATGATGTATGTTGTCCCTGGTGGTCATCACACATGACAGAATTGTTGAAGTCAACATGAAATACAGCCTGGAAAGAAGAATAACATAAGAAAGGTTACCATCAGTAGTTTATCCATCTTTGCAACTCTAAAACTTATTTGATAAAAAAGTAGTACATAAATAAATAAACAGAAATCAAATGGTAAAAAAAAATAAAAAAAAAATAGAATAATAATAAATAAATTATTAGAAATGGTTTACCCCTCAAACTGGGAGAGGGGGTGGTATGATGTATCGCCAATGAATATATAGATTAAAAACACGTATTCTGTGTTACATATGTAATCATTTAATAATAAACGATCAAATTGATTTTAAAAAGAAAGAAAAATAAAAATAATAAAATATAAATTATAATATGTGTTTAGAGTTTTTTTTTTAAATGCAAACTTGCAAAAATAAAGTAATGCATCATCTTTGTCTTTTAAAAATAAAAGACAGTTTTAGTATTAAAGAGTGGATGGGGGGGGGGGGATTTTAAGTAAAAGTTAGAATGTGCTCTCCTTTTTATAAATTTAATGAAGAAACAAAAAAATAAAATGATTAATGTAAAAATGGAATTAAATTAAAAATGTAATTTATAACAAGAAAACTTTAAAATTTGCAATTCATTAGAGATTTGTACTACTTAAAAAAACAAAGGAAAAGACTATGGACACTATCTTATTGAAGTATTAGATTAATCTAAGCAAGAGACTAGATTAAAATGGAATGCAAAAATTAATTAAGGAAAATATAAAATTAGTTAAACTAGATCAAAGGATGATAAAGAGAAATAATGAGAAAGTCACATATAAAAAGACCAAGAGATGAAAAATCATTGATTCATTATCATTATTATTACCATTCAGATTGTTTCAGATGCAGTAAATTTGTTCATAAACACTGCTGTATTACTATAAAAGTTAAAGAAGAGATGGCAAAAAGTTATCCACGTTTCCAGTGTGTGTGTCTCGACTTATCTTCACTGAAGGCTGATCTAAAAGTATGCAGTGCTAAACAACAACCAAAGTGTGTGGTTAGTCTTTGATCCCAGTCCTCAGCACCATCATATGTTCTCCTCCTGAAACTCATGCTCACCTCGTGATCTGTGAACTACTGATAATCTCTCTATCTCTCTTCATTGCAAATTGGAATATCAATAAGAAGCCAAAACCATTGATTGGAAAGAAAAGGCCAACCAGTTGGTAATTGACAAATAAGGAAATAAGGAACTGTATCCATGAAAGTGTGACATGCTATCAAAAATCCTAGGTAAATATAATTTTTATTCTCCCATTTTAAAGATTTGCAAATATATATGAGTGAAAGAACTTTAATGAACACTAATAATTACAGCCAACATAGTCTTTAATGTTGCATTCTTATATTCATATTATATTATGTAATACATAGGTGTGTGTGTATGCCATTTTTTTATTATATCATGTTATAATTATGCATGTGTGTGAGATAAAATATTTGTTTGCTTAATTGTCCGATCGATTCACTCTCTTATAACTGCATCACTAGTAAGTGAAGGTATAATTAACTATAAGTGTTGGGCAAATGTGTCAGAGATTTTTCCTCACAATTGAGAAAAGGAGCTAGCTTGGGAATTTGGGATATATCAAGTGCTGAATTGTGTACCTGTAGTCTAGGCATGCTGACTATATAACCTGTGATTAGCTGGTGCCTGAGGTTAATCCTCAAAACAAATAAAGTGCTTGGATAGCAAGGGTCTAAATCTAGCAATTGAGAAGTTCTATAGCCTGGAAATGTGATCATAGGTTATACTTTGTATAGCCTCAGTCTGGTTATAGGTACCATGGATGTTTCATCTATCTATGGTATTATATACTTCTCTGCTTGAAGGGCTAGTCTGTTGCAGTAGTAAAAGTGCAGCCTGAGTTAAAATTGAAATCCAAAGAAAGTGATCGGAGCAATTTTCTCTGACCCAGTTAAATATATATATACAGTATTTATGAATATTCATAGATTTAATTTTCTGAAGCAATTCCATCCATCTATTATTCATTTATATCAAAAATACTTTAAATTATTTGATTGCAAAATAATATTCTCAGTTAGAAGCACTATAAAATTACATCCACCATCTAAGGACTGAGAGTATATCTAAATCAAAAGTGAAGAATCCCTACAAAAGAATAGTATAGTTCTAAATTGATATAATTGCACTTCAAGAGACTCATTATTTTCTCATATGTATCTACTTAAAATCTCATGATTATAATTATTTTTGACTGAATGCATATTAAATAAGGTTTGGCTATTTTTGTTCCAAACCATACAGCAAAATAAAACAACCTTTATTGAAGATAACTCAAATGTTATAACACTGTTAAAAAATCAATCTTTATTTGGAATGTTTACAAAACTTCTATGAAAAGTAGTCCTAATCTTCAGATTTGCCTTTATTTCCTATATTCATAACTGATTTGAATAATCATAGTAGTCTTTGGGAAAATATTATTGAAGATAAAATAGATTCTCAACTTTTAAAAAAAGACTTGAAATATCACATATGTTATGATGGCAAATAAAAGTAAACTGTTTATTTAACCAGGTGAAACAGATGGACAAACTTTGAATTATGTTTTGTTTCTACAAAATATTTCTCCATTATCTCATTAGTTTATTTCTTCCTTGTCCTATATAAAATATGTATCATCATTCTGAAATTCACTTTTCCATAACTGAAAGACACTTTTCCCAAAATGGAATTTAAAAAGAAAAAACTGATTAGAATTAATTAACATGTCAAATATTTTGTAATAATTATAATCTCAAAAATTTCATATTTTGAGGATACTGAATGTAATTTATTGTAGGCTAGAAAAAAATTACTAATGTTCTTTATAATCACTTCCACAATAATCCAGAAATTTCTTTCAACTTATAAACTCTTTTGATAATACAAGGTAAAAAAGAAGAAAAAGAAATCTGAAAACAAAACCTTCAAAAGGCTTGATTCTTTTTATGATGGGTTGATGAGTTTAGAAATACATTTGAAAAAGTACAATTGTCTCTGTCAATGAAACTTCAAGCTTTATATATCAAACTGCTAAGCTCAAGTTTGACAGAACTAGAACAAAAATCATTGGAAAACTAGTTTCTCTTTCATAATAAATCTAATTTAAATCTAATAAAATCAATAGATACTAAAAGTGGATCTCACAGTTAAATATCTTAAATTAGGAAAATTCTTAAACAAGTCCAGTCCTATACATGAGTAACTGTCTCAGGGACTAAAACGAGACATAATATTTTTAAAAATAATTTTTATTAAATTATTAACAGAAAAATACCTACATAATTTTTTTAAAAAGGATTTGGGGCATTTTAAACACTCTTTTCTTGTATCATAAATCATAAACAAAGTGTTCATTCTTTCTTAATTTTTTTTTGAATAATCCAAAGTGTACATTAACAAAATTGTGAAGTGAAAATTTTAAAAATAGTATTTATAAATAATATTACAAAATTAAATCATTTGAAATAATTTCGGTAGAAAGGGATATATTTAAATACAACTTCTCTATTATTTATTTTAATTTTAAACTTTTTCCGTATTTTTTTTAAAATTTATCATTTTATTTTTCTTCATTTTTTAAAACTGTATATATATTTATTTAAAATTTTTTTTTTGTTTTTTTAGTTGTATAGCTTTTTATTTTTGTGGGGTTTCTAAAAAAATAAATATATCATTTTTTATTTAGCATATATTTTTTCCTATTACATTCATTACATAGTTCAATAGATCATTTAACATAAGTAGAAATTATTGTTTTAAATAATTTTAAAGAGTACATTTTATAAGACTTGTCTCAGACATTACAATTGATTAGCTGGGTCTTAATCTTTGGAACAAATAACTACTTCCACAGTTTTTAATAAATAAAACATAATTGAAAAAATTATCTAACAACCTTGTTCATATAGAAACTATTCTGGAAATTTGGCATGAAAAGAAAATTAGAGCAGTCTTAAAGCTTAATACGCCTAATAACAATCACAATTCTTACTCAGTATGATTAGAATGTGTTTCTTAAAAGCTCCTTAAAAGGATGAGCTTCACAAGAACTATGCCAATAATTGAAAACTACTCATTTTTAGAATGATGTGGATTTGGGCCAAGATAAAATAATAAACTGAAAAGTGGTGCTATATTTATTGGTCTAAGTTCAGCTTATGACTCTACTTGGAAAAGAATGGCTTTAAAGTTTTTAAATGTAGAAGACAATTAATTTAGTTAATAAAATACTCTCTAACTAATAAACAGAAGTGTTTTTAAATAGTAATCATAATAAATACAAAATTTTACACAATAGTCTATTTCATTTAATATATTCATTTAAAATTTTTGAAAACAGAGTACAGAAAAAAATATCTATATTGCAAATATTATCTTAATCTTAAAAATGAGATTCTTTCAAGAAATGAAAATTTTTGTATCACTTTCTATGTAAATAACTTTAAATTATTCATAAACCGAACATAGGTTTTAGCGACAGTGAAGTTAAACCTGATTCTGCCACTTGCTTCTTGAAATAACTTAAATTAATTTCCTTATCAATCGAAAGTTAAATTTGTAATAATTTCTAAAAACAGTCATCTTTGAAAATTGGCTGATTCTATTTGAAACCCTTATGCAAATACTCTAAAACAGCTTTCTCAGCATTAGGATATTAGAAAAGTGTTCATACTAAAGGTTTGTGTGTATAAATGAACATTGTCATGAAAAATATTACAGACAAAAGTGTTCATACTAAATGTTTGTGTGTATAAATGAACATTGTCATGAAAAATATTACAGACACATATAATAGATCTTTCTTGCAGTGGCATCTAATTTTTTTTTTTTACATATTTCTCAATCAGATATCAAAAGATAAGCAATTTTATAAAAAAATGTACTAAAGACTATTCAATAGATTTATTTCTAATTCAAAGTTTTATTCAATTTAAATTATTCCATAAAATAAAAATAATCAAATGATCAGCTGCTCAAGAAATTATATGACATTTAAGGACTAGATCTGGGAGTTTGATCTACGATACAAAAATCTTTAGTTCACCAATCTATCATTTTATTATTGAAAAACTGTCCAGGGTAATTATTAGATTATAATTATGAAGTGTGCATATTTTTACCTTATTGTTTATAATGCACAGTTATTATGAACTTCTCATAACATCAGAATTATGACCTCATTCAATTTTCTGCACCTACTGTGGTAATGGAATTATATACATATTTGCACCGACTCCCCTTTTTTCCTTTTATTTTTTGTCTTCTCTATCTTTATTTTTTAACCGTTTTTATTTCTTTGGAGTTAGAATGACTTTATTAATTTACGTGTTGTTGCTATTGATGATGAATGATTAATGTGGCTTTCCTTTTCTAACGTTAATTCATGATTGCTGATTCCAAAATGTCTATTGGATTACATATCATGTAAATTCTAATGATATGTTAAAAAAAATCACACATTTATATAGTTAAACAGTTACAGTATTTTGCAAAACAATTTAAGTAGCATTTTATTATTATAGAAAATTAATTATAAATAAATCAGTGACATTTCTTTTCTTTTTTCTAAAAAGGCAGAGAGGGAGATGGCTTTGAGGAGAAAGAACAATGAAATATGTCCACTTCCTGGATATAATGCTTATATAATTATAATTTTCTTTTTTTAGCAACATTTTTTTAAGAGTAATTTTTAAAAGTGAGAACAAATTTATTGAGGAAAAAAAAATTAAGCGGAATTAAATTTGCGCCGGGAAAATAAATTCTCAGCTAATTAAACATATATTCCGTTTTTAAATAATAAATAGGCAGTGGTAAAGTGAAGGATTCAAAAGTTAAAACTTCCTGGTTCAAAGTTCAGTCTGTCACTTGAATTACTGAATGTCTCTAGACCCTCCAGCGACTAACCACTCGATTATATCTTAAAAACACGTTTGTTTGTTTTTAGATATGTATGTACAAACACATATATGTAAAAAATATGCATATATTCTTATTTAAAAATTTTTTATTTAAAAAAAATCTAGAATCTATTCCAAACCTGTATTCAAAACCATATTTGTGTTTAGAAATCAACGACTTGATTTTCTTTTTATTCTCTCTTATCCACCGATTCAGATCAGTATCACTAATTTTTTTTATGGATGTGATACATCTTCGAAATCAGACATGCATTTTTAAGAGCAAATTATATATTTATTCATTTATCATTCTTTATTTCTTTATCATCACTCTGTCTGCCTGTTCCTATTTTATCTGTTTGTTTATTTATATAAATGTTTGTAAGTTATTTGTTTAAAAGCAGATTGAAGTAACATATAGTACAACGTTCGGGCAAGCGATAACATTTGATAATCATACGTAATTTGCCTAATGTTTGTCATCCTCTCAGTATTATTTATTCTTTCATCTCATTACTTAGAACTACATTATAAATTTTAATAAAGACTTTATATCTTTTAAATGTTTGTATGTTTCAAATAAATAAATACATATATATTAGACTATATTTACAAATACATTCAAAAACATTTGTTTAATTCGTACATACAAATGATTAAAAAAATCACTTGTTTTACAAAAATATTTTTATTTTACAGATGGCATTAACCAGTCGTATCTGAATTCAAATTTACAAAGAATAGGACACATTTCAAACAAAATATTCAAAACTTTATCATTATTAATTTTTCAGACATATAAATTAAAAAATAAAAGTTATTTATCTGCTCAGCATATGTAGGAGTATGGTAACTTTCCTATCAGTTATATTTATGTAGAAGTTCATTAACTCATCTGACTTGACGCAATTTATCATCTATAATGTATCTAGATACCCATTGCAGACCAAGATTAGATGACTAGCTGAGTTGACTAAGACTAACTCTACCTGGAAAAAAAAACACCCTTAAATATATTTTTGACCTGGAAAAAGTTTCAGGATTCACTTAGCTAAACTCAAATTCCAAGTCATAGCATCATAGGCAGACAACACGAAGAGGGTTTTTTTTTTTTTTACAGTTGTTGATTGAAAGCGTTAATTTTTTCAATAGTTAGCAAAAAAAAAAAAAAACCCCAACAAAATGACTTTATGGGGGATGAATTTAAAAAAAAAACAATATATATATATAATTAAAGGATATATTTATTTGAAGATTCTGAATGACCACTTTAAATTCAGAAAGCTTTTGATTTTGATCTGAGTTGATATGAAAATGTAGAATGTGAAAGATAAAATGATGTTAAATTATTTATAAAGTAGGTCCTCTATGATTATAATTGGAAAAATCTCTACCCTGTAATGGTCTGTTTTGCCTATATAAAACCAATAGTTATATTGTGTTTTATTTGAATAATATTTTACTATATATATATATATATAACAAGTAAAACCAATAGGCTTCATATTTAAAGTCAGAGGTTATAATTAGTTAATATACTGATACCTTACATGATTTAATGTAGTGATAGATCATCAAACTCTGGAGTGTAAGGTTTTTGGATCACTAGCACTTCTGGGGCTCAAACATGTTATGAACTGCTGGACAATAAAATCATTCAATTATTTATTTTTTAAAGACATAGGGAATTCTATGAAATTTTTTTTTTTGCAAATATTTTAAGATTCTATAACACTGCTTCCACCAATATTCATGTTACAATGTTTGTTTCAAAAAATTACTTAAGATCTTAATGGATGTCACCAATCAATAAGATTAAGGTCAAAATTTCACTTAGTGGGTTAATGGAGATTAAATTTTAATATTTTGGATGTCCAGAAATATAATTATATATGTTTCTGATGCATCCAGTATGGTAATAATTATTGATGCAAATATTTTTTCTTTATTGATTATCATAGCAATATCTTTTGCAAGGAAATTACTTAATATATTGCAACTGGACAAGAACCAACCCCACTCTTCATTGATTTTATTTCCTGATGAGCATATTTCAGGAAGGAACTATTGATTGGCATTCCCCAATGCAGATGTCACACCACCTACAACAATATTTCCTGCTTATCAGAGGATGTAGCACCATAGAGACTGGAAGCATCTAAAAATTTATGTGTTTGGTTTTCCAAATGGTGCCACTAGAGTTCCATCTTACTTACCATCATCTGGTTATGCCGAATATAGTTCAGGAGGCATGAGATTGTTATGAGCAAGATGCAATGAATAATTAGTGATGCAAAAATGGAACTAAACAATTAGATTAATTTTTAATAACAACAATTTTATTAACAATAATTCATTAGCAAGTTCTTCTAATATAGTTCATCAATGAGAAGAAGTCTCAAAATATTTTAGGTAGGTAATCCAAGCAAAAAACCATTTTTTTTGTTCACATGATGAGAAGAAGTCTAAATATATTTCATATAGATTATTCAAGCAAAAACCCATTTTCTTAGTCCACATGATGGGAAGAAGTCTAAAGACACCTTTCAGGTAGCTATAGTTATACAACTAATATGCAAGTATTAATAATCACGTTTTGATGTTGATCGAAGTAGTTCAGATAGATATATGTATACAATTAATAAGCAAATGTTTTTAACTATTTATTCCAGGTCTGTAGAAGCATTTTAAGCAGGTACACATACACAATTTATAAATAAATGTTTTTGACTATTGATTTCAAGTCTATAGAAGCATTTAAAGTAGATAAACAAATAATATCAGTATTACAATTATTATTCCAGGTATGTGAAAGCATTTCAAGTAGGTATACATATTATATTAATACATCAATGTTTGTAATCATTTATTTCAGGTCTGTAGAAACATTTTGAGTAAATGTGCAGATAATATTAGGAGTATAATTATTATTCCAGGTATGTGAAACCATTCCAGGTAGATGTACAGATAATATCAGTATTGCAATTATTATTCCGGGTTTGTGAAAGTATTTCAGGTAGGTATACATATTAAATTAATATATAAATGTTTGTAATCATTTATTCTGGGTCTGTAGAAACATTTTGAATAGATATGCAGATAATATCAGTAGTACAATTATTATTCCAGGTTTGTGAAAGTATTTCAGGTAGATGTATATTTATACACATACATGTTGTTATTTTATTAAGATATATATATAACATGCACAAAAGCATTTATGATTCCTATAGCATCTTATTATTTTTAAGAATCATTACAGGTAGGTAAGTAGGTAATATCAGCAATTCAATGTTTGTGGAGAATTTATAATCCAATCCAGTATAGATGTATATTTATACACTTACATTTTATTAAGATATAGCTAACATGCATATAAGTATTTATGATTCATATAGCATTTTATTATTTTTACCATATCTTTGATTGACATTTCTATTTAACTGGTCAATTTGAAATAACTATTACAATTATTATTAGAAGTATTTCTATTATTTGAACATATCTTAAATTTTATGAAATAATTGGCATTTAACTAATGAAATATATAACACATATATATGTGTGTAAGTGTTTTTAATTAAAGAATAACAATTTTCATTTCTTGTTTTCATTTTTAAATAAAGATAATAAAAAAAATATCGTCAACTTTTGACTGAAGTTAATAATTGATTGTGAAAACTTTTCTTAAGACTAATAATATAACATTTTCTTTCTTTCGTTTTATAAAAATTAATAGCTATAATTTTAATTCATATTTTATTGTAATTGAATCATTTCTAATTGCTTACCTCTAAATTTTATGTGGTTTATTACTGCATTATTAAATAACTGGGGGTCTGTCTTGAATGGCACATTAAAACTTCTAGGCAAGGCTTGGAGTTCACATGTTTTGCAGATGGAGAGAGAACAAGTGGTCTCTAGCCAAAGATCATATTATGATGATTTTTCATTAAGCTGTTTGATGGTTCCATTAAGTCACTTTTTTAGTAATCTTGTAGTTAAATCTTGTATCTCTGAATCAATTAACTATAATAATAATAATAATAATAATAATAATAATAATAATAATAATAATAATAATAATAATAATAATAATAATAATAATAATAATAATAATAATAATAATAATAATAATAATAATAATAATAATAATAATAATAATAATAATAATAATAATAATAATAATAATAATAATAATAATAATAATAATAATAATAATAATAATAATAATAATAATAATAATAATAATAATAATAATAACTTACATGTTCCCTTTCTCCCTTTGGTAGCAGCTTTTTCATCCATGTCCATATCTTTTAATCCCCTAGATCATTGGACAGTTTCTCTTTGGTGGGAACAGACTTTTAATTAGTGATTATTTTTGATTATCTGTCTTCATGTATTTTTGAATTTTAATTTTTTATTGCCTGTGGCATGGTGATTTGATACCTACATTTATTTTGTCTTAGTAGTTTTCTTCAATCTCCATTTTAATATTTGAAGATTTTTTTTATTTAATTGATTTTTAACTTGAATTTATTAATTTTAATAAAGATTTATACTTTCTTTAATTGCAAATATAAACGTATTTGCTTTTTTTTTTTTTCATTTGAAAAAATTCGATTTTCTTTTAATTTGGCCAAAGCATTATTTTTTAATTGCGGTCAAATTTCATTATTTCTTCCTATTCTTTAAAATATTTAGTATAATTAATCTTTTTTTTATTTTTGAAATATTTCTAGTCTGATTTAAAATATTATTAGTCTTTTAAATTGGGGGGAGGGGAATCTTCTAAATATATACGTGAAACAGTATATCTGTTTCAATATATATATACCAATAGTTATTTGAATTGTTACTGTGACTGGATTTTGTTTGAGTAATTGCTAATACATCCAAATTTATTCCACTAAAGAAGCTGATGAATTTATGAACTTTAGACTAGGCATTTAGTTTCCTAATATTAGCAATTTATGGGATTTTGAAATTTTGTGTTTTTATGAAAATATTTGATCTCATCATCACATTTATTGGAATCTTTTTGTTTTTATATTCACTTCATCATCAGATTTTTAAATTTGTGTGTGTGTCTTATATATATATGTATAATTTGTCTTTCGTTTGAGAATGATTTGTTTTCTTCATAGGGCAGTTCAGATAATCATGTATTTGTCTTGCTTGGATGACTCCCTTGAGTTTAGTTGAACTATACTAGTAGGTGAAATCTTTTGATTTCTTGATTTGTTATGTTTTTAGATTTGCAATTAATAAAATTAAGTAGCATTGAATGATTTATTATTACCAATTGCTCAAACTCTTCTATACTTTCTCTACATTGTAATGCCATATCATTGTTCTTAATATGAGATTCTGAGTTGGTCATGGTTGAAAGCCTTATGGATTAATGGGCACAGAACAACTGTGAACAATTCTGTTAAGGATGCAACAAATAGAACATTTATTTACTAGACAATTGGATGCAATATGCCCTGATCTGTAGTTTTTAAAATATTCAGATAATCTATGTGTACTCTACATAGGAATCAATCAATCATATTTATGTATGGTATATTCTCAGCTGTATTTTTTTCATTTTTAAATGTAAATTAAAATTATGTTTGTATAGCTTTATCTCATATTTTAATTATTGCATGCTTTAAGTCAATAACTGTGGCAATATTTTCTGTTATAAAGGTTCTTGTTGTTGTTGTTTTTTTCTTCTTTTCTTGTTTGTTGTTCTTCTTGTTCTTCTACTTTTTACAATTATTACTATTATTGTTGTTGTTATTATTATTATTTTCTTAAGTTTGCCAAAATGATCCCAATTTTTAAGAATGGCTCACATGATTGTGTTAATACTATTGCTAGAATTTTTGAGAGGTGTGGTTATAATAACTATTTTAGGTGTTAGTAAACTCATTTCTTCTTCATAGCATGGTTTTATTCCTAATAGATCTGTAGAAACTAATTTGCTAACAATTTATGAGCATAAAGCACATGAGATTGAGGCCCAGCAGAGGCTTGATGTTATTTTGATTTATCAAAAGTTTTTGATAAAGTAGACCACATCATTCTTCTTCACAAATTATACCAAATGGTTTTTTCTATTAAACTTATTTATTGGTTTCAATCCTTTTTTCATGGTCATACAGCATATATCAAATTTAATAATATTTCATCTAATTTTGAATGTAGTTTGGGAGTTTCTCAGGATAGTATTTTAGCACCCATTCTTTTTAACATTTATATGAATGACCTTAAGGATTGTTTAAAATCTTCTTATCTTTTATACTATGCTGATGATTGTAAAATCTTTAGAAGAATCACATCAGTTATTGATTGCACTCTCCTTCAAAAGGATGTAGATAATTTTAGTGTTTAGTATGATCTAAATAATATGACAGTTAATTTCAGTAAATGTTCCTTAGTCTCATACTCTAAAAAATCTGAAGTTTTACATTTTTTTTATTTTATTATTTTTCACAAAATTAATTCTGTTGAATCCCAAAAAGATTTGGGAGTTATATTTTCTAGCAATGGATCCTTTCTTCGTAATTTGGAAATGGCTTTAAAAATTATGGATGTCATTCTAAGATATTCAAATTATTTTTGTTGTTGGTTCTTCCCATCATTGAATACTGTTCAATCATTTGAAATTCTAGCTCTAAACAGGGATGTAATTTATTACAATCAGTATCTAATAAGTTTTCCAAATATGTTTCTCTGGGAAATAAAATTGTTTTTCATCCTTCTTCTAGAAGAAAATATAGAGATCTTAAATATCTTTATAAAATTATTAATAAAATAGTTATTCTATCTGACACAATTTCTACTATTATAATTAGAGCTTATATGCATGATACTTGGTCTGCTTCTGTTTGCTATATTAAAGCATGTCATTCCAATGTCCTTAAATTTTCTCCTTTATTTAGGCTACCATCTTTATAAAATCAGATTTATAGTAATAATAATCACTTCAATTTAGATTATAAACAACTTTGTAATATTATTAAATTTAAATGCCTTTGTTGATTGGTTTAAATTGATTTTGTTTATGTTTATTCCTATTTTTTAATGTGTTAAATGTAATTGGCTACATAATGTTGTTTGGCACTTAAATAAATAAATTATTATTATCATCATCATCATCACCACCACTACTATCATCATCATCGTTGTTATTATTATTCAACAATAATCTTTATTAATCCTTTAGGTTACATGGCATTACATAACATTGATTGCAAGAGTTACAGGTACAATCATGTTATATTATATTTATAAATGTGTTGATTCCAAGGATTAAATCAATGAGTTTCCAAAATATGCTTTTTACAATATAAAAGTGAAAGTCAAACAAGTCTTAAAAATAGTTTAATACAAAACAGTAAATATTATTTACAAAACATTAAGTATTTTAACATTGTAAAATCTAGTGTTATGCTGAGGATTATTCACAATCACTAAATTATAATTGATTAGTGTTTTTGTAGTTGTTAATCTTGGATTAGAATAGAGGCCTAACTGGTTGTCTATGTGTATAAAATCAATTATAAATTATCAAAAGAATCAAGTTAATTGACAATAGAAATATTATCACATGTTGGTAAATGATAAGAGGGTGTGTGCTATAGTTTAATGGTAGAGGAATTTGAAGGGAGTTAGCATAGTAAGTTAAACTGATGATTAAGAATAGTGTATTGGATTTTATTTCACAAAGCCATTACTAGACTATGGATATTTATAAATTGGATAGTTGTTTTAGTAATGACCATATATCAGCAAAGATATTTGGGCTGCAATATCACAGTATCTAATTTGCTGAATTTTATTAGTGCAAGTGGCTGGATGTCTTCTAATGTTATTACCAATGGTGAAGATGCAGAAGATGCTCTAGAAGACCTATAGGATAAAAATACTTGCATGAGCTATGGAGGGGGTATAACTTTTCTAATAGGATCAAATTACTTGTTGAATGGATGTAATTGGTGCCTGTGTGTTTAACATTATGGACCTAATCTGATTGAGGGCTTACTTCTGCTTGTTGTAGGTGAGGTAACAAGTTTATTAACATAGTAGGGAATAAAAAATGTTGAGGTCATTGTTGATAAGGAGTGGAAATAGCTTGGTCAATAGAGTCAGGTAGAGGGCATTAAATCTGTGTAAGAATGCAACTTGTATCACCGGAGACCATGTATGGTATTATCAGATCATCCTTGGCTGTTTTTGATTTTTAAGTTAGTCAAGTCTTTTTAGGGATCCAGTTTTTTTCTTCATTTCATTAGAGATGGGGAGGGAAGGAGTTGATATAGGTGATACACAGGGCAAGATCATTTCCATGATATGTGTTTAGTTTTTATTACATATAATATGGCTATGAATGTGTACTTTTGTGAGGGAATAATGGTTTGTCTTGTTTGAGACAAAGTTGGTTTTATCTGTAGTATTAAAGTAAGTGTTGGCATTAGTAAATTTCTCATTCAGTTGTCGTATTTTAGAAGTTATAAGCTTTTAGTATTTTGAAATTATAAACTTGGTTTGATCAATTTTATATTTATTCAACATGTGGTTATCGAAAATTGAGTACTTAAGTGTTAATCTGGACACCAACCATGTCTCCAGACTAACCCTTAAGTACCTAAAATTCATATTTAGAAATTATAAGCTTTTAGTATTGGTTTGATCAATTTTATGTTTATTCATCATGTGAATTATTCGATGTCATTTATCACTTGAATGTATCAGTGGTGTTTTTGAGTGATCTTTAAAATTCAAAATGGCAGAGAGTCCACTCTAAATCATACCCTTTTCAGTATCTTCAACTGATGTTGCAAAACTTCATTTATCTGCTTACTATCCACTTTCTTTCTGGCTATATATAATTATTCCTTTTAATTTTATCTCATATCACTTATAATCAATCACTTTTCATGCCTTCTATCCTATCAATCTCATATCTTTTTTATCTCACTAACAATTTCTTTTACTATCTTTACTCCTTTATTTCAGTACTAACAACTTCTTTTACCATCTCTTCACTTATACTTTCTAATCTTACCACTTCTCTAATTTCACTCACATCTTCCTTCATTACCTTTACTTCCTGTTCTACGTCCTCAATCACTTTACTTAATATTTCTTTATTCTGTGTTTTTTCTATTCCATATTTTTGATTCTCTACATCTTTCCTATTTTCTATTCTTACTTTTTCAATTGCTAATATGTTTGTTTTCTTTTACTACTTTTATCTGCACCATTTTTTTCTCATACTTATCGATTCTTATGCTCTCTAACTTTCTATCTTCTCTAATTTCTTCTTTTATTGGTCTAATCTCCTGATTTAACTTGACAATATCCTGTTCTAACATCTCTTTTAACTCTTGCATCTTTATTATTTTTTCTGACCTGCTGTCTATTCTTTTTGTGATTTCAACACAATCACTTTTATTTTTCCCCTTGCTGTACTTTTTCTTTAACACCTTGTCTATTTTTTCTTCCATGTAATGCAGAGCCTTTGTGGAAATATTCCCATTATTTCATAATGATTTTGCCTTACCATCTTGACAAGCATTTGTATTTCTGTGGACTTGTTTCTCTTCATATTGAGAAATAAATTCAAACTTCTATTTTATAAAGCTGACTTTAACTTTTCTATTTTATAAGCTAAACTAATTTCTTTCCCTATACTCAAAACACTGATTTCTTTTATATATAATTACTTTCTATTTATTTATACCAATTCATTAATTAATGAATCCTTACTCTAAATCATCCTTCATTTCCAATCATATCATTACTAGCACTGACTGACCTCTCATTTTTTTTAAATATATAATTTTTATAACCTACTTTTAATATTCTATAAATTGTTTAAACAAAATCTCCAATAGGTTTAAACTCGAGCTGCCATATTGGCTGCACTATTTCATTAAATACGTTATGTACCAGATCCACATGTTAAGGGCACCACTAGGTTATTTAGTGAATCTAGAAAATTTATTTGTGGTGACTAAATATTCACTAAGGAGGATGAGCATCGTGATATAAAATAAATTATCCCCTTTGACAATAGGTCAGCTCAGAGTATGAGACTCCAAATTATTAAACGATTGATAGACATGTAAACAATCATCAGCCAAATTTAATTTAATAAATATAATAATGATAATGTTTATTGAAAATAAAGAAATCATAAGATTAATTAATATTACATCTATGAATGCTTTAAGAGAGTACTTTATTATTGACAGCTTTGACAATTGAAATGATTTCCCCAATTCAATTACTTCAATAAAACTAAAATAATCTTTTAACAGCATTTTTATAAAATAGGATGTATAATCTATATGTGTGAATGATTTTTAATACAGAAATATTCAATTTATCTTCTTGGACACTTGTGCAAATATGCACCGACAATAAAGATATGCATGCACACAGCAAAATCTAAACCACCTAATAATTATAAATAAGAAGGGCTATTCAATATTAGAGAACATGATAAGCTCTTTCTAAGTTTGCCATAGAGGAACAAGCAAGTTGATGATTTAATGATTGATAGCCCCACACCAGTTTAAAGGAATATAAGCTTGATTGAAACATCACAGTCAGAGGCTCTGATGAATTTTCCAATATGTAGTGACACTAACAAACAAAGAAGGCATACTGACTATACCAAAGCCAAGCCATGCCAGGATAAATAGACTGCAATAAGGCAAATAGATAATTTGGGCAACCATAAAGAATATAATAATAATAATATCAAGTGGGTTATATACTTAGCTACTACAATGAAGTGAAAAAAAAGCCCTATAAAGTAACAATGATACATGATTTGTTTTAGATATACACATACAAGTCTATGAATACTTTTATATAAGACATGTTCTGAACAAGTGTAAAATGTTTTATCAAATTGAAATCACACATAAAAGAAGGAAAAAACTCCTACATTTTAAATCTTTTTAGAGAGGAGGGGAGAGGAATCAAACTATTTTACAATAATAATTAAATTTTCATTAAAAACTATCAGAATTCTCAACAAAAGAAAAAAAATTTCTTTCAGAGTTATATATTTTTAAATATAAATTTTAAATTAAAGCGTACTCTAAAAGAAACTTATAGATGATATTAAGTAATAGATTAATCAAATAAAGAAAAATACATTTAAATCTAATATTATGGTTAATAAAACAAATAATGCACATTTACAAAAGGAACACACTTGTAACCCTCCTGGCTTATTATGGTATATAAAAGTTTATATTACTGCTAAGATCTTCAAGATTGTTGCTTTTGCTTCCTATAATTTATTGAAGAGGTAGGTAACTGTCCATTTTATAGTTGTAGTTGTCTAGGTGGTCAGTTGAGAGTCATCTTTAAGTAGTCAGCTTTCTAAGGATTTATAATTTCATGACATGTTGAATGATGGTTCAACTCAGAGCATGAAATTCATCTTGGTGAGGTGCCTAGCCCAGCATATTTTGAAGACCACCACTAGGAAAATTAGGTTCACCTTTTTTAAACTGCTGTCTGCTGTCCTGAACTGTTGGTGGAGTATCACTAATTTTAATGAAAGAGATAGCAAGGGTTTGGCTTGGCACACAGACTAATGAATCCTAGCATCTGGACTACAATTTTGATTAGTTGAAGAATGGATGATGAATGTCTGAATAACTAAATCTACAGAAACTAAAAAATAGCTTTAATAAAATCTACTGACTCAATAAAGAATAATAGAAATTAGGAAGCTTTTATAGCCATTCAGTCTATTGTTCTCCCATACAAATTTCTAGAATTTTCAAGATTAACATCTTAAAATGGACAGGTTTTTAATTAATTATTTTTACATTTCATATTCATTAATTTGATTACATGTCTTATCGGAACAATCATCTTTTAAATTTTGTTATTACCACAGATTAAAATTTTATTTTGAGGTTAAGCATTGTTCTACAAAGTTTTAAAAACAATCCTACATAAAAGATAACAGATAAATTTACAAAGTTTACTTTATTTACTAAAAATAATGTCAATTTATTTTTTTATATAAAAATCATTCTACTAATTCATGTGCGTGCATATATGTGTGTGATCACACTTTTAAAATACACATTTGATATAAAATGAAATTAGCAAAATTTTTAAATTAATTTGAAGTGGTATATTTAACTGAAATTCTGTTCTTCTACATATATAGATTTGAGATGTAGCAAAACATCTGTTGGAACAAAAATAGCCATACCATGTTTGCAAATATTTTGTTAAAAATCAATATGACAGATTTCCTATGACCCATCCTGAAAATAGCATTATTAGTAAGTAAAATTAATATCATCAAAATTGGAAAACAGATTTTCTACTGATAAACTCCTAATTAAATATAGAAGATTAATTAGATCTATAAAAAATAACTTTAGAGTCATAAAATGATGTATATGTCTTTTCTATTGCATATTAAAGGGCCATCTAGTAGAGAGAAATATACATGACAAAAACATATTTGCCTAGTAATACACATCATTTAACAAAGAATCATTTTACATTGTCTAAAACTGTTAAAGTGATTCAATATAAATTTTGAATTAAAAAAATAAAATATTGGTTTTCTTTCAAGATAAATAATATTTTCCAAATGTTGCAATTATTGAAATTAAAAAATCAGACTTAGAATGGAATATTTTTAAAAAAATCTGTTTTACTTATCTATCTTTCTTTTTAACACACATCTTTAACATGAAAAGCTATATAAACCAAGTAATGATAACAAGTAAAGTATTTTTTTAAATAGGCTTCTGGAAATCAAAGACATCTCTAACAATCTGTTAAAAACAAACAGTGAAATAGAAAGTTATTAACCAGACTTGCTAATTCTTGGTGATAAGTGTTTGATCTATTTCCCCCATTATTGTACTCTCTGTGAACAATATGGCTTGCCCATTGTGCTGTAATATTTGATAACAAAAAATACAATGTACTTAAAAAAAAAAACAAAGAATGGTATAACATTTATCTTTATGTCAGAAATATATACCTAGTAGTGTCACAAAAAAAATATGGCAAAGCAATGTATTCCTTAGTTGCTCATTAATGCTATGACAGTAATCATCTTGTTTCAAATCATTATATTCTAAAAACATCCTAAGAAATTAAAAATTATAAAAAAAATGTAAAAAGCTCTTAATGTAAATATTCTTGTAAATATTTTGTTATTAATAAAGTTTAATAAAAAAAAAAAGTAAAAATAACTAAATATTTATTTAATCATCAATATTAAATGATTGGTTGGGTTAATTATAGCTAAAAATAGTCCATTTAGAACCTCAACAGATGTTTGGGTTATTCTAGCCCAGATTCAAACCCAAGTTACAAACATTATGCACTGTTAAACTATTGTTATATCATGAGATTTCATTTAAACTCAAGATAATAGATTCTAAATACAGAGTTAATAGAGTTGAATGATATAAAGAAAAGAATCTATTATTATTTTGGGGAAAAAAATTCACATTAAACGTAATATATAATGATATTGCAAAGTTTTATGTCATAATGGTTGCCACATCTATCTATAATACAGTCTTGGAATTAAATTTACACTAGATAAAGCTTCAAAATTCATAAAGTTTTAAACAAGGTTTGAATTTTTTCCAAATATATTGCTCAGAAGTCTATATCTTATTATTTTATTAAATGTGAAAGTATAAGAACCATATATAAATAATGGACAGATACATATCTTTTCAAATAATTGACCATGGCATTTTTATAGCTATCAATCTTTTTTTTATTACTTTGAATCTTTGTTCAACTCTAGTCTTACTTTCTTACTTTATCTAATAGCTTTCTAACTCAGGTTCAGTAACATTATTTTCAAGAACAATCACATTAAGCATCACATGATCACATTTCCTATACTAGCACATTAATTGTTGATAAACAGAGCAAAACTCTCCATACAGTATTGCCACCTGTGCATCCATTGATTACTCTGTTTAGCACAGGTGGCAATACTGTATGGAGAGTTTTGCTCTGTTTATCAACAATCACATTACTTATAAAATCTAGATAACTTAAATAATCTCCATTTATTTTTATTCTTAGCTTTCTATTTTAATTCACAAACTACTATCTATGATGAGTTTCAATTTTTTTTGTAATAGCTAATTATTAAACTATTAAATATATGATATATATATATGTAATATTCTGATATTTTGCAATAATATTATTTCCACACTTAATTCTAATGCTTCAACAATTCATTTCCTTACTGTAGCTAGTACTTTCAAAGAAACAGGGCCTTAATATCAACAGTTATTTTTTTAAATAGATTTTTTCTCTCCATTAACACACATTTTTTATCTTACCTGATCACTTCTTGAATTGAATCTATCAAGATATTATAGTCTTGAAACATATATTTTCTATTAACCAAAATATAATTCAAAACTGTTTTACTCTGTTATTTATATTTTGGATTTTTATTTTTAAATTATTATTTATAGATTTATTTTTTTTTTTTTTGCAAATTCTACACTTCTGTTTTTCTCATTTCTGTTTGTTATTTGTTATTGTCCATGTTTACTCACAGAACTTACAATTTTTAATCATTTTCCAATTCTATCATTAAAATCTTCCCTGACAATTTTAAAATATTGTTTGATCTCATAAAAAAATTCTGTGCCTAAATAAAAATCTATTTCTTTATCAGAATGAGAATTTGTTAGGATATAAGATGAATTATTTGCATTTTCTATCTTTCATTAAGCAATCATGCCAATCTATCTGATATATCATTAATCTCCACAATGTTGTTCTTTTATTTAGTATTTATAAGAAATCCCATTCCACTTTTATTTTCAATATTTATGTAATTCATTTTTCAAGACAACTGGCAATTCACCTTTTCTTCTAAATTTACAAAGCTAGAAAATACTCCATATAATATCAGACAGCTCTCCTTCCCATTTATACAATTTTCACTGCTTAACAACAATTCACAATTGTAAGCAGCTTAAACATTATATACGGTGATGTAAATAATAACTATTCTAATAGTAATAAATGAAAGAAAGACAATCTAAAAATTAAAAATAAGAATATATGTTAATATTAATTATTTATATATAATTAACGGCACACATTTAAAATGATGCAAACATTTTATAAATATTAAGAAACTTGCATGCATATATATAAATTTTTTATGTGTGTATATATAAATAAAAAGATGATGCAATTTATTTCTAAGTCTAGTACAATTTTCATGAACAGGAATATCTTATAAGTCAAAAGAATGTAAAAGTATTCTATCGTAAGTATTTGATTACAATTTGTTCGAAATAAAATTTTGTAAATTATAATCTAATAGATTTCTAATGAATAATATATTGAAATAATGTGATTTTATAATTTTTTTAAAAATTCCATTATACATTATTATGTAAAATATATATATATTTTGCTACGTATGTTATTAATGCACGTATGTTGCAATTAAATTTTTGCTTTTATGTATTACTATTGCCAGTAGTAACAGGGCAAAAAGAAACATATAAAACAAACATCTGAATGCATATACGTGGTTAATGTTTCTAAAGTGTGTGTGCTTATATATGCTAAATTTATTAGTAAACATAAAACAAAATTCTTTTCCATTGATTCAAAAGTAGGTTGACAGAATTGAATGATTTAAACAGTTCATTAACATCAATCATAATGTTTATGTTAAATTTATTTGACAACAACAAGTAGGAAATAAATTGCTATTTTTTTTTTTAAACCAAAATTAAATAAATGAATTACATTAGTTTTGCCTTTAGCATATTCATGTTTAATCAAGTGTAATAAAATAATAAGAAATTATGTAAGAATCACATAAATAATTCTAATAAAAATATCATTATATTAAAGCCGTTACCATTGTTTAGTTTGCACTGTTTAAATATGTAATGGATTACATATTATAAACAGACTTTTAGTGGCTTGTTTAATTTTTATGAATAAATGTTTTAAGAATTAATGTCTATACAATTATTATTATTGATACAAATGGACGAAATCTTTCATATTTATTACTTGTATAATAAATAAAAAATTAAATAGGTATCATCTTTGTTAGTTATTTACTATGAACAAAATCTGTTGAAGATATGCATTTTGTTTTATATTTTATAAATCTATTAAGTATAAAACATATATATATGAGAATATTTATATATAATTATTAAAGATGTGTGTTAAATTGATATATTCTTGTATTTTATCATTCTTTATTGTAGATATAATGTACACATCTCACATTAGGTGATGCTGCAATAATCAACTTCCTTCTTCAACTTCCTTCTTTTGACAATGACTAAACATAATTTAAAAATTATTAATTTAAAAAGCATTCTGTGAAATCAAGTTTACTGAATCAATGGCATTGATTTGAAGAATTGCTTTATTTTTATACTATTTATGTTTTTTTTTTTTGTTTCCCAAAACATTTTAAAATAATATTAAAAACTCAAATTAAATTATTCTAAACCAATATTGTAAATATATTTAGAATATTATATTTGAAACGTTAAATTACTGTAATTAATTAAACAATTGTTTTGAGAAAAAAATTGTTTTGACAAAAATGGTATGCTATAATAAATTAGTTATTAAGAAAAAGATAAATCAAATGAAATATTCTTAGAAAAATAGGTACAAAAAATAAAATCTAAGAATGTATTATAAGAAAAGTTTTTTTAATAAAATGATATCAAAATTTATTTTTATTTATCTGATAGTCTTATTAATGGAAATACTCATGCCTTAGAAATAATAACTTATTCAAAATTAAACCTCTAGAAAAATTTTAAAAATTAGTAAGAGCTTTTAGAGAAAAATAAAGATTAAAATCAGAAACTACATTTAAGTATTTAATTCATATTTATCATAATTATCAAAAATAGTTTGTAGTATTTTTTAAAAATAATTTTTATGTTAATTTATTTGTATTTTATTCACTGGCTCAATAAATAATGTTTTATATTTTATTTTCTGAATTATTATTTGTTTTATTTTTAAAGCAGAATTTGTTTTTTGATCTTAATAATTTTTGTTTTGCATGTCACTTCAAAAAAAAAAAAAAATAATAATTATTATAAATATAATCTTGTAATTATATTCATTTTTGTTATTATAATTTTATATTCAATGAAATGATAATAAAATATTTATTAATTTTTGTGATTTTGAATATACATGTATTTTTGTAATTTTTAATGTATGTCTATTTTTATAAAAGGTAAATTTTCTTTATATCAGTAATTTAGGTATTACATTGAGATTTTTTTTTTTTTTATAATAATAATAAAAACACATTAGTATTTATTACAAATATCAAGTTTTATCTGGTTTACTTTTAGTACAAAAAAGTTAGAACTGCATTATGGGAAGTCCAGTTTTTTTATTTTTTTATTTGTCAGTTCATTTCATAATAAAATTGGGAGTGTGATCACTGGAACTGCGAGATTCATAATATGTAGCAGCATTGTTTGAATTTCTAGTTCACAATTTTGTCATAATTTTATGTGATTCTAATGATTGTAATTAAATATTTTAGTTTGCATTTTTTGTTTCTAGATAGTTAGAAAATAAGATAAGTTTTAAAGCACAAATGCTAGATATGAATTTGTCATAGGGTTTTTTTTTATGAACCTTTTTTTTAATGCTTTACTTTTTTTATTCAATAAATTCTATTTTTATAAGTATATATGTTCCTAACCTTCAGAAATATATCACCAAATTAAATTAGAATTTTATTTTAAAATATTAACAGTCTTTCATGATGGTTTATACCTGAATGAAATCAATAAGAAGTTAACCAATATGCTACAAGAACTGCAATACAGATTAGTCATACTAAACAACAATTTACTAGTAAATGTTTAACTGAGATAAGAACAATATATGAAGAAAAGAAGAACATTAAAATGTTTTTAAATAATTTATTAAGAAAAATTGAATGTGTGAAATTGTGTAAAATAATATAAAAATAATGATATATAAAAATATAATTGTGAATTATCATGGATTGCTATAGAAGAGAATAAAAACTCAAAGGCATATAACAACATCTTGATACCAGAAGGGATGTTGTTTCTGCAATAAGAAAAAGAAACTACTAATCTGTAAAAGAGTAGATATTAATACATGTGTGGAGTGATAAAAAAAATGAAAACAAAATAGTCTTACATTTGTAACATCATCTATAGTAATAAGTATTTTAAATTAAAAAGTGAGTCTTTCAGTTAAATCTATGAAGAAGGAAAATATCCCTCTATAAAATGATAGAATTATTATTGATGCTTAAAAAAAACAGTTGAAGGAAGAGAAAAACTATTGGCAAGACTATTTATCAAATATCTAAATGATAAAGATTACTTAATGTTTGAAAAATTGGAATAATAATATTGATATTAAGAAAGATGATAAAAAATATTAAAGGTTTCAGATCTAATAGTTTTGTATAATTTCAATTCATTTATAGTGAATTTTGAATCCAAACCAATCAAAAAAAAAAAAAACAAGCTGAATTTAAAATTTGCTGCTGCATAATGGATCCCAATCATGTTTTTAGAGAAGTTATAGAAAAAGCTAAGTTGCTATTATATATCTTGAATATGTAGATTATTAAAACATTTGATTATATAAGTATTTCCACAATAATTAAAGCTTTGTATCATCATACTATAATTCTGAGATCATTCTGAAAAATATTCATTGAAATGTAATGGCAGTGATTAGATTACATGGTGTTACTAAAAGAGTAACAGAAATAGAAGTATATGACAGGGTTAATTATATCATTACAGGATTGGTAAATGAAATTATTATTAATAATATATAAATATTTAAATCTACATTTAAGCTTTTAAATTTGTATTTCATTGGAATCTGAAAAAAGTTATCCAGCAGTAGATGTTGATAATTGATTATAGAGTTCACCTTATTGAAAGTATATTTAAAACTAATTCTAATCGACTCACAATTGATATTCAGTTTTGTTTTATATGTACAGTCATCTGAAATTTTATTACTGCTCTCAGTTAACACCCTATATTTTTCAAAATATTCAATTTTAATTAGAAACCTTAGCCTTATCTAATTACATTTTATCCAACTGTTTCGTCAACTATGAGGTCTGTACATTTTATCACTGTAGTAATGGTAAACTAAAAAGATCAAGTATAATGAGCTGAAATCTCAACTAAGTAAAATTCCTTTTTTACCAATTGAAAAAGTTATTCTTCTTAGCCTGCTGTGTGGATACTTGATTGTCATATGACCTTCTAAATAAATAATACATATCATTATTTTATCAAATTTCACCAATGCTATTCATATATTTTTAACACAAAGAATTAATTATAGAATTTTATGTTTGGAAAAAAATACATTTTGATTAAAAAGCCATGTCTCCATCTCCAAAGTAAAAATAGAATTTTTTATACAAGTATTCAAAAAGACAAAGTTTATAAAAATGAGTCACATGTATCTTAGAAACAAAAAGCCTTAATTCAAAATGATATTATTAGTATTTTATAAGATTATAATGGATTTTTTATGAAATTTCTTTAAAAGTTTTATAAACTATTTTAATAACTCACTGCAGATAGCTCTTTATTTTCCAACATTTAGTTTATTAATTATCATATAAGACTTCATGGAACACTGTCCATCCTCTGTCTTAAGCTCTTCATAAGTATTCACGAATATATTTCTAAATGCTTGAGTTATATGTGTTTCTTGATCAATCTCTTTTTATTCTACTTTTTTTATTAAAGATTATTTAAGCTGTAACCCAACCAAGATAGTTTTCTTTACATATAATAAACAGAATACTGTTATTATACATTCTCCCATGGTTAAACCATTAAACATCATATGATCACCATGATTGTTTGTTCTTTTATTTTTTTTTAGACTTCTCCAGTTTGCAATGCTTCCAGATAAAGTTTTTTTTCTTATTTGATATTCATGTCTTAGATTAGTAAAGAACGATTGACCAAATATAAAATGTAAGATTATGCCTCTCAAATACAAATCATATTTTCTTCATTCAAATGACTTGATTTTTTCTAAATGCAAAATTTTCATAGAAATTATGATCTTATTTTATGTTATATTTTTGGAATCTTATAATATGATCTTTTTGTTTTTCTTTCTAATATTTATTTTATGAAGTCATTTTGCTACAGTCATAATCATTGTTTTGTTTTTTTAATATTTATTATGTTTTTTGCATTAATATTAATTTAATTCAGTATAAGATATAAAGATTTGTCTGACCTTTCACCAGAATATTTGCTATAATTAATCTATTTCTATTAACTTATATTCTTTTTTTATATGTTCTAATAATTTGATCTATCAATTTTTCTGAAAATGACACAAAGATAATGGATACTCCTGTATAATTTCCTCACTATTTGAAATTGGAATTGTCATATAATTTTTCACTAGAACATTTTATGATTAATTTATATGAAACTTGATAATTAGTCTTAAAATGTTTTCATCATCATCAATCTTTTTGTATATTGGAAATGTTTACTCCATTATATTTTATCAAATGTGCATCAAAACCAATATAGCAAACAGAATGTTCTATTATTTTTTTGTAAGAATAACAGATTACCTATTTTATCTTTTGTGCCTTTTTCTTTATGACATATATATTGAATTACTCCTAACATTACTTCAATTTTATCTTTTATTTTTTTCTTAATTATATTAAAAAGAATTTTTGACATATGTGATATCAAATTAATGATCCAGCACTAGTTGTAATTAACCATTCATTTGTTTTTGAAATTGGAATAATTATGGATGGGGTGAAGTACTTAAATCATATTTCAATGTGGAATATATTATTTATCAAAGCAAAGGGCCCATTTGATAAGTTTTTTATGCCATTTTAAGACAATTACCATATAGATTATTAATAGTTGAAATTCTTATATTTGAATAGATCCTAATGTTTTTCAAACTCCTTTTTTGGTCACTGGAAAAATTTTCACTATAATCCATTTACATAAAATAATGATTCTTTATCATTACATGCTCACCATTTCTTATGCTTGCTCAAGCTGTTAAACAGGCAATACTCTCCATACATTAGTGCCACTCAGTGCAAACCAGAGTAATCAATGGATGCAAGAAGATTTGTACATAAAATCCCTACCTAGTGCCTAATAATCCAATATCCCCAGACTAGTTTCTAGCTTATGGCTTTCATCAATGAGGAGCCTTGGATCTGAGAGCAGTGCACCTAGATCTTAGGATAGATCTATATAATTATATAAGCTAATGATTTGGATTGAAAATATGTTTTCAATTTTAGACTCATAGTTTTGCAGTTAAGTAGAGATAAAAGGTGGCCGCTGGAGGGTTGCATTAGATCCTAAGATCTAGATGCAGTGATCTCAGATTCAAGACTCCTCACTGATGAAAGCCACAAGCTAGAAACTAGTCTGGGGATATTGGATGAATGAGCACTACATAGGAATTTTATGCACAAACTTTCTTGCATTCATTAATTACTGTGGCTTGCACGAGTGCCACTACTGTATGGAGAGTTTTGCCAGTTTGTTGATTCTTTATCATCTTTGTAAAATTTCTTCCACATATTTTTTTTTCATCACATTTTTTTTCTTATGAATCTATAAAAAGTAATTTATTTATGTCATCTTGTACATGCTTGTATATCATTATTTCTTTTAAATAAACTCATGATTATTCTATTAGTGAAGTATGATCTGGTATGTCTCCAGTTTTTTTATTTTTTCACATTATTTTTTCCATTAATTTCACTAGACCCTTTTTATTCTTTACACAATTTATTCTTAAAAATTATTTATACATCATTAGTCGACACTCTGTCTTAATATTTTTCCATTTCCCACTTCTCTTACATCATTCAAAGTTTCTTTTTCATCATTTTACTGCCTTAATTTGTATTCTCAGTTTTTTTTTTTTTGATAGCTTTTTTTATATCCTGTTAATATTCTTCTGGATCTTTGATCAGCTGTTTTGTTATTAAATTATTTTATATTATTTAAAATTTTCTTGGCTCTTTCACTTTCACTTCTTTTAGATTCCAACTCATTATTTTTATATAATTTAATGGTGTGCTTCCAGTGAAGTTATTATTTTTATTATTAGAAGATTATGATTAGTATCCACATTTGAACTTGAGTAAAAAAAAATTGTTTTTATATCTTTGTTTCACCAAGATATATTTGATTGTATTTTTTATTTGCTAAGCCTTATTTACATGTCATTCTTCCTTTTTAGAATTTGATATCAATTTGTTCTGAATGAAGTATTTTTTTATTAATAAAAACATGTTAGCTTTTGACCTCTTTTATTTCTGATGTTCAATCTATATTAAACAAAAATAGTCTCCTACTTATCTACTCAATCGATTCCATTCCATTTTCCTATCAAAATCAGTTTGTTGCTTTATTGAATTATAATATTCTCAATCTAACAATACACCTCTTCTATTTCTTAATCTTTATGAGTAGATATGGGCACATATATTTGTCCAAAACCATATCACTGAGTATGACTGAAATTCTAGCTATAATAAATCTCTGCCTACATATTTTTAGAAGTGTTTTCCCTGTATTATTATAATATATTTGAGCCAACCCTATTTTTCTATTTACATTTTCAGAATAAATTAGATAATACTTGTTAATTTTTAAATTCTTTCAAATGCTTTCCATTTATCATCATTATCCTGACACCGTACATAGCTATGTTCACACAAAAATTTCACAGGTTGGTGATTTAAAATGGCTGGTTATTTTTTTTTTAAGACACATATTAAGTAATACCAAAGTTTCATGATTTTCGCTATGTTATTCTACCTTATTTAAAATTCCTAAAATTCTTCTATATACAATAGGTTTATCAAAAATGTACAAAGTTGAGGTTGTGAGTGGAGCAAGTTTGGCAGTTGTAAATGAAGATGTGATAATTCCCATAGATAAATACTCTTCATGTAATAAAGGTATATGTGAGAGCTGGTGACCTGGGCCAACTGATGAATGCTGGTTCAGCATGAAATGCATCATGGAGATTATTTGTCTTTTATTGTATTTTTATTTATATAAAGAATACATTCAAATATCAGCCTTTTAAGCTAATTGTGCATACGCTTTGCGAGTGTTAATAATAAATGAATACTTTCTCACCAATACAAGATATAGTATTTATGCAGGAATAAAAGGAATCCTCTTATTCCTACGACTCAAATGCTTATATATGAGCAAATCTGAAGTACTGGCAAGTAAAGCTGTATTGGTGAGAAAGTATTCATTTATTATTAACACTCGCAAAGCGTATGCACAATTAGCTTAAAAGGCTGATATTTGAATGTATACAATTGTAAACATATGCTATATAAAATAAATGCTTATTTATATAAAGAATAAAAAAGGAAGAAGAAGTATGGAGATTATTAAAATAAAAATATTGTGATAGACTTCTTTGCTATCTACATTGCATTCATGAATGCCAATTTTCTAACTTTTCAAGATTGTCATATAAACTTCAATTGTTTGCTGTCATTTTTTGAAAGTTGTCTACTCTTTCTTAATATTTTACCACTTTGTAGAAGAAATACATTATGAAATAATCTTATGGATAGGCAAAAAAATCCCAGAATTATAGTGTTGAAAGTTAAGTCCCACAGGTCAAAGAAGTGTTTAGTCTTATTACTGTTGGTCTTTATAATACATCTGGTTAAATAATTTGAATTTGATGTCACTATGTGATAAAAAAAAAAAAATTAAAGTTGTAAGAAGTTACTAAAACCTAAAATGATCTGAATATGAATCAATAACAGTGAAAATAGATTGTCAGAATATTGATATTTAAGAAAGAAGAGAAGTTGATTGAGGGATTTTAGTACAAAATAACATATCTATTATTCCAGCTATAAACAGCAATGAAAAAAGTGACTTGGTTTTTATTGTCAGAGGTTATTGATATAAATCAGTTTATTGCAATAAATACAATTGTATATAATTATTATAATACAAATCTATGTTTCAATAATTTAAACAAAAAAATAAATTAAAATGTTTATATTCAAGTTCATGTAAACACTGATAAAATTGACTGCAAAATATACTTTTAATGACTAATTATAGAAATACCACAATTAAATATGAAAATGATTTTGGACAATATGAACATAATGATGTCTGCAAGAATGACTAACAAGTTTTGCAAATTTGATAGCTTTCTTGGCAATATATTTTTATGCATCCAAAACATCAATTGTGTATATATATAACATCAGATGAAATTTATGGAGATCAAATAAAATGGATTCTAAAGACCTTGTGGGTAGAATTTTAATCTTAACACTAACAATTATGACCCTAAATTTACTGCAGAAGAAGTCATCCGTTAATGTAACTTTTGAATGAGACTGAAAAAGAACATAAGCTTATCTGAAGTTCTAGATACAATCTATTGGAACTATCTATTATTTTTAAAAGTTATAAAAATTAATTTGAGATTTTTAATTTAACTTTAAATCAAACAGTTAAATTGTATATGGAAACAAAAAAAAAACAAACAAAAAAAAATGAATAAAAGGGGAAATTAATGTCAGAAAATACAGTGGTCAGGTAATTTCAAAGAGTAACCAGAAGAAAAAAATTAAACGGCATTAAAATAATCCTTGCGTGACTGTTTTTTTAATGATATTATTTTACGTGTGGATTCACATTGGATTATTTATCATTTAGTTGAATTGTTAAATATTTGTATAAAAATTGGACATGTAAAACAATGAATAATACAATACTTTTAAAAAGATGTTTTATACTAAACGATTATCTCAAAGATGCTAAAAAAATGCAATATTGGTGATTATTTTAAAGATATTCTGAAATGCAATATTTATTATTTCCATTAGGAAGATATAGCAAAAAATATAATACATGGGAGAGCTTTAATTAGGCATGATAATTTGGAGTATTTCAGAAAGAAAAGTTTTCTACCGAAGAAATTAAAAGGCGGCATTGACAAATCTCAAACAGAAAAATAAAGCAGTTAGTTCGATCTGTAAATATATTTGTGATTCACATATTGGTTTGTATAGTCCATGCAAAACTCATTTCTAGAACAGACTTTTTCCCCTTTCCTTTCTTTCAGTGGGCGCTATATAAAAGAAAATGAAAATAACTATGTTTTAAAAATTGTTGTATATCAAAATAAAAGTGGTAAAATAATTGTAAAAATAGGCAATAGGTAAGGAGGGGGAAGCAAATAAATTTAAAACAAAAAAATCATTAGACTTTATATGTTTTGAAATGCACTGAGCTGCACAGCATAAATACGCACCACTAGATTTCTAAAACAAAAGATAAAACACAATAAATATTAAAAGATAATTCACTTGCGATATTTAAAGAATGAAAAAGTAATAGAAAATATATTTGTATATAAATGGATAATTATAAATTAGAAATGATATTTTTTACTCGTTAACAATGACAATGAAGATAATATAACTGCGCAATATAAACCGGTATAAAAAAATTTGCAAAAACACTCTATTTATTATTATCAAAAATTTGTTTTAACTGGTAACTGCAGAAAAGTGTATGCTATTAACAGAGAGAAGATCTTTTAATTCCTCTTTAAGTCCTTAAAGAAATCCAGCAGGATAAATTCTTAATGTTCATTACAAATATTTTTTTGTTAGTGCAGCGGTTGCTACTATATTACTATTCATGTGGTATGTGAATATAGATGATCTGCTCTCTGCCACACATCTGATTTTAAAACTAAGAAATATCATGATCTCTCTTTTTAGTTTTCTAATAGTTTTTAACTGAAATATCAACTGGATTTTCTTAAAAGCAGAATGAATATGTGTTTGAACATTTTTTATTGTTATAGATATTTACAATCTAGACAAAACTAATTTATTCCACGACTCCCAGTAATCTGTTTTACCACTAGTCAAAAGCTGAGCATGCTAAGAATCTCCAATTGCAGGCCCAGGTTGCCATTTGCAAATAACTTACAAATGAAAGAAGATTGCATGAATTGGAATAAGAACTATATAATAATAAATAGACATTGTTAAACTTTTTAAAATTAAAAAAAAAAGTAATGAGACCATTGATTTAAAAGTGAATATGCTTTCTACTATAAAGACAAAAAATATTGAAACAAAAATACAAATGGGATTTATTATAAACTAAAAGTGTAAAAGCAGCAATGTGAAAATATATGGAATATTAGAATGGCAATATTAATTATTCAATTTAATGCAGACATTTCAAATTTATGATCCAATAAATTCCAATTATCATGAAGAAATAGACATTTTTTATATGGATATACAGAATATTTTGAACAGACTAAACAACATTTTAAAGTTGCCATGAAAGACTTTAATGCAACAACTGATAAATAAATGAAAGATAAAAGTACTGTGGTAAATTTAATTAGTACAACAGAAATGAGAGAGAACACAGAATTGTAGAGTTTGCAGAAAAACAAAATTTATATTATTATGAATTATTTTTTCTGATAAAAAAAAAAGTTTAATGGAAATGGACATGGAAGCATCCAAATGAAGGTAGAACAGAATGGGATTATATTTTAATTTAAAAGAAAATAAGCATTTTAAGGTTATAATGTTCTTAATAGACTTAATATAGAAAATTGATCATCAATTAGCAAGATGTAAGATATGTGTTATTGCAAAACTAGAGAGACAAAAATTATTAAAAAAATAGTGTGAACAGTTGATATTACTAATCTTCATAAACACTACAGTAAATTTAAATTAGAACTTGCAAACTATTTAAAATATTAACAAACCTTGAAAATGATAAAAATTTGATTGAAATCAATAAGAAGGTAACTGATCCTTTATTAAGAACTATAAGAAAAATATTTGGTACAAAAAAGCAACAATTTATCTGCAAATTTTGTACTGAGATAAGAAAATATATGGAAAGAATATGAATGTTTTTAGTCAAGCATTTGTGGCCTTGTGGTTAGCATAGCTGCCTTCCAAGCAGCTGGCCTGGGTTCGCTTCTGGTCAACACTTTGACTCATGGGAAAAAAAAAGAATATGAATGCTTTTAAAAATCATCCATTAGCTAGAATTGAATATTTAAAGTTTTTAAAATGATGCAAAAAAAATTAGTAAGAAAATATAATTGTGAATTTGGTGAGGAAATCTATAGGTGATAACAAAAGTCTTACAAAGGTAAAACAATTATTTTGGTATTGAAAAAAAAAGCAAGAAGAAAAATGATGAAACTATTACTTTTAAGGTGACATTATAAAATCTGGGGAAAAGTTTTACTAAGAATTACATAACAATAAAGACAAAAATACAAAATAATTATTCACTTACTATATCTTCTGAATTTCCAAGCAATAAAAAGAGAAAATGGAACTATTACTACACAAGAGAGATGACATTATGAAATCTGTGGAAAAGTTTTATAAAGAATTTGTTGTATACTGACAGTTTAGGTATATATGTTTATTAATAAAGTTTTGGATATACATGTATGTGTGTGTGCAGACTGGTTAGTATAGACTGTATTAAATCACTCCAAAAATAATATGCAGTAAAAGAAAATTAGTTTATTGCAAGAAGCAACAGACTAATTTGCATCTCAAGTAAATCTAATATTATTCAAATTAACAAAGCTGATAAAAATGCCTGCAGAACTTCAAATGATGTTCTGTCAGTTCAATTCAGTCAGTGGTGTCTAGAGAAAGCAGTAATGTGAAGAGAAAAGAAAAAAAGAAAGAGCTGAAAGCAGATTAGAAAAACTAAGTGTAGAGTAAATCAGTATTAACAGTAAAGAAGGGATCTAATCATAATCTAATTAGACTATCTCAAAAGATATGTATAAGCAGTAAGATGCTTATAGTACTAAAGTTGTAGAGAGACTTTTATATATTATTTATCTATGGAGATACGAACTGTTACATGATCTAGATTGATCCTATATTCAACTAGCAATTAGCCAGTTGATTACTAATCCTATCTGCTAATATTGTTATTCAGAGTAAATATGGTCTTATTGTTAAACTTTTCATATTAAATACATGGTGCAGTCAAAAAGAGTATCTGTGAAATGTTATATGTTGCAGTTAAAATTAGATAACTGTGAAGATTATTATGTTGCAGTCTTTTCAATCTGAAATGATTATTGATATATAGTGATTGTATAATTCAAAAAATATGTAGAACAATATAAGAGCAACCCTTTGATTTAAAAAATCCAGGTCAGTGGAAGATATATGTGAACCACATGAAAAAATATATGCCCAAGAATGGAATAATTGATAATAAATTGAAAGCTGTCAGTTTATTATGGATGTCAGGATACAATGTCTTAAATTTGAAAATTGTTTATGCGAGCCAAAGCCATCTAAAGAAATTATCTATGAGGAGTTATTAATAAAATTAAATTCCTATTTTCAGCTAATAATATCGAAATTTACAAATCACAAAATGAAACTACCCGTGAATGTGATTTAATATTATGAACTTTAGTAAAGGATTGTGAATTCAATAATTATATTATTGAGATGTTATTGAACCAGTTACTATGGAGCATTAAAAAAGTTAGACTTAGACAAATGCTCCTAAGTGAATTGATGTTGACATATAAGCCTGCCATTGAACAGGGAATAGCATTTGAAGCTGTCCTACAGCATTTGCAATAATTTAAAAATGTGAATGAAGAAGCTAAACTACACACACACATATATATATATATATATGTTAATGCACAGACAACAAAGAAGTTTGGCAAAAAGGAGCCTAAGAATTGTTATTATTGCAGAAAGAAGGGCCATATTAAAAATATGTTACTTTAACAGTTATAAATGCTTTAATTGCAGAATGATAGATTATTTTTGTCATAGATCTGCTATAAAAAATGGCAAATGAAAAACGAGGATTTACTAATAAATAGTAAATCAAGAGTGGAGCAGTGAAGAATGTCAATGTTCGGGAAATAAGTATTAGACATGTTAAAATTGCTACAGTAAAAATAAATGACTGAAATAAATTTCTACCACTATTTAAATTGAAGCCCAAAATAGTTACCAGCAAAACTATAGTAGAGTGGACTAAAAGAGAAAAGAGTACAAGATTATAAAGAATTGGATAAAACATGGATAATCATTTAAACTACCAGATAATTTATCTCTGGAAATTTGGAATTTCAAGGAGGGTTTGCCAATCTGCTACTAATATATTCTTATAACAGATCATGTAATAATTACACCTAAGGGAAGAAAAAGCATTCTAATACTATTTCACAAGACACATAGAAATTATATGTATGAAGGAACTAGCTCATTTGTATGTTTGGTGGCTCAACATAAACTATGATATTGAAAAAAACTATCAAACTTGCCAACAAACAGACTATTGCATAAAGAATACCAGAGCTATTATGCCTAGTTCTACCATGGAGAAAACTTTGGCAGAATTATTAATGAAATGTCACATAAGAACACACTTATTTATTATAATAACAGATGATAAGAAAAAGAAAGACAGAGCTTTGGAAAACATTAGATTTAAAGTTAGCCAAACAGTATGAATTGGAAATGCAATTAACAAAAAATGGCTACTGGGAATAATTAGAAAAATTATGTCTCCACATAAAAGAATGGCAAATTAAAATATTAGAGGATATAGTTACTATTTTGATGACAGTTAAGGATGATAATAGGACTGATGTTTTTAATAATATGGAATTATAAGCACCAAATAACTCTTCAGTTTAGGAAGAAGCTAAAGAAGTAAATAGTGAACAGGAAGAGAGGACTACAAAGGATTTTTACCTGTGAAGCTGAATATATTATGTCAAAGAATATCAATGTTTGTGCAAAATTAATTAAATAGATGTGTTAATGTCCAAAAATGTTAACAATAAAGTTATATCAGATGGAAATAATTGGAATAAAAAATATAGCATTATAAATAATTGGATGAAACATGAATGGCCACTTGAATGACCAGATAATTTGTCTCTTGCAATATGGAATGCCCAGAAAAGTTTATCAACCTGCCATGAAGGTATTTTTATTATAGACTGTGTAATGGTACCATCTGAATGGAGAAAGGGTATTCTATAACTATTACATAGAGGACACCCTGATATAGTTTGGATAAAGGAATTGGCCCATTCATGTGTTTTGCAGCCAGTCTTGAATAGTGACATTGAGCTGGTCATGAGAAATTGTCTGGTTTGCCAGAAAACTGTGTATTTTTAGGTCAAAAACTTTAAATTCTGGCCTTAAGCTACAAAAGGATGGCAATGAGCCCATTTAGACCAGCATGGTCCATTTCATGAATATATTTCTTTAGTAGCTATAGATGAATATTCAAAATGGATAGAATATTATCTAGTGAATGATACAAGTATAAAAATTGTGATAAAAGTTTTAAATTAACTTTTTGCAATGCACAGGTATCTGGAAATCGTTGTAACAGATAATGGCATGGGCTTCAGTTCAGGAAATTAAAAAACTTCCTTGCTCCAAAGGGAATACAGCACATATTGGTGCCAGCTTATCACTCTCAGTCAAGAAAAATAACAGAGAAGCCAGTACTGCAGCTGATAAATGCATTAAATAAACAGGAGTTCACTGATATTCATGAAACACTTAAAACTGTGATATACAAAGAAAACGCCCATGAAATTATTAATGAAACAATGCATGGGAATACACTTATCTATTTTATTTTCAGATAAAGTGAAAAAGAAAAGGAAATTTATAAAATGTTAGATTTAAAGTTACCAAACTGCATGGATTAGATATTTATTTAAAAAAAAAAGACTACCCAGAATAATTAGTAGAATTGTGTCTACACAAATATGTCAAAATAAAATTAGAAGATGAGAGACTTTTAAAATGTCATATTAGCCATATGAAAGAATAGAAAACTAAAATATTAAAAGAAATAGTTGCTACTTCAAGGTGCAGTGAAGGATATTAAGAGATGTTTTTACTAACATCAAATTTGAAGCACGAGATAGCTCTTCAGTTCAAAAAGAAGCAATAGAATTAAATAGTGAACAGAGAGAAATGGATATCTAAAAAACTACAAGATTATTTATTGTGAATAAAATTCCGATTATTTCTGGTGAAGTGAAGGTGTTGTATACTGATTGGTTATGTATATATCTTTATTAATAAAGTTATGGATATAAATGCATATGTGTATACAGGCTAGCCAGTATGGGAATTATCAAGTCACTCCAGAAATAATAATATACAGAAAAAAAAAATTAGTTTACTTCAAGAAGCAATAGACTAATTTGCATTTCAAATCTAACATTATGTAAATTAGCAAAGTTAATAAAAATGTCTGCAGAACTTAAAATGTTGTTCTGTTAGATCAATTCAGTTAGTGGTGTGTAGAGAAGTAGTAATGTGAAGAGAGAAGAAAAAGAAAGAGCTGAAAGAAGATTGGCAAACTCTTAAGATGTATAGTAAAACAGATTAGCAGTAAAGAAGAGCTCAAGTCATAATATAATTAGGCTATCTCAAGTGATATGTGAGAGCAATAAGATGCTTAAAGAACTACAGTTGTAAAAAGACTTTTATATATTAATTGTCTATAGAGGCACAAACTGTTATGTGATCTATATTGATTAGACATGCCATTAAATTTATGAAGAAGGGAAAAGTTTTAGGAAAAGATGGATTATTGTTGATATTTAAAAAAAAACAGATGGAGAAATAAAACAAAAATTATTGGTAAAGCTATGTCTAAATGATAAAGATATATCAGATGATTGGAAGAATGCAGTAGTAATATTGATATTTAAGCAAGATATAAAGAAGATATTAAAAATTACAGAACTATCAATCTTCTATCAGTTCTATGCAAAATCTTTATCAAAATACTTAAAACTTGTGTATAGAAAACTTTTGAATTCTAAATCAACAAACAGAACAAGCTGGATTTAATGGATCATATCTAAGAATTGAAAAATGTTATAGAAAAACCTATAAATATGAAATCATTATGCTTTTAGATTCATAGATTATGAAAAGACATTGAATTCTATAAGCATTTCCATATTGATTAATTCTTTGGATAATCAAAATATAAACCTGGGATTTTAAAAAAATATATATCAAAGATCAATAGCAATGATTAGATTACATGGTGATACTAAAAAAAAATTAGAAGTAGTTACAACATAGTGATTCCATATTTCCAAAACTTTTTACAGAGCACAAAAAGTATGTTGTGGATTAAAATGGAAAACTAAGATGGTAAAAGTAAATGGAGATTATTTAAATCATCCAGATTTTGTAAATAATGTTTCAAAGTTTCAAAAAATGCTGTAAAAATTATGTGATGTGAGTAAGAAAATAGAACAAAATAACATTTTTTTAAAAAAACTAAAGTAACGCTCAATGGATTTTTTTTTTAATGAAAAAAATAAAAATTGATAAGCATAAATTAAAAGATTTTAACACTTATAAATACCTTGATAAGATTGTTAATATAGTGGAAAAATGGATGAAATTAAATTATAGAATTAAGCTTTGATAGAGAGCTTTTGGTAGAAATCCCTTAATAATAAAAGAAATATGCCTATGTGTTTGAAGAGAAAGTTTTTATTCAATAGGTTTTACCAGTTTTTACCTCATGGATATGAGACTTGTGCACTTAACAGTAAATCAATATAGAGACTACAGATCACTCAATGATGTATGGAGAGATGTGTGATAGCAATAATAAGAAATCAAAAATAAAATATACAAATGAGAGTAGAGAAAACTGTCATTGACATTATTGGAAAAAAATAAATGGCTGAAATGGGGTTGGACTGAATATATTTTAGAAGTGATAATAGATGAATAGTTGAAGTGCTAAATTGGATCTCAAGAGATTGTACAAGACCTAAAAAATACCACATGAGATGAATGAATGAAATAAAAATGTTTGATGGTGTGATGTTTAAAAGAGAGACCTTAGAATCAAAAAACTAGAATAAACTTAAAGAGCCTTTGATCCTACTATGGATCAATGATGATTAAAATTGAGGGTGATAATGTTTTTTTGACCATCTAATAAAAGTTGAGGTAACAAGGCAACAAAATATAGATTTGATCATCATCATTACAATTTGCCTTTGCTTTTTACTTTCTATTAAATACTATTTGATCTATCACTTCATTATTTAGAATTACATCATGAACTTGAAGCTATCTCTTATATCATTAATAATGGGAAATTTTAATTTCTCAAACTGCTTAGTGAAAAAAATATAATTTATTGTATCGAAATTTATTTTCCATATGAAATAACAGTTCTTAAAAAACAATCAATACTGCATCAATATTTATTGATTTGCTAAGTTAATTGTGGAAAAATCAATAGCTTTTCTTTTAAAAGTTTTGACAGTATGTGCTTTAACAAAATACATTATATTTTTACTTAAAAGAGAAGAAAATTTATGACTCACAAAAAAATTACATAATGAGCTTTATTTTATAAATGCAATCAGCTCACTCTTTCTCCCCCCCCCTCTATATATATACACACACGCACCAATGAACTTGCTCTTGTTATACACGTAAGTTTAAAAATTTTGAAAGTATATCCTTTCATAAAATGCATATTTTTACTTAAAGAAAAATAACTAAAAAAAATTACATAATGAGTTTTAATTTAAAATATATCCTATCTCTCTCAGTCTCTCTCTCTATATATATATAGTAACCCTCACATCTGAGTTTACAGGCATTGCTTTTATGTGAATATTTTTATTTACTATTTATAACAAATATTAAAAGTCATGCATATAGAATAGATTTTAAAATGTTTTTAAAATATAACAATAAGTGTAAAAAAAATATATTATAATTTTTTTATTTTAAAATAATATTGATTTTAAATAAAAGAAACATTGCTATAAAAACAAGTCACAAATGACTGGGGGGGGGGGGAATAAAAATAAAAACATTGCTATGGGAACCAACAGAAGCTTTCTAAAATTATCTGCATTTCAAGAACTGGTAGGAATTGTAACTAGTTCAGCATCATGTCTTTTACTGTATACAAATTAGTAAAATTTTATATGGACTTCTAAGTTAATATCATGCATTTTATGAAGCAGAAAACTCTCCAGAATGCTTTACTTGAACTTTCCAATAGCTGAATATGGAGCTGTGGGCAAAGAAATGCCTTAAAAATTAACATTGATCTGTCAATTTATTCATCACTATTCAATGATAAAGAAATATTTGACATTTACTTGCCACAAAAGAAAAACTAGTCATCTAAAGTAATTATGTCATAGAAATATACTTTTATAAATTAATCTGCAAATCTACCTATTTTAAATGCTCAGAAAAAAATTACAATGGAAAGTCTCATAAGGAAAATTGCACAGAATGAACCAAAAGAAGCTAAAGTATTATATCAACAACACATTAAAATTTAATGATTAATGGCCATATTCACACATACAATATATATGTGAGCTCACAAAGACATTAAGGTAATCAACTGAACTTTCCATAGTTATCTTCAAAGAGTTATTGTAAATTACAAAGATATTTTACATCTCATGCTTGATTGCCATATAATTTTCTTAATTGTAAATATGTAAATACATTATCATTGTTATCTATAATTCTATTCTTTAATTAAAGTTATTGTTGTCATTAATCATTTTTTTATTTGTCATTTCTCATCTGAACACAAGCTGATTATTTATTTGTTAATTTAATAATAGTATTAGATGGAGAGGAATAGTGGTCAGGAAATATAATTTAATGTATATGGAAACTTGTTTTTATACATGTTCAATTTCATCATTACTTGTGATTATTATTGACTTGCCAATTAAAAATAAGTTGTATTATTCATTCTACCATGTACATGGTCACCTATTAGACATCATTAAATTCTCTAGACAAAAAATTAATTTGCAAATATTGTATATATATATTTTCATTTTATTGTTCAACTGAATTCATATCAATTATCAAAAGGGTGGTACCATTACATTTGGGGTCTGTGTTCATGATTATCTTGATTAAACAAGCAGGGATTGATCCCCAGTTTAGTTTTAATATATATATATATTATTAAAATTCGGAAAAAATATAAATTAGTCATTGAAATATGGAATATAAATACTTGATCAGATGAGAAATATAATCATTTATTTTGTTATAAATAAAAATAAATCAATAAACTCATAAATGTCTTAGACAAAAATAGTGATAGAAATAGATTGGTAGAGCTAATAGTTATATGCAAATAAATAATAAAATAAGGCATTAAATTTAAAGTACCTTGCAGTTTTAGAAAGATTACATGATGTAAAGAGGGGTGAGCATTCTAGTTATTAAATAAATAAAAGAAATATTAGTTTTTATATACATTTAAAAATTTTTTTATTATAGGAAAGTGAGTATCTAAATTTATATAAATAATTATCTGAGCTAAAGCAAAAATGGAAGCTCAGGAAAGTAAAACTGAGACTCATGATAGTGATTTTAAGAACATGATAACAAGCATGACCACAGAAGCGAATAAAAAATTGAAAACCAAAATAAAGAAAATCAAAACATGTTTAAAGAAATAATAGATGAGATGAAAAAGCAGAATAAGGAAGAAAGAAAAAATGGAAAAATTGTTTATAGGAATAAAAGATGATAAAGCACAGCTGATAAATGAAATTAGAGAAAATAATAAAGAAAATGTTGTGATAGATGAAATAGATAAAGCTAGTGATAAATGCCCACCTGCATTTGTTAAAAGTGATTAATATATTGATAATCTAAATAATTTTAACACAGAAGCTTTGGATACTTGCATTATAATTGACTGTGCATGTGAGTTTACACACAATAAAGGTAGGAGTGAAGAAATATATGATTTGAAAAATGAATTAAGTTAATTAAATATTTAAAAAATGGATGATAAAGAAAATCACTTTAATAGAGTCAAATAAAACTATTTTGTTTGGTAGGGTGTATAATAAAAGTATTAGAAAACCACCCAGATTAAAGTTTAGAGACTAGAAAAGAAAAATCCAAAGCTAAGGCAAATAATTAAGCTAGGTAAATGATCCAATAAGAAATTATTTTGCTCATTGTAAGTATGAGAGTAAAAAGTAGAGTTAGAAAGCACAAAATAAAATATTCATTTTTTCTAAAAATGAATCAGAGTTATTATATGATAAGTAAAAGGTATTACAGGTCATTCTGAGTCAGGGCAGGTATATTAATTAAAAAATATTTAGAGAGAGGCAAGATTATTCCTTCTATAAATAAGGATGGCTTCTAAGGTGATGACTCTGGACCTATGAATAGGTACTTGATATAGGAGAATGGAAAAATAATTTATATAGTACACATTACAAAACTAAATCATACTGAGCATCGAAAAAAATGACTAATTTTAAAAAAATGAATTGTCTGTTCAAAGGCTAAAACAATAATAGGAAAAAAAAGGCATGGCAAATGAAGTAGTTATAATAATGATGTTCATTTAATATTAAAAGGTTGTTTAAAAAAAGAATAGAAGTACTGTCTTTACACTCTCAATGTTTGATAGAAATTTCAGCATTATTTGTGTCATATTTAAATCAGACTAATATGCAAATTTCATAGTCTACTTTCTAATAATATCAATAAATAAATAGTCAAAGAAAAACATCAAAGCTTAGAATTTAAAGGATATCACTCTGTTCTTTGCATTGTTGATTAAGCATGTAAAGGAAAACACTTGTAGTTTGAAATCAAAATTAATTTTAAGAGTTTTTTAATGGCTGATCATGTTGCTTTCTGTATTGCTGATAAATGGACAGTGATTCTTGTTTTGAGGTTGTCATGTTTTATTGATAATTCAGAGTTCTTATCTCAGCACTGTTTCCAACCATATTATTTTATATTTGTCAGTATCTAAGTCTCAAAAATGAGCCAGACATTTTTATATTTATAAGCCTCTAAGTCTCAAAAATGAGCTAGGCATAGTCATATATTTGTCAGCCTCTAAGTCTCAAAAAATGAGCCAGGTATATTTTTATATTGTCAGCCTCAAAGTCTTATAGTATTGTTCATTATATGGTTTGGTTAATATTATATTTGTGCTTGAAATAGCTCTCTTGGTATTCATATTGCATGGTACAATCACTGTCCGTGAGAGATTTCTTTGTTCATCTCAACATTGCAGGCAGTTGATCAGGTCCAATAAATAATTTTAATTGAATTAATGAAACAAATTTTTTTTTATATGCATCCCAATGTAACAGTTTGTAAGGATGACGTTATGTGTTAAATTTATACTATTTGTAAGTCTATTTTCTAAAGAAGTATGGCTAAATGTGACAATAATGTAAAGTTGAAAGAAATTGTCTTTTTATGTAGAAATAAAATCCAACAATATTTATGACTAAATTGACTCTATTTTATTCATAAATGGAGAAGCGGCAAATGTAATCCTCACATCTGAGTTACCAGCATTGCTTTTAGTTGAATATTTTTCTTTACTTTTTAAAACAAAATATTAAAAGTCATGTATATAGAATAAATTTTAAAGTGTTTTTAAGATGTAACATAAGTGTAAAACTAAAATATGTTATAATTTTTTAAATTTTTAAATAATATTATGATTTTAAATAATAAAAACAACAACATTGCTATAGAAATCGGCAAAAACTTTCTAAAATCACCTGCATTTCAAGAAATGATGGGAAATTGTAATTACTTCATTATTGTGTTTTTTACCATATAGAAGTCAATAAAATTTTATAAGGATTTTTAAGTTAATATCATGCATTTTATAAAGTAGAAAATCCTACAGAATACTTTCCCTGATCTTTCCACTAAATATAAAGCTGTGGGCAAAGAAATGCCTTAAAAATTAACCTTGATTCTGCATTTTTCATCACTATTCATATGCTAAGAAATATTTGACATTTACTTGCTATAAAAGGAAAACTAGTCATCTAAAGTGATTATCCTATAGAAATGTACTTTTATAAATTAATCTGTGAATCTACTTGTTTTAAATACTGAGAAGAAAATTGTAATGGAAGATCTTATAGGAAAAATTCCATGGAATGACCCAAAAGAAGCTAAAATATTATATTGCCAGTAGACATTAAAATTTAACGATTAATGGCTATTTCCCACATTTATGAATACAAAAAATATATGTGAGCTCACAAAGATATTAAGGTAATCAACTGAACTTTCTGTAGCTATTCTCAAAGAGCTATTATAAGTTACAAAATTTTTTTCCCTCTCGTGGATGTTCGCCATATAATTTCTTGATTGTAAATATGTAAATACATTTTTTATCATTATTATTACATAATTCTATTCTTTAATTAAAGTTATTGTTGGTGTTAATCGTTTTGTTGTTTGTCATTTCTCATCCGAACTCAAGCTTATTATTAATTTGTTAATTTAATAACAGTGTTAGATGGAAAGCCATAATAGTCAGGAAATATAATTGAATGTGTATGGAAACTTGTTTTTATGCATGTTCAATTTGATCTTTGCTTGTGAGTATTATCAACTTGTCAATGAAAAATAAGTTGTATAATTCACTCGACCATGTACACAGTTACCTTATTAGTTATCTTTAAATTCCCCTAGACAAAAATTAATTTGCCATATTGTGTTTTTTATTTCATTTTATTATTAACTGAAAAGTATGAATGTGACTAGCATATATATAAGGTGAACAAAGAACATTTCAATTTTGGCTTATGTCAGATAAATGTCTTTGATAAAATTTCTGTTAATTTGATTCCTTAGGTCATATGATCCATACCACTACATGTTTGAAAGATACATATAATCATAGGAATGCTAGCTCTAATATATATGGAATAAGATTTCATAAAATAATATCCTAATCTTTACTTGAATATATATATTACAAAGAAATCAAGTCATATGTCACATGACCTAATTTAACAAGCTTGTATTAAAAATGTTATATATAGAGCCCGCAAATAAGCTCTTAAGAAGCTTTGCAGAAATCGGTCTGGGGTTAAGGATATTCCCAAAGCTTGTTAAGAGCTTATTTTGCAAGCTCTATATATAACATATATATATAAACACATCAATTGATGAACCTATTCTTGTTATAGAAGCAGGTTTATATTATCAAATTTTAGTTTATATATAGAGATAAGCTATAGTATGTTCTATTATTCAATTTTTTCTATGCATTTGTTTCCTTTCAATGGATATTTTGAGTCTAGAGTGTTTTTGCTGGTAAAACAAGAAAGTTAAATATAGCTTAAAACTCTTATTTGAAAATTCTATGTACTATTAGTCCTTGAGCGCTAAGATAATGGGCAAATAGACTAAAGCTTTGTGAATAAAAGCATTTTCTCTTGTGCTTCCAACCATATCCAAAAATAACATTTTTCCAATTATTTCTTGACAGGACTTTATTAGATACAGTAAAGTGATAAGTATTTAATAGTCGGTCAATTGTAGATCTGTCCAAATTATTTGCAAATGAAAATCAAAGCTTTTCACACCTTTTTTTAGTGGAGAAATAACGATGTAATAAAGTTCATTCAGAATTTCAACAAAAAATGCTAGTTGTAATATAAGTTTTTTTTATATATTGTTATCTTCCAATAGGTATTTTGACCCTAGGAATGCCTCATTGATAAAGCCAAAAAAAAAAAAAAAGGCTAAAATTTCCTCCCCAAATCGCGCTATATAGATACTTTATTTTATACATATTTGTAAAAAAAGAAAAGATACAAAAATAGGGAAATTAAAAACTAAGTTTAAATTATTTTTACATTTTATTTTATTTTTTAAATAAATAAATAAAATACATTAATAATTCAATACACAGGGAAAGTTCACTATACAGGAAAGATTATAAAATTTATAACTACTTTATAGATTTACAGCTTAGCACACGGTTTTCGACCAATGCTAAGCTGTAAATCTGTAAAGTAATTATAATTTTATAATCTTTCCTGCATAGTGGACCTTCTCTATCTATTGAATTATAAGCAAATAAGGAAATAAATAAAAGAAAGATGGAGTTAAAACTCATTAGGAAAATGTGGGAATAAATAAATAGAGCTCATACAAGATATATTATATATTTTCTGTTTCTCGAATGATATGGCCACATTTTGTTATACATATACAGAGACGAGAGATTGGAATTAAACATTCATACATTATATGCAAAGATTAATTAATATTAAGAATCAATGTTCTCAAAAAACCCAAATTTTAATAATAAAAAAGCCTAATCTTTTGAACATTATTAGTATAATTGTATTTATATATTGGATTGTTTAGTATTAAATATTGACTGTCTATATAAAAATTTAACTTTATTTAAATTTTCCAATTACATTCAACGGTTAGTAGCAACACAGAGATATTGTAATCTGTGTGCTATTACTAACAGATGAATGTAATTAGAAAATTTAAATAAAGTTAATTTTTTCCAAAGCCAGCCAATATTTAATACTAGATGATGGAAATAGTCCAATATATAAATACAATTAAAATACGATCATCACAAACCTTCAGGAAAGCATTATTAGTATAATACCTTAGATATATAAATTTAGGCATAATTTTCTATGTGAACAACTAAAATAAATTTTTTTAAAACTTTACAAGGTAATCTAATTTTACTTTTTTATTTTAGTGCATTTGCAATTTGAATTTTTTATTCAATTTAATTAAGTAATATATAGCAAGTTTGTAAGTCATAGTGGACTTTTTCTATTTGGTATGGGGGATGATAATATTTTGTCTTTAGAACCATCTTCACTGGCAACGTGAAAAAGACCAGTCACTAATAAATACCTCCTCTGAGAATTGATGTACATTTGGAAAAAAATCATATGGAAATTGATATTAATTTTTGAGTTATAAGGTAATACAATAATCAACAATTTTCCACCTGTTGTCAAAGGAATCTCCTTTTAACAATGAAGGTGGAATCCCACCTTTATTTATGGTACAATGTATTTATATAGACATTAAAAATTGCAACTTGACTACAGAGATTGAAATTATTGATACAAAGAGGTTTAAATAAACTTCCTTAAACAAATAAATATAACCTGTTCTGAATGCAGACTAATAAATAGTCAATTATAACATTACATACTGCAATTATAATTTTCAAATTGTACCCAAAGTATTACTCCAGTAATAAGTATAATAATAATAATAATAATAATAATAATAATAATAATAATAATAATAATAATAATAATAATAATAATAATAATAATAATAATAATAATAATAATAATAATAATAATAATAATAATAATAATAATAATAATAATAATAATAATAATAATAATAATAATAATAATAATAATAATAATAATAATAATAATAATAATAATAATAATAATAATAATAATAATAATAATAATAATAATAATAATAATAATAATAATAATAATAATAATAATAATAATAATAATAATAATAATAATAATAATAATAATAATAATAATAATAATAATAATAATATATGATTAGAAATATATAGATTAAGTAAGACTATTGAATATGCTTTTGAATAAAAATTTTTTATTATATTACAAAACTGTATTGCTATAGAATTGTTTCAGTGGATAAATTCAGCAGATTTTTAAAGTTCATCTATTATTTGATCATAACTTTCCTCTCTAATAAGCCATTTTCATTTATATCTTGCTTGATAACAATAGAGATATTGAATTATTTGATATTAGTGACTTTTGGTCTTAATAGATATGTTGTTATAGGTAATAGCAAAAGGAAATTGGGAATATTTATGTTGTTGATATTTTCATTTAATACATATTTAATTGAATTGATAAATAATTTAAACCAACATTTATTTTTATGATTTTATCAAGTATACAATATTTCACATTATCTTAAGTGTGTGCAATGTAATCATAGCATTATATAATCTAAAGTTTTTATTCGCTTAATCATTATACTTAATGTTACAGGTTCATTAAAAACTTGCATGTAAAGTTTCCCAATATATAGCAACTTTCCATGTTATTTTTAAAATGTATATTAATATATATTTTAAATGATATAGATTGGTATGGTAAAGTAAAAAAATATTAAAACAAGATTATTATTTTTTAGAATGATTTTAATGTTTTGTATACTGTATTACATTCATAATGGAATTATAAGGACAAAATATAGATACAACCATATTTAGAGAAAAGCTTTAAATTATATAATTAGCAAGGTATGCTTACCATGCTTTCAACTACTTAACAGTAATAATCATATCAATAATTTATTTTTTGGATCATCTATTTTTTTTTGTAATTGCTGCAAACTATGGATTTGCTTTTATTTTAATGATATTAATATAATAGTGTGTTGTTTTTGTAGATGCACTTTTTTGCTTCTGTTATACTGAAATTTATTACATTTTTATTTTTTATTTTTCAATATTTTGATTTCTTTATATGTAGGCCAACTTCAGAATTTAACACACACACATATATATATATATATATATATTGTAACCATATATTTAACCTTGTGGGTTAGATATATGTTGTAATGCTTCAATTTTTTTTTTTAGATTATAATAAAGAAATTTCCTTATTAGTATTATTATAATAAAGTCTGAAGCTAAATGTTTCGATATTATGGATTAAAATAATTTAGTTAGCCCTTTTAGCTCTTAGTTATTTAAAAATATTTAGATTATTTAATATTTGCTTAAAAGACAAATTAATAGTTTGAATCTAAAAAAAACTAATTTAAAACTTGCTATGCTTCAAATAAATGCAATGAACAAAGTTATTTTATGCTGTATAAAAGTGGTTATTTATATCTGTTAGGATCTTTGTTTGTTAGTTTATGTGTTTAAAATCAGAGTTTAGAGATATTAAATATAACTAACTCAAATAAGTGTCAATTTAAATCTGTTTTAAATGTTAGTCATCAATTTATTTTTGTTGTTTTAAAATAATGGTTATATTTAGAGTACATGTGTGGATATATGTACATACATGTAAAAGAATTGAGAAGTTTAAAATGTTATTAAAATAATATTTTTAAAAAGAGTACATCTAATAATTATAATGTTATTAAAAGCTTTTAATTAGATAAAGTAAAATAAAAAAAATATTTTGAAATAAAAGAAATGTTTAATTAAAAAAAAGTAAATAATTCTATTAGTGTTAAATAAATCATTTATTTAATAATTAAATTGTAATTAACAAAGTTCATTATTGGTCTAGATATCACATGATTGAATAGTCTGTCTTGATAAAGATTAAGGTTAAATTGTAAGATAAAAATGTTCTAAAATTTACATATTATGACAAAATACTGAGAGAGAATTCATTGAGATATATCACATTATATGAAATGCTGTGGAAAATCTTGATAAGCATATATGTATAAAAGAAACACACACTAATATAAAAGTAATCTTAATCTTATTCTTTAATTACTTCACTTTAATTTTTTGAATTAAATTGATTAGCTTTATTTAAGTATTATTTTTTAAAGTCAGTTTAAACATTTTAAGTTTGATTCTTTATATCTCCATACCTAAATAAAAGTTTAAAAATCATTCATTGCAGTATTACACCCAAAGTATATGTTCAGCTGGCTCATCAAACAATAAATCCTATAAAAATCCTAGTAATTTTAAAAAGAAGTTGACAAAAAACAGAGAGCACATGATGAAAATTGTGTTATTTTATTCTTATACTAAACATTAGCTAAATTTGAACTTTTGCTATAATAATTATCTTTGACAATTTAACTATTTTAATTAGTTATTAACCCTAATTTTAATTGCTAAGGAAGTTATTATATTTATGTCAAATTAAAATATGAAAATGATGAAATACTATCAACGTATCGAGTCAATTAAAAAGAGAAGTGACAATTATTTAGACTTGCATTATAAAATCATAATGAAAGATAAAGTCATAAAAATCAACCTTTTAAATATCTTGAAGAAAATACTTTATTCAGATAATCATATTAAGACAAATAAGCTAAAATCAGATTAACATAATTATCCACTTCATTTATCTATTCATTAAAATAGTTTCCTAAATTGTTTATTTGCTTTAAATATATTGTGTTACATTTAAAAACAAGAAGTGATTTAAATTTATGTCATCATACTTAATATTATTAAAGTGTCAACTTATAATATAAAACTTTATAAAAAACAGTTGTTAATTAATATTCTCTTTCTGTTAATTTCTCCTCCAATTGGTATTACAATTAGAAATAAGTTCTGAAGGAAATATATTTAAAATATATACTATCAACTCTTGTCATCTTCAAATTTATTAAATTTAATTCTAAACATTTTCTCAAAAATATTCTGCTATAAATCTTTAAAAATATGAATTGTGAACATTTTCTCAAAAAATCTCTGCTATAAATATTTGTATATGTACTTTCTCTGCTTTAATAAAAGACTATATATTGTTACATCATTTTAAGAAGATAACAAAAAGAACTTGAATGAAAAGAGATAATTTTCCTAATAAAGGCTTTAATCTGAAGAAGGATATAATATTTATCATATATATTTTTGATATATTTAAAATTATTTATAGTTATAATTTATGTATTATATTATTAATATTATTTATGATAACAAAGGCAAAACTCTCCATACAGTAGTGCCACCCTGTGTCAACCAGAGTAATCAATGGATGCCAGAAGGCCTGTGCATAAAATCCTTATCTAGTGCCTACTCATCCATTATCCCCAGAATAGTTTCTGGCTTGTGGCCATCATCAGTGAGGAGCCTGATGATGGCCACAAGCCAGAAACTAGTCTGGGGATAATGGATGATTAGGCACTAGATAGGGATTTTATGCACAAGCCTTCTGGCATCCATTGATTACTCTGGTTGGCACAGGGTGGCACTACTGTATGGAGAGTTTTGCCTTTGTTTACAACATATGAGAGGGTGATCATGTGATTATTTATGATATTATATAAATATGTTTATAATGATGTTGTCCAAGAAACAAAATTGGGTGAGATATACAATAAAAGATTAATTCAATGACTTAATTTTTACTATTATTCTGTAGTCCTCTGAATTATTGCTTAAGCTTAAATAAATGTTTGCATCCAAAGTATATCAGCCTTTTATATACTTGATAGAAGTATTTATAAATGAAAGTTTTATGAATGTCAATGTGTATAAGAATTTTAGATAGCTTATAAATTGAGTGATATCATCATTATGCAATGACAATTTCATTAGTGCACACATAGTATGCATGTGAGAGGTAAAATTTATTTATTTATTATTATTATTATTATTATTATTATTATTATTATTATTATTATTATTATTATTATTATTATTATTATTATTATTATTATTATTATTATTATTATTATTATTATTATTATTATTATTATTATTATTATTATTATTATTATTATTATTATTATTATTATTATTATTATTATTATTATTATTATTATTATTATTATTATTATTATTATTATTATTATTATTATCAACTCCATGTCTTATACTATTAATGGTATTTCTTTAGGCAATTTTAGATGAATATTATATTGCTTTTTATATGCATTTAGCCCCTCCATGAGCGAGAGTGCAGCTTGTTTATTTATCAGCACTGCCTGCACATAAGTTACAGTGCTCATTCATATTTTATTTGTTCATATTTTCATTATTCACTTTGCCATAGAATTTCAATGTTGAAGTCTATTTTAGAATATTGCAAATATCTAAAGGCATGTTTATTTTATAATTCATTATTGGTTCCAATCTTGCATAATATTTGTCACTATCTTTTTAAAACCTATAAAGTGTCACCACCCTGATTTTTCAATTCTGTTTGGTCATGAAAAGTATATATGTTACTAGTAGCCTGAATATAGACATATAGATTGTTACTCTATAAATGTAATGTTTGAAATAAAAACTGTATTAGATAGATGGGAGAACTTTTGAATAATGATAATTACTTATGTTATAAATTTTTAGGAATGTTTATGAAAAATACATTCATGTGTAAAATTTATTAATATTTATGAATACAGTATAATATATTAAATTATTAAAAAAATACTTATTGTAAATAAATATTTTATTATCCAGAAATTATTATATGTTGTAAATAAATATTTTTTTGCTATTAATTAAATACATTTCTGTTTCATTGTTATTATGTTATTATTGCATTATCACATTTGTTACTCAGAAAATCTACTTTAATAAAGTTGTCATTATTTATTATTTTACAAGAGTACACTTCAATGGTCACCTTAAATTTATTTATCTGCTTTACTTATTGCACATTTTTACCTGCATATTAAAATTTATTTATTTTCAAGTTTATTCATTCATTTTGCATATTGTTCATTTTTATCTGCATTATCAGAAGATAAATACTATGTTATTTATTTTATTTCAAATACACCTGTAATGTAATTGGTAGCATAACCCTTATTGCCTTCTGCATTATTTCATGTTATTGCTTATTAAAAGTTGCATCAGAAGATAGGAAACTTATGTGATTTATAGCTGTAGAAATGAAATAATTATACTTAAATAACTTTAAAGTATTTAGAAATGTTTCAATTTACAGACTTATATTACTTAAGTATTTGAATACTCTATTATTGTATAGTTTCATTTATGCTATTTTAAAATACTAATGTTGAAGATAAAATTTAAAAAATATATAACGTTTAATGTATAGCTTAAATAATAGTTATCACATTTTAAGAATATTCAAATATATTACCAATGGCAATTCTTATTCCAAACGCACTTTGAATATGAACCGTGTGATAAAGACATTTTAGAACCTAAGATGAGATTTTAAATTATAAAAGAATCTATATTTTAAATAAAATAAAATAAAAAACCTGAGATAAGATTTAATTTAATATAAGAACATGATATTTTAGTAATTAGAATTAATTATTATATTATCTATAAGAGGAATCATACTCTGGTGTAACTTTTGATTCCAGCATTTATGCCAGGATGGCATTCTAGTTCATGCGGATTACAATACACACACACATTTATATATATATATTTATACTTTTAATCACTTTATATATATATATGGATATAACATTAAGATCGTTTTAAAGGTTTTGTAGCTGATTATTAGATTGAACAAAACCGAAACAAGTTTAATTTGAATTGTGAGATTTATTAAAAAACTTGTTAAAATATATAGTGGATTTTTTTATTCAAAGATAAATAAATAAATTAATCAAATGACTTTAATGTCCGGGAGTTTATAGAAAGTGGCAGAACCATAGTTCTTATACTTTAGAGTCTGTCACTCAACCATTCTAGACTAATAATTAACCCAATAAACATCACATAACCATCAAATAATAATTAATGAATTTGATTTTAGAATACTTGATATGTCAAAGCATATAAACATTTTATCTAGTGACTAATTTTTTTTCATGTATTTCACTTAGTATTTAAAAATAACAACAACAACAACATTTCCACTTAGTTTCTTTATTTATGATTTTCTTTTGTTTACTTTCTTTTATTTGTTTTTCTTATGTTCTTAATACCAAGACTCAGCTATAGTAATGGAAGTTGAGCCCTAAAGTCAAGAACATTTCTCATTATTAATGATTAAATCTGAGCGATTAGGACATCTCATTACAGATGTCCAAAAATCTACGGCTTAAATAAATTGCCACTAGAATATGAAATGTGGAAAGTATGAATTTGTTAAATGAAATAAATAACTTATATATTAATGTCTTAGAAGTTAACGAAGTAAGTTGATCATGAGTGGCAAATTTTAAATGAGGAAACCACAATATATTATTTAAGTCATGGATTACAAATAATGATTTGATTTTTGTATTACCAATTGATAGTAGATAAATTTTATAAATAAACCTTCTAGCATTAGTAAAAAACAAGAATGTTTTGAAATTTCCAAAATTGGAAATAAAAAAGAAGATAATATCATTGGTTATTATGACCAGGGATATATAAGTGAAGTAAGGGAATGACAATAAGTTTTTGCAAATTCAAACATCTTTTTATTATTAAAATTCTTTAAAGAAGGCACATCACTGACTAAACAAGAACATCGGATAGATGGTATTCATAGAAATCAAATTGCTTCAATTTTAATAGTATTAAAATAGCTATAAGTAGATTATAGATCAAATAATAAATTTCTAATGTGTACATTTTAAGTGAAGATGAAAAAAACATAAACACAGTTCCATTCCACCTTACAAATATTCCCCAGAAGCAAATTCTATTTTTATTATTCTATTTCATCTATTATAAACTCGAATAATCAATTGATATTATAAAATAATGTTTATAAATCCTTATTCTTTTCTCTTTCATCCATATCTCTGGATTAGTTTCTGGCTAATAGTCTTCATCATTAAATAAGATATGTTTTTCCATTAGAAGTATTATCAGAAAATTGTTTGAGCAGATAATAAACATAAAATGGTACAGTGCTATATATCTATTTCCTTCAGGACTAGAGATTCAAAGTTTTAACTAATGTATTTATGTCCAATGTTTATCCAAACTTAGTAAGCTGAGCAAACATATGATATTGTTATAGGATACAATGATAATTAATTTCAAAAAAAGAAAAGATAATTTTTAAAAAAAATTATAAGTAGTAATTAATTTATAGAGTGCACAGGTTATTGCCTGTTCAGACTATTTAAAAAATTATATAAAAAAAATCAGTATTATTTTAAAATATTGTAAAAACATCAAAATAGTAAATAAGTATGGAGAAGCAAAATCTACTTTTTAAAAAAATTTATGTCAAACAATAATGATCAGTTATTAATAACTGGAAAGATAATGATAATAACAAAGTTCAAACAAATATAAGAATTATATCACAAAGATGTAAACTAAATTACTTCTGATTAAATACTCTGTGTAGAAGAACCCTCATAATCTGGAACATATAAGATTAGTCTTGAGATTACTGCCAAAAAATAAGGTCACTAAAATTGATAGCATTCTATTAAAAATTTTCAGAAACATAAAAATAAAAGTTCTGATAATAATATGCTGTTTACTTGGAAATGATTCAATTGCATACAGATTTAAAGAAATCATTCCTATTGCAAAAAGAAAAATCTTGATAGAATGTCCAATTATCATATGTAATTATAAAATTATAAACTTTAACTTAGACTAAAATGTAATAATAGATATACGAAGAACTATAGAGAAAAGCTTTCATAAATATGTGCTGCTTAGCCCTCTTTCAACTATTACAAGTCATATGTATATATATATACTTTATGATATTTAAATAATGCTAAAAATTATTCAGTACTAACTTTTATATTGAAGAAGAATTTCCCAAAATATAAACTTGTTTTAGAAATAGTTAAAAAATAAATGATATTATTTCTGCTATACACTGGATGATTGAAAAGACAACAGCTATTATTTAATAATTTTTTTAGGAGTATGAGGTACTACATTAACCTTCAGTTAGTTATATGGGTGTGAATGTTCAAACTGTAAAAACAAACATTATAATTCTAATACATGAACTTCACAACATAGACTCAGTGTCTATAATATGAAACTCACGATCATAACTTCACTTTTAAGTCATAGTACAACTGAATGTATAAGAGCTTTATTCATTGTAATAAAGTTTTTGATTTAATTGACCAAGACCCCAATCATTTATTGAACAGGGGTTCTCAAACTTAAGATTCATGAATTATGATCTAGATCTAAGCATTTGAACTTATGAACTACTGAGAAGTAAATAATTTTATTTTTCTTCTATATGGTTTGGTTTATCATTTTTCTTCTATGTGGTTTGGTGTTACGATAGAGTAGTAAACCCTGGATCTCAAAACCCATAAATGATGGTCCAGCATTATCACTTTTCATGCTTGAACTCTTATGAACTCCAAGGAATAAATCTTATAAATATTTATTTAAAAATAAAATATTCTTTGCAAAATGAATATAATGAGACCATTTTATTATTCTTCAAAGAAAATTTATACAAAACTAGAAAATACAGTAAAAACAGAAACAAGCAGAATTTACTTTAGCAAAGAACTTATACATGATTGCATATTGATTATTTAATATTTCAACTTATATACTGAATATTTCCAAGATTTGATAGAAACATAAAAAAATCATATTATAAAATGTTTCAAACTTCTTTTTAGAAATGAAATTACAGGATTGGCATCTGACTTCAAAATTGATAGTTATCTCTTTGGATCATTCATCAGCAATGTGAAAAAAGTGATTTTTAGAGAAACAATGGAAAGAATTGTAATAAAAGGCCTGGGGAAAAAATTTAGGTATAGATATAAGTTTTTAAAAATGAAGATTAAAATTGTTCAAGCTATGAATGTTTATTGAGATACTTTAAGGATTTAAAATTAGATGCTGTAAAATATACACAAAAAATATTGATGCTTTTGAACCATAAATATTGGTGAAGATTTTTGAAAATTCGGTCACCAAAAAAGAAAATAAACAAGAAAATAATTGACTTATTAAAAATGAAATCTTGTTTAAAACACAAATGATTAGGTTGAAATTGTCTTAGTTTGATTATATTAGAAAATAGTCTTATTGATTAAAAAAATTATATAATATTCATAAACATTAGGAAAAAAAAGAGGATCAGCAATAGGATGGATAAATACCATCATCACAATACTGAAGGTATTTTGAAAAATCTGAAAAACCAGTTAGTAGATTATTGTGAAATGCTATTTACATAACACCAAATAATAAATATACAATTAATTATGTACAATACAGCATATTATACCATAAACTCCAGTTATCAGAACACTTCACAGTAAGTTTAATTAATAGATTATCACATCAGAATTCTGATTGTGATGGATTAATAGATTTTTGACCTGAGAAGTTAGCCTAATAATAAAAATGACTGGCTTAAGATCTTAAACTTACTTTCTAATTATTAATTCAAGAAAATACAGTTTATGTATGTTTGAATGTCAATTAACTTCTTCCTCAAAACTGACTGCATGGTAAATAAAATAAGTTTCATAAACTTTAGCACAGATTATAAGATCACAATTATACACACACACACTCGCACGCACACACGAACATATATATATATAATTAAAATGAGTCAATACTTAAACAATTCCAATATCAATAAAAAAAATATGAATGTGCTAAAATATCCCTTTATCTAATGACTAATTATGTAGCTATTGTTGGCTATGGAAAGCAATGGCCAAATTATTAGACTTATATGCTGAATCAATTTTTGTAATGGAAGTAAAATAATTTTAAGTTTAATACAAAATTATTAAAGAAAGGATCTGTAGTCTACTGGAAATTGTTTTTTAAATCTGATCAAGTAAAACTGTTAGTTACATTTAAAACCAGTTTTTATTTCATAGAAAAATTACTTATTTCTATAGATATCCTTGAATTTTCCAGTTTATTACTAAGGCAACAAATAAATAAGCAAATACATAATTAATGTTCCATATATAGATGTTTAACTCATCAGAAAAAACATAATTTATGAAATTTACAGTATCATCTGTAAAATAGAGATTATTGAATTAAAAATTCAAGGCAAATTTAAAAAAAGCCAATAAAAATATGCTTAATTATTAACAAATAACAGTAATAGTACTATACAAATTGACTATTCACAAAATACTTTTTTTTTCTCATATGTCAAATACGTTGACCGGGTAGTGAACAGGGCCAGCTGTTTGGAAGGCAGCTATGCTAACCGCCAGGCCACCAACGCTTGACTATTCACAAGATACTTTCACAAACACACAATATTGTTAACAAGAAATTATATGCATCAAAGATCTGTCAAAATGTCTTCAAAAACAAACTAGATTCCAATTATTTGATTCTGTAATATTAATTTAAGTATTAAAATGTATCAATAATTTTATTATGGGTCAAGAATCTTGATTTAAATATAATTCCCATAAGAAATAAATATATTATTGCAAATATATTAATAATATGTATGAGATTATTATCAGTGTAAATTAAAATATATTCTAGAATATATTTAAAATAGAAATCTTTTCTGTTTACCTAGATTTTTGCATACACATAAATTAATTAGCATGCACATTTATCTAAATTTAGATCTTAAGATTCCGAATTAATGGAAATTCTTCCTTACATAATTTTTTTTACTTAAGATACATTTTGATTTGTGATAGTTTAATGGAATTATTGGTGTCTTATCTTCATACATCCTTTTATATTTCATATAAAGATGGCAATATTGAACAATTTTAAATGAGGTTTTGGTTGACTTTAAGTAGTATGATTTTTTATTCTTGTATTAAATAATAAAGTAATTTATAATGTCATTAACTTTGTGATAATAATTCTATGTAATTCAATTTAAGCTTGAGATATGAATTTTCAAAGATTTTCATGCAGCTTGCATTTCATGCCAAAAATGATTAGTGTCAGATGGTAGTTACTGATCAAACTAGAGATCTATAGTGAAGTAGTGATACAAAGAATACTTAGCTGATGATCATTTAAAAATTATAAATGATAGCAATAATGGCTGGAATTATTTCCATGCACTCATTTCTCATGGGCTTTAATAACTGCCAATTCTTATCATACCCTTTCACTTCAAATTTCAATTTCAACTGGCTGCAAACAATAAATTTTTATTGATACCAAATTGCTCAAAAATATTGATCAAGAATTAATTCTAAGAATTTAGTTGATATTATAATAGGCTTTACTTAAAATTGTATGTTGTTAGCCTTAAAATGTAAACTTTTCTTTAAAATATGTTTATTTAATATTGTATTTAAATGAACAAGTTAAACTCAATAAATATTAATAATTTTTATTAATCATTCATTACACTAGAGATTATCCAATAATGAATAATATTTCTGTAGTGTAATTGTCACTACACCATTCTCACCCAAGGTAGGGACTGGTTTTTATCCACTTTCAGTACCTTATGGAGAGATGTAATCATAAACATATATTCAAAGACATGTGAAAAAGATAAATGCCCCCCAAGATGCACATTTTATGCCGAACCAGAACTCATTAGTTGGCCAAAACAACAGTCTCTCACACATATCTTTATCATTATTCAGTATATATAGATAGCAAATTACCACAATTTAATTAAAAAATGTCAAATTTGCTGCCCTCACAACTTTGACACAAAGAATTTAATGGAAATATATTAATGGAAATATATTAATATTGTGGTTGGGCCAAATGATGAATGCTAATTCAGCATGAAATGTGTATCTTGGGGATCGTAGATCTTTGACATATATTTTTGGTCATACGTTTATGATTATATCCCATCATAAGGTGTTAAAAGTAGATAGAAACCAATCCTTATCTTGTGTGAGAGTATTGTAGTGAAAATTACCCTGCAGAAATATTATTCATAATTAAACGCAATAAGTGTTTTCAAATAATTACTTTTAAGAAATAAATTCTTATAAAATTATATATATTTTCCAAAAGAATAAGAAATATCAATCCAATTATCTTTTCTTTACAATGAAAAAAAAATGTAAAATGTAATTTATATAAATACGTATATTTTTACAGAAGTCTCCTATAATTTAGTTTGTGTGAATTATTATATATGTTAAGCCAATATTCTATGAGGTAAAATATTTACATGTATAAATATCACATGACTATCATTTTTTATGCTTGCAATGAATTGCACTACTGTTTGGGGAGAGTTACTACTGTTTTAACAGATTATGTAAGCAAGAAATGGTAATCATGTAATATTTTAATGGTTTAATACCAATACTGGTCGAGTGATGATAATGACAATATTTATAAAAAAACCAAAGACACAAAATGTATAGATACTAAACTGAATTCAAACTGTATGACTATATAGACAAATGGATTTGGATTGAAACATTATTGTGTTTTCATTTTGGGCTTAAAGCTTTATAGTTAACTAAAAAGGTAATATGTAATTACTAGAAGATTGCATTAAATCCAAAGACCTAGGTGTAATGCTCTCAAATTCAAGGTTCGTCACTGCAATAGATAGGGATTTTGATCCACAAAGTTTCTAGAATCTATTGATTACTATAGCTGCCACTGGATACTATTACTGTTTAGAGAGAGTTGCTATTGTTTTAAATTATAAATAATGTTAAACAATATTACTGTCAATAAAATCATATTGTTTCAATAAAGCAATTGATTCATACAGATAAAATGTAAAAATGGATTACACTAAATTTCATCATAGAATATAATCTAATAATAATCATAAGGAGACACTCATAAGTTAATCATAAATTGTAGAATGGCCATTGCAAAACACAATCTAGGCAATATTTCCAACACTCTTTTCAATTGTAACAAATACATTGCGACAAATTATTATTACTAGCATGATAGGATACAAACTGACAACATTTTCATTATAATTATATTTAATATAAAACTAAAATATAAGTAAATATTACATAATTTACATACTATATATATATATATATATATTACTTGATGGTATTACTTTTAATGTATATACAAGAAAATAAAGAGAAATATTTATAAAGAGAAATATATGAATTTAGTACAAGGTTCAATAAAGTTTGGAGGAAAATGGGTGTTAAATAAAAATTGGAAAGTATAAAAACATTTTTTAGGGTTGAGATTTGGCCAATAGAGGATATTCTAGGTGATATTAAATCACGTGACATTTTTTTGAATCATTGTAACATCTTGACGAGGTTCAATTTTAAAAGAAAGTCGATTTGATGGAAAAAAATTTTAATTTAAATATATAGTTGTCTATTAAATCAATTATATTCAGTTCAGGAGAAAAAATATATATATGCACAAACATAAAATTAGACTGAGAGGGGAAAAAATGATATATCTTTTTGATTCTTTTTCTTATATAATTATTGTCTTAAACAACATCAATAATTATACTATCTATATATATTATAAAATATTTTAATCACTTACATATAGATCTGCCATTGACATATATGATGATCTTCTATTACTTTTTACTGATATAAAAGTAAGTAGCCTTTTTCTCAATTCGAATGGAAAGGGAGTTTTTCTCAAAGATTTTATAAACTTTTTTTACCCCTCTGAAGAAATCTCTGGAATCAATATAATAAGGGAGAGCAATAAGATTAAGCCCAAATGATAATTAATCAGTTTAAACTGTCGTAATTAATTAATCCTTTTTATAAATATTTGTTCTCTTTAATTAGTTCTATTATTTTATTTTTAATTAAAATGCAATAGAATGACTGTACAAGCCAATCCACAGCAACAAATATATCCACATACATGACATGCTGTCCCTTCAACTATTTATTTGCTATTTTTCTGAGAATATTTTTATAATTTTTACTACAGCAAAGACTTTAAAAAAAATTTACCACTTTCTCTGATTATCTCAAAGGCACTTAAAAAAAAAACACTATTGATCGCTTACACTTATGCTCTATTCTCAGTTGCTTTTGAAATATTGCTTGTAAAGGAAAAAGGGTCTGCCCACCATGCAAAATATACTAAAATTCTCATAAAAATATATTAAAAAAAAATTATATTAGGAATTATTCAATTTCCTTAAATCCAAGTGAAGGTATGATTTCACAATAGTAGTCTCTCAGTGTCACATCCAGGAAACAGAATATATAGATTGGTTTTATGAATTTCTATTATATGTCTAAAATCTTCTGGCAGATCTTTAAATAAATTTTTAATACATCTTTACATTACATTAATTAGGGTTATGGATCTCACTCACATATTAGAAATTTGGCAAAATACAAACTCAACATATTTACTTGTGATAGTTATATTACTATGCTAAAATATTATTTTTTTTAACTTTTTAAGTACAATAGCCTGTTGGGAATCATGTTGAAGAACTTTGAAGTCCAAATTTCTACTTAAATATTAGTGATTAATATTCTTAGATTGATATCTAGGCTAAAAGTTATTGAAAAGATTTTTTCATCATTGGGTGGTAAAGAATTTGATTTTTTGAGCATTAATTATTAAATAAAGGTCTTTATGTATTATTTTCAAAAATTAGGAATTTTCTATTAATTATCTTTTGAATTGGGAAGTAATGTCACATTATCAGCATACTGTAAAATTTAAAATCAAGATAATAAATTTCTTGCTTTTGGGTTTTTGATCAATTTTTCTCTACTATTAAACCTGCAATATATCTGATTTATGAAGCTATTTGTAAACTATTCTGAACAATAACTTACAAAAATAAACAAACAAATCATTTAAAAGCCGTGTTATATGAAACATTTTTGGACAACAATTGACTGATTTCAAACATTATCACAATCTTGATCAATTAATTAAGTCAAATATCTTTAGCTTTAGTAATGTTTCAAACTCAACTCAAGTGTGAAGTTAAATTAATAAACCATAGCATAAGAGTGAAAAAAAAAAACCAGAATTATTAAAAATTAATTATTTTAGATAACAATTAACATATTTAAGACAAATATGTGTTTACTATTCCTCTGACTTGTAACATTTGTTTAAAGGAGAAGGGGAGAGTATAAATTATTTTACACATTTTTATGATAAAAGGGATGGGGTTGCGGGTTCGCGGCCGATGCTATGACACTTAAAAAAAAAAAAAAGGAATGGGAAATATAAATATTTTAACATAAATGTAAAGGAACAAAAAAAAAATTCTAGATTGATTTGCAACTATCAGTAATACATTTTCTTTGTTTCTTTTTGCAAAGAGAAATCCGCGTTTTTTTTATCTATGTCAAACTGGAAAAATAATTTTTAAAATAATATTTAATTTTTAAAAATTCTGTACAAATATCAGTTTAATTACTGCCTTTGTTAAGAGTTCAAGTTTGTATATATCTTAAAACAAATTATTTGATAAACATCTAAATAGAATAATTAAACATTAATTAATACATCGAATGAGGTAAAAGGAAAAGCACATAACTAATTAAGTGTAATTAGTATTTTTTTGACAAACCTATTTGTTGAATTAAGATATTTAATTAATATAATCACAGAATCAGGAATTAAGTCTGGGGGTGATCAAAGAAATGTCATATTATATGATGTGGCATAAATAGAGGAGAGCAACACTGAGAAGCAGAAGAGAATATGGCAAAGGTAAAGGATACATACTGAAATAGGTAACTGGTGGCAAGATTTAGATGTAGTCATTGTCTTTTCCTCACTGATATTTACATCAAGAAGAGAGAAGTTCAAAATCACTTTTTAGTGCTACTGAATATACAGTAATTTAATAAAGTATTGTTCAGTATAGAGCAAATGTGATGAGATTTTTTACAATAGAAATTCTCAACACAATGGTCTAAAATTCACCAAAGTGTAGCTTGTACTATTTAGTTTTTTCAATTGTGAACTTTCCAGAATGTTAGAATAAAAGAATGATTCTACAAGAGGTCACTTGTGACTAACCATGAAGGACATGTAATCATCAATTATTTTAATAATATCTATAGAGAAGAGTGGTCAAAGAAAAGTGAGATAATGTATAGAAGAATTGAATTTATACCTAATCATGAATCTTAAATAGTAAGCTTACTACATTATCACATTCTGAATAATACCGCAGTAAGATTTTCTTTTATCTGAGAACCTAAAGCCTTAAGTAACATTTTTTTACTACTGTATTTGCTGTTTGTTTGTTTAGATAATTAATTGTATCTTAATGATAGCAGAAATGCAATTGTAGTTTTTAATTTTACTAACAATTATTATTTGTAAAGTATTTTGTTTTATTCTTAGCCATGATTATGCACTGAAAATAAATAAAGAGGGATCAGAAATCAATTAGGAAATCGATCCGCATCCTTTTGCGATTTCTGAAATAAATAACTTGGACCTAGTTATTATAAAATATAGAGATTCCAAGTTATTCTATTGTATTCAATGTAAATAAATTGATTTTCTTAATTATAAAATATAATTATTATTCCAAATACATATAAAGGAAATTTGTTATGGTCCTGACAAATATGCACTGAGTGGATTAGATGTAGGAATATTAACATTGAATGGAGATCATGTTGCCAAGGGAATAATACATCTGGAGGCATGTTTTTCAAAGCAATGCCCAGAATAAAATCTACTTTAATCCAAATCCCATATAACAAAATAAAATTGAAGTCATAATAAAAAAATGTTTTTGGGTGAGAGAAAAAGTGTTTGACTATTGGGAAATTGAGTTGATGGATGTGATAAGGAAGTATCACCAATACCTGGTGTTTTTATCATCAGCAATATTTTTTAGCATTTCAATGATACTATGATACTATTATCATCTGAATCACAATTATGAAAATGATAATTGCCCTATCAGCTTTGGAAGATCCGTGTACAAAGGGATGAGGTAGTAGCCACTGATAAACATTGATATGTAAATTACACTCAACATGAGATACAATAAACCTTATCTGAATTTAATAGAAGGGCTAAAATACAAACAGATAACAAGAGGGCATTGTTTGGAGTGTGGATAATAGCTCAACACTAATGAAACTATTATAATTAACTAAGAATAGTTAATCTAAATAGAGAAATAAAAGTTAAAATAATACTAAAACACCAACATATAGAAGTGTGTATGTTGGGTGAATAGGCAAAAGAATTAGATAATTGTTAGGAAAATAGTAAAACAAGTATGGTAGATGAAACTGGAGAGTGCCACATGGTAAGGGTAAAGCCTAGTGTACTAGTTAATATAAAATTAAAACAATTAATAATTTATAGTAAATGAAGATCATAACAAATAAATTGATTTTGTCAAGATCTAAAGTTAATAAAAAGAGGATACAAATAAAGAAATTGACAAGGAAGAATTAAGATTAAAAACTTAGGCAAAAATATTTAAAACCAGAAAACATAAAGAACTGAAAAATGTAAAGTCAAATTTTAATATGAAAATGCTCATGAATTGTTGGAAAAGGTAGATGGAATTCAACAAGTTATGAAAGGGAATCAGCAAAGGATGGAATTAATAATTAAGGAGAGTAAAGAAGAAATTTGACAAGCTATGGAGAAAAATAAACAAGCAATCAGAAAGACATTGAAAAAAAATGAATGTGGAAAATCAAATTATAATAGAAAACATTGAAAAAGTGGAAAAGAAGATTTGAATGATAAAGGAAAATCAAGATGAATAAAAGAATAAATTGAAGAAAATGGAGTAAAATAGCAGTAAAAGTAGATAAGATAAATGTTGACAATGAATAAAAAATCAAAATTGAGAGAGATCAGAGATGGGAAGAAAGATCAGTGCAATGAATAATTTAGAAGATAAATCAATTGGCCAACAACAGATAGAAAATCATATAGTTAAGAAAACAAATGAAAAGGAAATGTTTTGATTAAGCATTAATATGTACAATGAAGTTCATTATGATGTTAATTAATTATTAAAGATTAAGTATTCAGAATCCACTCCGATGCAGTACCTATTGTATATTTGAATAGCTTAGAAAGGTATTTTAAACTCAATATAAAGTCAGAGAAGAGCAAGTTGTTTACAGACTATAGCTTCTTACAAAATAATGCTCAAGCATCAAGCAACTGTTTTAACTAGTTTAATATCTTTAAAAATGTAGAGAGTCTTTGTTGTAGACTTTGGATTTAAGGTCAGGATATGCAAAAAAGTTTTATGGAGGAGATAGAGAAAGTTACTCCCAACACTTCAGTTGTTAAAGATGCTTGATGTTTGTGGCAAGACTGAATGTCTGGTTAATTTTTCATAGTCTGATCTTTTGGATATAACAAATCATCTTAAATAGTGAAAGATCATAAGATAAATGGCTGAATTCCTGAATGCTAATAACATGAATTACAAAATCAGTAAGGTAAACTATCTGATATATCATGAGATCAAGAATACGTTAACCCAACCGAAGTTCAAAAATGGGGGGGGGGTGTTACAAAAAATGATAAAGTATAGATTATGGGGTAGCCCAGAACCAAATAAAGTACTTAAAAGAATAATGAGAAATTCTAATCCTATAGAGTCAGCCATGAAATAGAGAACTAATGATTATTGTCTGTAGGTAGTTGTACTAATATTTGCCAACAAAAATCTGCTAAAAGTAAAATAGTAAACAGAAAAGAACAAAGGAAAAGTTATCAAATAATAGCAAATCATATAATGAATTTTACTTTTACCTGGAAAGATTGTTTATCCCAGTATGCCAACAAAGCTGTCTGAAAATTCAAATATTTGGTGTTGACATAAAATTGTTGGATTCAGGCAGCCATTTCAAAACAAAAATACCATCAACAACTTCTTCATATAGAACTCCAAATTCATAGAACTGTAAATTTAGATCTTAAAATTAAAAACTCTTTAAGACATTGGTGAACAGTGACAAGGTGAAATTGCAAACAAAACAGATATATACACAGCTGCAATATAATAAACAAAGTGTCCACCATGTGTTTTTGATTTTAAAGGGGCTCATATATGATATAGTATTAGAATCCAATTTTCTACATAAAACTAGTTTTGTTCTGAATTATACAGAGGACTAAGTCAGGTGTAACAGAGAGGTATAAAGTTTTTGTCTTCAGATCTATATAATTCCATAAGAATCTACTGTTTGAGTGAGAAGACATTTTCACATGAATATGTGTTTATCTGAAGGCTAGAGATGATAAAATTTTAGTATTTTTATATATATGGGAATATTTTCATCATCTAATATTAAATATTAAGTGTCTTTAGAAATTTTTTTAAAGTTTTCAAATACATTCAACTACTAGTAATAACACACAGGTTAGTATATAACATAATTGTCATGATATTTCCACCTTTTTCTTAAGAGCAAGGTTAATTAGTTACTGCTAGACATTATATATTATCACACTGTATTGGCTTATGGGATTAATTGTCATGATCATGTGAGCAGTTTCTTAGAATTGTACCTTTCTCTCTCTTTCCCATATTTTTGTATTTTTCCAGTTGAACATGTATGTTCACTGGTACATACATGGTCTGCTACTTTAGACATATCTGTTTCTCTTTTCAAAATATCAAATTATGCTCTTTCAATCATTTTTCAGTGATACAATTGGATTTCACCAATATAACTTCCACATTCACATAGTTATCCATAGATACAATTTTTGTTTTTCAACATTTCAAGTTTAGATTTTATAGATGTTAGAATTCCTTATAATATGGAATGACTTTAGAAAGCTGTTCTGATGTTATATTTACTGTACATTTTTTTAAATTTGCCTGTTATTCATGATATGTAGGATGACTACAGTGTTAATTGTTTTTTCTTTTGATGTTTCTTTTTGTTGTCTGTTTAAAGTTTTCTTAATGACAGCTAATGGATAAACATTCTTTATGACAGATTGTTATATTAAATTTTTCCCCTCAAATATCTGATTACTGAACAAACTTTTTATGCTCTGTTCAATTGTGCTAGTATAACTCTATGTTTTGTGTTTCTGGGGTGATTAGACATAGAGTTGTACTATCAATATAGAGAAGAGCAAAAGAAATTTGTTTAAAAACCAATGATTTGGGAAAAAAAGATTTACCTAAGACAAGCTGTCATGAAAAATGATTATCTATCAGCTGTCATTAAGAAAACCTTAAATAGACACCAAAAAGAACCATTAAAAAAAGCAATTATTAATACTATAGTGAATTCATATATATAGGAATAGCAGACAAACTAAAGCAAATCTGCAATCAATATAACATCAGATCCACTTTCCAAAGCCATGCTATCCTATGAGGAATTCTAACATCTTACAAAACCTAAACTTAAAGGCTGAAAAACAAAAACTACATCTATGAAATACCATATGAATGTGGGAAGAAGTATATTAGTGAGACCAATTGTCCCATTGAAAAGCTATTTAAATAGCACAAACTGATGATTAGAAAAGAGAAAACAAATATATCTGAAGTAATGGATCATGTATGTACCAATGAAGTATATTCAATTGAGAATATATACAAATATTGGATAAAATGGAAAAAATGCAAAGGAGAAAATTAAAAAAAACTCTCAATGACAATAAAAAATAACCTCATAAGCTAATCCATTGTAAGAATACATAATTTTTGGAAGCCATTAATTAACTTTGCATTTAAAAAAAAAGTTGAAAAATCAGGGGGACTCTCATAGATAAGTAAATGGAATTTATACTGACTGTTGACTTTGCCAGAAGTTTTATTTTAAAATTCAATATTCACAAATCTAAAGGTTCAGATATAATTCCTACTGCCATTGGTCAGGCCAGCAACATCTAAAGAAGAAAATATAATAATACAACTTGAAATGTTGTGTTATATAAAAACCTGTGTGCTATTACTAACAATTGAATGTACACAGAAAGTTTAAATAATTTTTTTCCAAAGATAGTCAATATTAAATATTAGAATTTACATAATAACAATTAATAAAATTAATAAATCTAAGGAGATAAGAAATGAATGGCATGGGAAGTTGTAGTTTATTCTAGAAAGGTTTCAGATTATATTTTGGTATGCTTCTGTGGTCATTAAAGGATTTGTGAATAGAATCAAAAAAGAACATAAAAAGATATAATTGGATATTATGTCTACATGCTCTACACAAAACCTCATCATAATATAGAAAAAAAAAAAGAATTTTTAAGGTTGTATTTGACATGAAACAATTAAATAAAATAATGGAACCTGACTGTAAAATTCTCCCATCAATGAATTGTTAATGAAATTTAAAAAGAAAAAAAAAAAATCCAATTTTTGAGTTAATCTTCAGATATTGGCACTTCATCCAAAGGACTGCCAATATATTGTTTCAGATATGAAGAATTCTCATATCAGTTCAATTAAATGCCATTCAGTTTGATCAATAGTGATGCTGGCTTGCTGATATATTTAGACTAATTTTCTATCTCTCAAAATTGTAACTATCTATATAGTTTACATATTGGTGGCATCAGTAGATATGGATGAGCATGTATAACATCTTGAAAATATTTTTTCAAGAATGCAAAAAAAGGAATTAAGATTAATTCAAAGAAGACTACTCTAGATATAGATGAAGTAGCATTTTTGAGTCATATGACTGAGATTAGTGGTATAAGATGATTTTATCCTGATAAGATTTAAATGTTTAAAAAGTTTTTTACTTTCAAAATCAATAATAAATTTAGATCTGATTATTTTTAGGATCATGCAACTTTCATAACAAATTCTATAAGAAATCTGCAGATGATATGGAGCCATTGCTGGGTTTATTGAGCAAGGATATGCCATGGAAGTAGATTGTGGCAAAAGATGAGCCATTTGAGAATATCAAAGCAAGATTTGTAAAACATACAATGCTCACTTTTCCTGATTTTTTAAATTTTCCATTTTCAAATGAACAGTAATGATTAGAGATTGGGAGTCCCCTTTTCCCAAATCCATGAAGAATGGCCAAATTGGAGTCTTCTAAGTCATCTACTAAAAGGTCCAGAAATTAATTATATTATTACAGAGAAAAAGATCCTTAACTATCATGTACTATGGAAAAGTTTGAGGATTTTAGTAAGATCTTTAAGAACTCTTTGAACCTTAATTTTATCATTATTTATGCAAATATTATAATGTTGTTATGAATTAATAAACACTCCTTTAACAGCATTGTAGTTTAAGGAACAGACAGGCAGTAGGTTTTTATTCTTTATTTCCTTTAATAATACATAAAAATACAGATTAACCAAACAGAAAATTTAAATTACCTTAAAACAAAATTTAAATTGTAATATATTTTTTAATATTAAATTTAAGTTTATTTAAATTTATGGTATATTTTGTTTGTTTCCTTTATATTAAAAGCAATAGATTTTTAAATATAATTATTCATGAGTTTTCTTTCCAACCAACCGAATATATGTTTAATCTACATGGATGACAAAATATTTAAAATATATCTTTCAATATTTATTTGTTAGTATTTATACAAATGATATATTTTATTCTTGTTTTTATTAGTGTATCATTTACAACATCTGTTAGATACATGAATAAATTATAAGACATATACAATAAATAAAAGAATAATTAATTCCTAATCAAATAGCTTAACAATATTTCATGTTCTCTTTAATTTATATATTTTTTATTTATTAATTGTGTTTTTTATATTAATAAATTTTATTTTTTTTATTAATTAAAATTGGATCATCGTCAACTTATTGTATTATACTTTAATATTAATTTCACAAGTCTCTATATATTTTATATCTTAAAATATCAACTACCAAAATATTGAACAAAACAATCTACATATATTATTTTAGCATTTCATCAGTTATATTTTGTTTTTGCATGGAGTATATAATTAATCAAGGTTAAGATTTTATTAGTCACTATTTGATAAATTAATATATTTATTTTATTTTAAACCAGTACAAATTGGTACTCAACATTATTGATACTTTGACAATTTATATTTATTTGATTTTTCATTTATAGATAGTTTATGTTAGCACAATTTGGTGTCTGAATACATCATGTCTCAAATAGAAAACCAGTTACCTTATATTACTGTTATAATACTCAAAGTTATTATGCATCCAACTCTCAAACAAATGGAATATTTAAATAACTAATTTAAATAATTAGGATTTCATCTATAAATAGCACAGTATATCTACCACATTATGAATGCTATGAATCTGGTTTATCTAGCAAAAAGTGTGCCCAGCTACCATTAATTGATTTATAAAGTTTACATGATTTACATAGTTGTCAGATCACATGAGCACATAAATTTACACATTTATTATATAGTGAGTAAATAGTCTAATTGGGGTAATTATCACATGGAATAATGTTTTTACATGTGATTATGCATGACTATTGATAATGCAATAGATACAGTATGATGGATACATAGGGCTACTAAATTTGACACAATTACATAAAATCAACATATGTTAATCCAAATAATTAATATGTAAGTCCTTCTTAATTTTGTGTTACAATGTGTGCACAAGGTTGGAAGAGTAGTAATAATACTTACATAAGATGTCTTAGTGAGGGATGGGGTGGAGGGGAACCAATCTGGTGTTATATTGTTATTTGTGCTGAATGACCTAATGCACTTAGGAGCATTAGCTTCTGCATTGAACTGGTCCCTGAGCCTCCACATTTCTCACTGTAATGTTTTCTTGATGTTGTAGTTGTTGATTAGATGGTGTCACCTGTTTCAGTGAAGGGCAACTTGTCAATCCTCACCATATGTGTTGACTTCTGGTTATATTGTGAGTTAAGTAAATGGTTGAGGAGGAGTCAATTTTTAGTTGAATAGGAATTTGTCAGGACTCTCTGCTATGAATTGATATATATATAATATAATATAAAATGTCCATTAATTAAAACAAAATTGTAATTACAATAAAAATAATAATAATAACAATAACAAACTATTATAAACAATCCTTAAATTCACAGAAGGACTTTTGGTTAATTTCTTGAACCTGCCTCAACTGCCATTAAAATTATTATTATTTTTATTGTAATTATATATATATATTTGAATTAGAGGTTAGCAAATTGTTTGAGAAGGGATCACATTGCAGAAAAGATATATGGGTGAGAAATTTAACTGCACAGCCCCTCAGTTGTTTCAATTAGTTGGTGAATGTTATCTTGTGCTGTATCCCAGGATAAAATGTGCATCAAATACACCAGAATGTGTACAAAATAAAAATGCTGGAATGAGCTGTAGGTGCCTTAGGCTTCTAATAGGATTGTATCAAGTCCTGCAAAAAGATGTTTGGCTGACTGTATGTGCCAAGCATGTTATCCCATGTTCGGTTTAAAGTTTGGCAGAAATAGAAGATATGCTGCTATGTCTCCTCTGCAGCATAGCATAGACCACAGAATGAATCTATATTTTTGTAAAGCTAGTGGTATCATAGAAAAAGGAATTCATGGAGGTTATTTCAGAGCAAAAAATCAAAGAACTTTAGCTCCACTGACCACTTCCAGAAGCTTTGCAGAAGTTGTTTATTGCTGATACCCAACATGGATAGAGGATTGTGTGGCAGAATGAACTAGGTTATACCATGCTGTAAGTTTGCTAATAGGTGTATTTAATTGGTGGATGGAGTGGAATCAAAATGGGGATACTCTGGATTGTTTGAATGAGAAATAGAATGTATCAAAGGGAGTAACTGAAATTAGGCATTGTTATGCCAGGAAGTAGCCCATGGTGGAGGCAAGAAGGCTTACTATCTTCTGTATTTGAAAAATTTATATGAAGTCCTAATTCATTCTGAGTTTAGGGGAGGGGAATGCTGAGATGGTTAAGGGATATTGAGACCATCTTCTTTTCTCATAGAAACTTACTGCATATGTAGGAGATATTGTTTGTGAATGATTTGTGAATTTGATGATAGATAGGTAGTGTTGATTTTGGTTAGAACTAGTAAATTAAATAGCTGTATTTTTGAATAAACTGAGAGATATGCACTGGATAGAGAGGTAGTAATTATCACGATCATCATATATTATTATTATTATTATTATTATTATTATTATTATTATTATCATCATTATTATGTAAATGTATTCATTCTTTTCAATAATACTACATTCATTTAATTACATATGCATAATATTATCACATCAATATATTCATTTTTAAGAGACACCAATCTTAAAATGATTAGAGTAATGTTTAATTAATTATTTCTTATTTCTCATTTTATATAACATATTAGTAATTGCTTAGAGAACGCGTGCTCAACCTGCAGATAGACTGACTGCATTTTACTTAATAGATAAAAGTTTAGGTTGTAAAATCTACATGTATACATAACTTATGGTAAAAGAAATAAAAGCAATGTATAATGCTAATTAAATATACATATTGTTTCAGCGACACTGCCCATTTAAATAAAGAATAGCCTGAATTTTTTCAGCTCATCGAAAAGGAAATTCTCTTCAATATACTGTATAGTGCAATGATCTTACCTATTTTCAAACTCAAGCCAATTTAAATTAGGAGTGTGAAATTAAGTAAACAAAAATCTTGTATAGCAAATAAACAAACATGTTTAATTTTAAATATACATTGAAAGATTATATTGTACAATAGTCATTTTTATTCCCCAAACTCAAATATAAGAAATAGAAATAATGCATAACGCTAGCTGAAATCTATATAAAATATTTAAAATGCCCATAATTTAGTAAAAAAAATTTTTTTTCATATTTTCATGCATATATTAATATGTGGACCAGTTTTCATATTTTTTAAGCTTAATTTTTATTTCACTTATAACTTAATCTGCGTTCAAATATTTCAGCACCTGTGTGATTTTTAAATGTCTATCGAATGTATAAGGTGAATAATCTTTGAATAAGTGCTTTCATTTAATGAGCAAAATTTTTCTCTCAGATTATCAGGCAATAGCCAATCCATAAGCCATCTGATATATAAGTGGGAAATGCATTTCCAGCGGTTATTTTATAAAGAGAAAAGGTTCAAGTTAAAACAGGTTATTCGTTAGATTAATGTGATTCACTGTTTTAAAAATATATACAGTATTGTAATATGACGCTGTCTGTCTGTTATAATTGGTGGAAGAGATTTCAGTTAGATCACTTTAAGAAAGCTTAGACTTTTATTTACATTTTTTAATGTTTATTACACTTTTCATGTACAAGTTGTTAATTTTATTTTTGATTTAGATTATTCTTTTAGATCCATATTATTCATTAATTATTTTTAATGTATATTTTAAAAATCTAGCTTAATAAACTTTCATTTATTGCATGTCACGATTTGTTACTAATTATGAAATCAATGTTTATTTATTAATGTTATCATTAAATAAGATAGATCAGCTGATAGTGACGTCTTAAAAAGATAGAAAAACATTCCGACTATTCAACGTATTACAATTATTTACAAATGACTGGACAGTTATGCGGATGTGGTTAAAATATTCAGGAAGGTATTGGACACCCTACACACTTATATGTATAATATCAAAATGTTGAAACATAAAACAATAGTGAAATAATAAAGACTACACTTCCCATTATAAAACTTGTGTGTATCACATATAAAAAAATAGATATTTGTATAAAAGAACAGATGGATAAAAAGAAAATTCTATATGACGGTAATATTCATTATGCTTACATGTATATAAATATTTATATATTTCATAATTATATTTATCATATTGGTGAAGTATAAGAGAGGTTAAACAATTCAAAACAAAGCAAAACTCTCCATATAGTAGTGCGAGTATGAGATAGTGATCATGTGATAAGAAAGGTTGTTCAGCAGGATTAAAGTTGATACAGAAAAAACAACGCTTCCAGTTAAGGCTATCATAAAGATAGAATGACGCTTTTTTTGGCGAATGATACATGATTGCTCCCTCCCTCTTCTAAATCAAAATCGAATAATGTTTTAAAAACACCTTCACAAAATTTAAAACAAATATTTTAATTATAACATAAAAGAGCCTAGATCTATCATTTGTTGAAATAAAATATTACTATCATTTGTATAAAGTTAGAAAATCTTGAAATACAGAAAGCAATTATATAAATATACACATTTTGACGAATTTAAGTAAAAGATTATATAATTTTGTATTTATCAACAAATTATGTGGGCAAACAAGCGCCTTCGCACTTTATATTTTCATTGCCCGCCTCCCTTCCACCGGCTACATATTCACAACTATTTTAATTGAATGGGATTGCGCCACCTATGTACTTGAATCATATGGAATATTTTGATTATGTTAATTGCTTAACGAAACATAAAAAATGTATATTTAAAAAACACGTTCTTTATTCAGTCATACACATGTATAGAATCGGTCAATTTTCTTTCAATGATTTATGACCAACAAGTACCATTCGAAATGAAGTATGTTGGGTCATCGCCACCACTCAACCTGTTCTTATAGACAAGTGCAGCCTTGCTTTTCACTTCCTTCAGGGAGAAGAAATATATGTGTAATAAATATCCAGTGTTTATTAAGTATAAAATCTCCAAATTAAAATATATTTTCAAAACAAAATACCACTTATAAGTAGTACATATTAATTTTCGGTTTTAGTTACTCTTTTGAAGCAATCACCCTTAGGCTAATGTGTTAAGGAGATCTTTCTTATCTTTTATTTCTGTTTCGCCTTTTGATAAATAAATTTTTTAGGGCAAACGAGTAAGCCATTTTAGCTCCACATTGCCACATTATAACTAATGATAGCAAGATTAATCAATTGACGTGGAAATATTGTAAAATATTATCCTAGGAAAAAAACTAAATAGACAAATCAATTTACTGCTAAAAAAATACTTCTATTAAAGATTTAATGACGTTTAAATATAAAATAAACCATATTTTATTTTCTACGATAATATTTTCTAAACTATATTTTATGTTAGAATACTATTCTGAATATTCAACTTGAAATAATTTTATTAAATTAGATTTTAGGAATTCCCAATAAGAAATGTGTTTTGTCAATAAATAAAATCCACGAATTTCACTTATAAAAAAAAAAAAAATTTTACCACACACTGATTATTGCCAATATATGTTGGTTTTTAAACCTAATTAGTAAGAAAATTATTATTGTTTTTAATTCGACTGATTGATTACTATATTTTAGACTTTTAAATATTATATAATTAGAAATCATATATTTGTGTGTGTCTGAGTTTGTAGATGAGTGGATGCTGAACTCAACTATTAATAAAAAAATGTCCAGTCGAGAGTGCCTTTTTCTGCCATGTAAATATGACCTTAGTTCATCAAAGGCTAGATAATGTTTTCAATGCAACTGCTTTTCTGATTTTTTACCCCATGTGTCATAGCATCGGCTGGGAAGCGAACCTGTTTTTTTCCTCCAGAATATTGTAGGTTGATATAGGATCCAGTCATCATGAATCTCTTTTGTTAAATATAATTTCTATAATTGAAATAATTAATTGTGTGTTTATGCAAATAATTTCTATCGTTTGATTACACAAACAAAAATTCTATCTTTTTTTCTTGCATGTGATAACAAGTCTTTAAAACATATATATATAGTAATGGAATTTGCATATGGGAATACGATCAATAATGAGTTGCTTTTTATTGAGATTTTGGTGAACATAGTTAAGAAATCCTTTCCCTTCAAATATAAAAAAACCAAAAGCGGGGGGGGGGGAGATGATCTAAAAACAAGCCTATCTCATAAATTCAGGATGGTTTACAATGCCAGAAAAATAATGATAACAATGGCTAAACAGAAAATAATGGTAATAATAAAAGTTAGCATTGTATTTAATTTTTTTCTAAGTACAAGTATAGGGAAACTTTTCTTAATGTGGAATCATTTACAACTAGTAACTCTGAACAAAACTTTATCTAGCAGAAGAAAGCTAATTGAGCAGATAGAAAGAACAGGTCATCAAATGACAGAAAATTTCATGGTATTGAAATTGTGAAATCTAAATTGGTTTCTTTAAATTTTTAGATGATTCGATAAAAATTTTATAATATTAAAAATTGTTTTATCAGTGCTTTTGCTCCGATAATACATTCACAATATTCAGTGAAAAAAATTCTTTGTTTTAGTTGGAAGTGATTTTGCAACAATGCAAATAAAAGTAATTCTTTTAAATATTTGAGATGTTAATGCACATATTAGTAGAATTAATATACTAGGACACATAATTATTGGAAATAATGGTATTGGCTCTGTGAACTCAAATGGCTATTTTTATTGACTTTTTAATGAACATGGTCTCACTCACTATTATGATCACTAAATTAACTCAATATTACATGAGCATATATAGAACAGATTATTATCAGACAATAAATTAGTAAATTCTAAGATTAAAATGATACAGATATTCTAAAACTATTTTATTCCAAGTATATTGTTCAAGTTTGTTCTCTTTTTAATAAAGATATGAAATTCTTTTTTAAGAAATGCATATAAACATGTTCTCTATTAATGCTAATATCATTGATTAATATATTTAAAAAATCATGTTCAAAATTAATTTTCCAACTCTTCAAAATATTAATATAAAGTAGTTACCATCCATTGATTAATTTTCAAGTGTCAAAAATGAGGAGAAAGGAGGACTATGATTTATATATTGCTTTTATAGATTGACAAGATGAGTAACAAAGTTTGAAAATACTTAATTATTCATGGATATTATTCATATTTTATAGGCTAATACACAGTAATATGACAGAAACAATCAAAATGTAAAATGTTAAACAAAGATCTGTACTGGCTCCATAATTTGCATTTTAATGTAGTGATATTTTGAAACAGTTTACAAGTGATTTCATAATGAAGGCAATAAAATTATGGTGATATTAATTTAAACATATAAACAGAAAAAGTAAGAGCATCATTTTTATTTGACTTCCAGATTGACAGTTTGCTGATGGTTGTGCTTTTTTCCCCAGTTCATAGGATGATATATTGTAACAAATATTCAAAATATGAGTTACATAAAGATATTTAAAAGAAAAAAAATTATATCATAGTATTTAAAAATAAAAATGGCTATCTATTTTAAATCATTTAAAAAGTCATTACAATAGTAATTAGAGAGGAAAGACATTTTTGAAATAGTGAACAAAAGAATAGTTTAAAATTAAACAAAACAAAAGGAATAAAACTCCGATCAAATTAAACAAGATTTGATTTAAAATAAAAGAAAAATAAAAGAAAGAAAAAATATAATGATAATTTATGAGTTTTACTTAGATTTTCAATCAAAATAAAATCTAATAAAAGAGATGACTTGCCAAATAAATTGCTTATCTTGTCTTTAAAAACTACAAATTCAAAATGTTATCTTTAAAACTATGAAATGAAAATGAAAAGAGTAACTTAAAATTGGATCCAATAAGCTAAAGTAATTATTTGAAAAAGGAAATGGAATGTAACATTATCTAATTAAATATAAAATAATTTGGTAATGTTATTAAAAAGGGATTAAGTCATTTTACTAAAAGATAGTCAACTGATCAGTTAAGTAATGCTATGAATAGAAAGATTAATTAATTAAAAAAAAGATTTAAAAATGGATTAATTTATGAGTGATTTCTCAAAACAGTGGTTGCCAGGGATGTAAAAGCTAATAAATTTTCATTAGCATAGTTATTTAAGTTATTCTGCTCCTGTTAATTTTCACTGTCACATTGCTGATATTATCTGGTGAATTTTGTAATCCCTATCACTGTGGACTTCTAGTTTTGTGGTTCAAGTAATGTATAGGAAGCTCAGTGAATGCCCTATCACCATTCCCTGCTAGATTTGTAAAAGGGTATTTATTTGAGCTTTCACCATGCAATGTCTATGAATATAGCTTGAGATGTGATGAAAAACCCTGACCTGCCATTGCTGAGACATTCACCTGTCATACATTCAGGACAGTTAAATGAAGATATGCACTGTCCTGAAAAAAAGAAGTTATAAACCTCTACACAAGAAACACCATACAGATGAAGACATTAAAGACTTTATATAGTCTAAGCACTGCCAAAAAGAAAGCAGGGATGATCACTTCAAGAAACTCTCTCACCAAAACCTAGGTCAAATGTAAGAAAAAAAATCAAGGTCTAGACTTACGCTGAAATATAAGGAGTATAATTTAAATTTTTCTTAGAAACTTTGCTAAAATCTAAAAAATACATAAAGATTTTCTCATTTAAGATGAAATTAATTCTGCTTAAAACAACTTTGTAATTAATTCAAGTTTTATTTTATTTTATTGTTATAATTTGATATGTGTTAATGTGTAAATAACTATGTTGTTTGTTAATTTGACCTGAATTATCTTTTCTCTGAATCTCTCACCATATGAAAATTTGTTATTATATAATCTTGTTTTAAATATATCTCATCACTATTGAGGTGAGTTTTTTATATTTAATTATGCTAACATAAATAAATATATAATTGATATATATACACACCACTACAAACTCAAATTAATAAAAATTAAATCATTTTTTCAAATAATTAAAAAAAAAAATTAAAATATTATTAAAAAGATTAAAATTGTATACTTATGAGCCTGATATTGTGTTAACATTTAGACTCCATTGAAGAAAGGCCTTGTTTGTGAATCAGAGTGTTTTTATTCTGATAAAAGTGTATTTGAAGGCCGATAAGTATTTTCTGTCTTTATCACTTCGTGAAATTTACAAAATTGCTAAAAAAAAATAAATTAAATGCACCGGTATGAAAAAAATTAATAAAAAAATCCAGATTTCATCAAATTTTTTTGTTAAAGACATCTTTAGAAAGCTATGTCAGAGATCTATCAGATGCCTGTATTTCTGTTGATGTTATGCTTATAGTTTTCACATCAGTAAAAAAGGAAAACCTTTTGACTAATCAAAAAAGATGCATGGGACACCCACTGACTAACCTGAAGCAATTAATGTTTATTACAAGTTGATATCTATGAGTTTTAATCATGCTTAATTATGGTATGCCATCCCTATGAGATTTGCTAATAATCAAATCCTAAAAGAATGATAACTAACAGTTATAACTAATCTATTAATATTATGTATTGAGCAATAAATGCACTCTTTATGCAGATCACATTTTATAAACTAGATCTGAGGTTCAATGCTGAATGAATAATATTAAGGAGATCGAATTGGTGATTTGTAGCATGATTTCTGAGATTACTTTCCTACATAACTAAGCAAAAGTTGTGGCCTGAATGTATAATTACTCATGGGATTCAGTACCAAGTATTCAGTTCCCACAAACTGTACAACTTGTTATTTTAAAATACACAAACATTTAGTTTGGATGATCAGAGCAGCTTATATAACAATCTGGATCCTCATGTTCCAGTTCTAAAAGAGATCTGTCTGAACTAAGAATAATTGGGTGGCCTTTAAAACCAAAGCCCATTTTAATAAGAATATTAATATAGTTAACCGATCAACAATCCATGCAAGCGTCTATAAACAACTTAAATTTAATGCATTTTTATTTAGGGTCGAGCATGAATAGACCAGATAAATTTGCTTTTGAAAATAAACATTCTATCCCTATTTAACCTTAGACTAAAATTCGTAGTCAAACTGGCATCAATTCATCTGATATATCGATGTATTCAATGTAATAACATACGGCAGCACAAAAGGTTAAGGGAAGAAATTGCCTCTTATGAGATAGGAATATTACATCTATCTGCAAAGAAGAGCAATAAAACAAAAACTCCGTAGAAAGGAACTGCTATCCGACTTATAATTCCTTCCATAGGCAAACGAAGTGTGGTATGAAGCGATCTGCCCGTAGTGAATCAATATTACATCTACTAATCACACCAATATATCCAATCCATTGACCCAATTTAACCATGAAACAAATAACCTAAGATTACCCTCCCCTAATATAACTTTACAAATCTATACAGCCATTCACGCCCGACTTAAGTTTAACATTGATATATTTTAATTTATCGAAAACAGAAATCATAAATAAACTTAAAGAACAAAATTAAATAAATGGAAATGATTTTACACAAATAAATAAAAAATACATCAAATAACATTTTAACTACTTTAGTCAGATAGGAAACTATTTGTAACAATTAAATTACTAGGAAAGTTTAAAATTTAAAGTTCTTAGTGTTTTCAAATTAATATTGTTCGTTATATTTTATAAAGTTCTTACGTTTTAGAAATGTTCATCTTTAACAGTTGCTTGCGTTTGAAATCCAGCGTTAAATTTCCCGATGGTCCTGTGGTCCTCTGAATATAAGAAAAGCGATGTTTCATTTTCCCATTTTTATAACAACTGAAGGGATTGAAAAAGACTCACGTTCAATCCCTTCTCCTTCACTTCCGCACTAACACATATCTGTCACATCGTAAATAATAAATAACTCACTGATTAATAATTTCCAAATTTTCCTTTTATACGTATTCGAAGGATTGACTTAACATTACGTCATCGATGAGATGATCCTTTTCGTTGAGGTCCGATTTCCCAATGGATTTATTTCATTTGCTGAAAGTTTCTATTGTTTTCCAATCTGACTGATGTTTTTACATTTTAAATGCCCAAGGCTGGTTTACATTTAACTAATTAACAATCATTTCCATTTCTGATTAATTAACCTGTTTTCCAAATCAAAAATATATTTAAAGATAAATTTAAAGATATAATTTTATCTCCAAATCTTTTTTAAAATTTAGTTTTAAAATACTTTTTCTTTAATAAATTTTTATTTTAATAATTTTTCATTATCTGTGCGATTTAATATATAAGAGTTTAAGATGATATTTAATTTCAATTTTTAATTCTTAACGAAAATTTTTAAATGCGAACTTTTTAATTTACTTTCATGTTTAATAAATAAAAAAAACAACAACAATGTAACGAATGTCTGTGCTCGTTACAATACATATAGCAAGGCATATATTGCATCTGTGTGCTTTATAAAGGCACATTCATAACACTTTCTAAATTATCAGACATTAAAATTATTGAAGTGCTAAATCTATAGTTTCGATCTGCAAAACTATCATACAGCAGCTCATAAATTAGTGTACTTAAAACATGCTAAAAAGAGGGTATTATAAGTGATCTAGTTTATGAAGTAATCCATATAGTTTATAAGAATAAACTAAGGAGGAGTAAAGCCTATTTGGGACTTAATTAACTAATTGTTATAATATGCTTTAAAATGTCATTCTCATTCATACTTAACTAAATATAATCATTTAATATACAAACTTGAATTTCAATAAGCTAAAACATAGTCGCTTAACTAACATATAAAATTAGATTTTCAGATTGGAGATTTATAGGTATGCTAAAAGCAACATAAATTAGTTATGTGAGAGCTTCTAATCATCTCTCCAAAATTATTAATATTATCGATCTCCACTCTGAATGAAAGCATAACATAAATTAATGAATTAACAACATATAAAATAGAAAATAGGCATGACCACAGATTAGCAAGAGACAGATATATAATAATAACTGATTACAGTTATTATGATTTAGAAAGATTATTCAATTAAAATTATTTGATTTAAAAGAGGCAAGATTCTTACAAAGATATTATTAAATTAAAAATACATTATAGTTTCAGAAAAATTATTTTACAAAGTTTATTTATTATAATTTATTATTTATGAATGTTCAACATTACATAGCTAGCTTTATAAAATTATTAAATTAGTTTAGTTTAAGATATTTTATAGAGCTCTGTGGGAAGAAATTTTACCGATCTTCTAGCTGAGGCATCTTCATGGCATTTGGCACTGGTATTCCCCATTAGGCTGGCTTGTCTGATGTCTTCTTGGCATGCTGTGGGTCTTGAACTTCTTTGTAATCCTTCTTATAAGCTATAGCTAACTTAATTTGTTTTTTATCTTAAAATGTTTTTTTTCTTTTGTAAAATTTCTGTAACTTAATTAGTGTGCTCTGTCTTTATACTTGGGTTAATATTTTGTATTTATTAATGTTTTCTTTTATTATGATGATGTGCCAGTATAGCCATCGATCGAGCAAATTACTCCTTTTCCTTTGTTAAATTAATATGCCATCGATTAGCACTTTTTAATTATTAATTGGTCCTATTTTAATATCACATTAAATCACTCATTTGAGGGCTATCTTACTATCTTTTAATCATTAAGTAATTTTGTATTTAAGAATCCATATGTCTATTTGTTTTAACATAATGCGAGGATATGTGTGAGGTTAATGAGTGAATAGTATACAAATGCATGATTGCATATTAATTCCTGCATTCTTATAAAACCCCATAATTATGCATTTTTCCATTTTAAATATGTTTTATTGTCTTTTGATTAATTTCCAAAACCTATAATTTTGAGGTCGGGAATGTACGGACTTTCTTAAAATAAATATTTGGGAAGTGCCTTATTAAACTAAAATGAGTCCTTTGAAAATATTTTATGTACTTTATTCGAGTGTTGCTGGTAGGTGTATCGGATGTTTGAGACCACTTTGTTTCTTCAAGGGCTTTAAATGGTTAATACCATTTCCCCTTTATTTTTCCTTTTTTCTGTGATTCCCAGTTAGAGTGTGTACTAGAATTGTCACCCCTGGGTATTCTACACAGTTGTCACACAGTCACTAAGTACTTGGATGAGTTCAGACTTGGGCTGCCACGTGACACAACTTCCAATGGATTTATGGCAAGATGACATCCTGTAAATCATTTTCTTATTTTATTGATTAGTTATTTTATTTTGCAGAGCTCCGTGGTTTCAATGTACCACACCCTCCACCCTTTACATTAAAGTCTCACTAGCACTACTGATCTCTTAATGTGAATTTAGTATTTCCATTGATTTGTACATCTTAGTCACATCCCTTATCTTATGACTTACGAGTATCAGTCCATTCTATTCTCGAATTCAATAAATATTTTAGTGAAATATTTACGATCTCAAATCTTTTAATTCAATAATTTATTAAATTTACTCAAAGCACCTTGCATATCTTCGCAAACTCTCTTTATCAATTTTACTTAGGCACATTATCGTAATGTTATTTTATTAACCCAAGGTAGTAGAAAATTAATTAACCAGCTATTACGTAAATTGGACTGGTGTTTGTTTTGACATAATTTTAATTATTCAACATTGCTGTCTTACATATACAGACAGGGCATGTATGTATTTGTTAACTCAAATCTTTTGAAATTTACTATTTATTTTGATTCTAATTATTTACTTTCTTGATCCACACCACTATCTTGGTCTACAACACTTTCATATATCTATTTTGTATCATCCATAGCTGTTAGTTAGCAGACCTAAGTTTATATTGTAGTATAGAGTCTCTTGGTTCTCCCTGACCACCGGCACTGGTAAAAAGGTTATATTATTAGTAGCATCAGATGCATTATCATATAAGTGTTGCTGTGGAGTGTAGCCTTTGGATTTGAACTTAGGATTTCTGGGAAGCAGCCCTTCCTAGTGTTGAGTTCAGTGTCTGGGTTTAAATTCTGCAGTGTGTTCATGAGATAGATGAATCTGACCATTACATAATATTTTTCCCCAGGTCCATGGCACCCAACATGGGACTTTGATATAAAACCCCACATATCCCGAGTACTGAATTCTGTTTATATATATATATTTAAAAAAGTTGTAAGATATATATAGTTATTTTTCCATGTTTGGGATGTTAAAATTTGTGGTTTAAGGTTTTAAGGCCCATGTACTACAACCACATGTATAGTTCATATGTATTTTTTCTTCAATGTAATCACCTACATACCTGAGTCATATATAATTTTTTTTTGTTATTGAGACATATATGAAAAATTTATAAATAATTTCTAAATCATTGATCACTCTGTGTTGGCTGGTGCCCTTATAAAAAAAATTTTCCAACCAGTAGTGAGTCAAATACAAAAATGTTGTAAGTGGAGGGTTCGAACTCAGATAAAAAATTATTGAGAGCAAATTTTTTTTGGCTTAATGCTATGATGTATAAATTTTAAACATGTAATAACCAGACTATGAGTTTCCTTTTCAGATGCAGGGGTGAGACCAAGAAAAACCAAAAGGAGAAATAAATAGATAGAATATTAAATAAAATCTTAAATAAACAATTTTTTTTTCAGCAAGCAAAAAGCTAAATTTTCAGCTAAACTACACTTGGGCAGATATATAGAAGGTGGGAAAGCAGTGATTGATTAGATAGGAGATTTTTTTTTTTAAAAAAAAGGGAGAAAATGATAGAACACAACTTAGCAAAAAAAATGAAATGTACTTAAAAATTAGAATTGATTTTTTTTTTCATTGGTGTTTTGGTCATCACTTGAAAACTCCTAGTCAAGACTTTTTTTTCTCAATTTTTTGTTTTTCATTTTATTGTATGTGAGGAAAAATGAAGCAGTCAATCTTAGCTTAAAATTGTGCTTCATGGTTCCATCTACTAAACTGTATTCAAACCCTATATCCCATCCCACTCCTTTTGTCATATATATATATTTTATGTATATATTTGAGATGCGCACCTAAGTTATAAAATTTTAATGTTTCAATAACATTTTTTTAAAATTATTATTAATTATTTTTTATTAAATTAAAGTATATAGGTGCGGCTCAGATATATTTATATTATAGAAGCAAAAATACTAACAAAATATTGATTTTTTAAAAATATTTTATTATACGTCATTTTAAACTTTTTCTTTTTAAATTGCTTGTTTTCCTATTAAACTGTATATTTTATAAAATCCAAGATGGAAGATGCAACCGTTAATTGTCCAAAAATAATTAAAGGGTTGGAAACCCTATTGTTTCAATTTGGGGAAAGAATTTTCAATTAAAGTTTTTACTTAAAATAAAATGGGGATTAAGATTAAAGATTTTCTTTTGTTATAAACATTTTTGTCAAATCTATTTCTAATCTGAAAATAGATTTGAATTTATTATTGGACATTATCTTACTGTTGCATCTTCAAAAACAATTGATAAAGAAAAGGTAAGAATTTTTAAGATTAGAGATTAGATTTTAAGCTAAAAGTAAGTAATTAAAAGCATTCTTCAAATACCTGGGCAGGAGTATAAAATGGCCAGATTTTAATCACCAGGAAAACAGATAGCTACTACTGAGAGAAGTTCATCAATACTCCACGCAACCTTGAAATATAATATAATGATAGAGTAGATGCCAATCATCTTTTGGATCCTTTTGGGTCTTGTTCCTGCTAATGTACCATCTAACTGCTGCCCTAAAATGAAGTAAAAGCCTGATGGAAAACTTTAGAAAGCTGAATAGAAACTTGCTTGTCACATAAGAACTCACATGGATCCATTAAATGCCGTACTTTGAAAAATGGACTCTTAAATGGTGCAAGGTAAATTATTTCAAACCACCACCATTGAAACTAAATCTAGCTTGCCTTATTAATCTCGAATTCTACTATTAAGATTTCTCATGTATTATTTAACTTTGCATTTTTTTAAATATGTAAACATAATTTGCTCTTAAATCATTTCTATAAATTTAATCCTATCTCATATGCTCTAACTTTCTCTAATATTGGTGCAGTTATTTATATATAGTTATTTATTACTTGATTTTATATGTCTATTTTAGTTATTAATATACCAATCTCAAGCAATCTGACGAGTTGAATTTTGTAAAATCTTTTCTTTCTTTTTAAGTAAACCTTCATGAATCAAGGTTATTAATGTCCCCTTAAAACATAATGCATTACTAATTAATACGCTCACCTGATTGTTTTACGAGTCAACATTTTATTTATGTTTTAGTATAAAAATATATTTGTTTAACTCTGGATTTTCTACCCGGAGTGAATCCAGAACTTAGGCTAGTTAATGCTTTGAAACCTTATTTATCTTATAAATGTTATTATTCAATTCTGAAAAGGTGACTGATTAGTTGTTTTCTATAACTGCTAGTTTTCTTTTATTTTTCCATACTCGTAAAATATCTTATGCTTAAATATTCTCAGTTGTTATAAAATCCATGAAGGTGGGATTGAATTATCATAAATATCAGAAAAAAGGGGGTCTAAATCTTAATGTATATTTTACTATTTCAGTTATTAAATGAAATCTAAATCTATATATATTCTAGTGGCATAGCATATTATTTATATAAAGTATGCATTCAAACAAGGGTCATCTATTTTAAAGCAGTAAATTATATTTCATGTCATTAGTGGCATTCATCCGTACTGCGTTACTGACATTTGGCTCATCTTTGTGAATTATATATATATTATGTGCTTCTAATCTAATCTGGGGGTTGTGACAAATTCAAACCCATAGATTTCTTCTCAAGCCTTGTCCTGAGGATAGTTGACCTACCCAGGACCACTTATTTTATATAAAAAGGCCTCTGGTGATGATTCCCATAAGTTTGGCACATGCTATACCTATCCACTTTCTTCATATAAAAGGCCTGCATGTCAGTGACATCCACAGCATGCCTTATCCACTTTTCTCTAAGCACTGCCCAAGAAGGGGGTCTTAGACTTCATTTTGATCCAGAAGCACTACCTTTTCCTCTTAGTTCCTTGCCAGTCCCAAACTTTGTATTATTATTATTATTTCTTTTGCTTATGACCTAATTTTAGTGCTGTAATAATATTAAAATTGCACTCTACTCAAAATATATATAAATGCCAAATATTACTAGCTAGATTAATTACTAATATTATTTTAGATTTATTATACAATCCCATCATCATAATTTATTTATCTATTTAAGAGTATATGCCTTGGGGAAAGTAAAGCATTCTTCTTACCAGCGCTAATTAAAGAAATTTTCATTAAGTATTTTGTCATATAATCAAATATGTTTTCAAATGTATTTTATTTATTTTCATGACCATAATGGCATGAAAATAGTTTGTATTGTATCTGTAATGAATCTCGGAACTCTCCTCAAAATAATATTAGTCACCATGTTTCAGAATCGTATATAAAAGCGTTAATAGCGATTTTATGTAAAGTCTTTCTAATATTTGATTGGCATCTTAATATTGGACCCATCAAAGATGTGTGTTTATTTTTAATATATGTTATTTAATTAATAAAAGAGCATATGAGAAATATAGCGTGAATGACAATATATAATTATCTATTGTTTGGTAGATTGCTTGCTCACTCACGCACATACTAATGTATACAATTAAGTCATAATATATAATAATTTGTCATTATATCAAACTATATTTTTTATTGTCTAACTTATTTGACTAGTTTGAATTCCTTTTTCTCCACTTCCAAACATACATCCATGCATATACATATTTTAGTTAAGTCATAGTTAATAGTTGTCTCATTGGTCGGATTTAAAATTCTTGTATGCCATCATTGTTATGTTATCCATTAGGTGTTCGATCTGGGGCTTATGGAGTGGGTTCAAATTCAGGTTAGTCCCTGATCTAAATCTCAGGCTCGGCTGGGTTTGAAGTACATTTTGTGAGTTCCAGCTCATGTTAGATGAATAAACATGTTTTGACCAGTACAATATATTATAATTTCTTGAGAGTTGTTTACAACTTAGAGAAGCCAAATGAAACTTTCTTGGAAAATTGCATCTTCCTAAAAGTTAATAGACAATTGATTTGGCATGAAGAAATCACTGCCTGGAGCAAATTAATCCATTAACTTAAAAAAAAAACTCTCTCAGAAATAGCATGCATATTTTTCTTTGTTTTAGAGCTTTCAGAAATAATAGATTTTCACAAATAATAGATTTACTGAATAGGTAAAATAATTTTAATAATAATACTTTATATGTGCGCATACAGTCACATGCTTGAATGTGTGAACATTTAGATAGTTAGCACACATTATATTATTTATATTTTAACTGTTGAGAATAAACTAAAGGATTTCATCATTGTATATAAATTAAATGTTAGGATTATAATATTCTTTTATCTGTTATATTTATCCAAAGATTTATTTGATTTCATAAAAGCTTTAATGTAACATTTATTTATAAAACTATTTGTAATAGCTTCATGATTGAATGTTATGAGTTTATCAGAGCCTTTTAAACTATTAAATCCATTTGCTTATTAATATTTATTAGTGATGCAAATAAAATTGGATGCTTATCTTATTTATTCACTCACATCAACTCACAGTCACATGATTTTATTTTAAGCCTTGAGATCATTAATGATTTATTGTTTTAAATATATTTGAAGTTAATAAAATTACCTTTGACTTTAAATAGACGTTATTGCAGAGCCTTGTTTTCAGTTTATATTTATGATGAATGTCACAGATCTTAGTAATTTCATTCAATACAATTTCAATAGAATATTAAAAGTCTCAACATATAAATTCATGTTATAAAAAATTGAGACCTTAACTTAGTGGGTATCTCTTTTACCCATGACTACCATTACAGACAAAAACTGATTTTTTAAATAAGCATTGCAACTATCTACGGTATTTTTAGTCATATATCTGACACTTTTAATCTTAAGACATATATTTTTTCAGAAAAAATTAAACTGTATCTTACATCCACATCTTTATAACATTAATTGTTATAGATAACACAACCGCCTTCCCCCCCCCAAAAAAAAAAACCCCAACTATCTGCCAAAACTATTTGCAAATTTTTTTTTATTCCATAATTCCCAAGCATGAAAACATGCATCTTTCAAAAAATAAGATTTCAATAAAATATATTATTTACATATATTTTAGTAAAAAAAGATATGCAAAGGAAAATAAAAACTAATGCCATTCAATTTAACATTAAAGCTGCTTTTGACTCTAACCCTTCTTTTTATATTGAATCAATCACAACTATAGTGCACTTATAAAGTATATAATAAAATTTTAAATTTTAAGTACTTGTTCAAACTATTTCAAATAGCAAGAACTCATTCAGGATTTTCTGATGGTATTTTTTGTTTACATTATTTATCTAGTAGTCATCTAAATTTTTCATGTTCTATTATAATTAATTTTATAATTTTTGTTAATTATGTAGTTTGATTTTTTAATAATTTGATATAGCTTTCTATTATAACTAATATAATGCAAATTAAAGAAAGTTCTGGTCATATACTGAATATATATATGCTGCATAGATTATTTCAGATATAAAATCAAATTGATATATTTAAATATATCACAATTGTATTTCACATGTATGTTTAAGAAATAGTGCTGAATATAAATTCATATAACCATATAACACTGCCACTATTAAGAAAAGTAATCCATTCTATTTACTTTACTTGAGAACCAAATGATTGTAAATTTGATAAATCAATGAATAGCCACCCTCCAATACCCATTGATTATTTGGCTTACAATAGATGGCTCTGAAATAAAGTAAAAAAAGTTATTTAATTCTATAGTAATGGATAAACTTTTATTAGTTTTTTATCCTATTACTAGTTCATAAATAAAAGTCATGCAAACATTTTTATTATTGACAAATCATATCACTGACCAAATAATATTTTTATAAAACCAAATTTCTGATCATAAGTTTACAATAAATTGACTGTATTGAAGACTAAAGGTAATTTGAGATTGATTTCTTCAGGCATTGGCACTGCATATTGAATACTCTCACTTACATGAAGGATTGCATAATATAATTATATATAATGGCTTTCTATTGCTAATGCAGACATTAATTGTAAGATAGGAAAGACCTATGATACTATTTATTATACATTATACTGTTTAAAAAAAATCAAAAGTTAGCATATAATAAATGATATTGTTGCTGATTCAATGTCAGACTTAATATAACTATATAATCAGATTGACTTGAATTCAAATAGTAGGGTACTTGAAAATTTTGTCATTATCCTGAATGATATAATAAAAATAAAGTGACTGCTGATGAATACCATTAACCAATAAGAAGTCTGAAAATAGGTCAATACTATTATCTAATCACCACTGAATATTTAAATATGGATGATTTGTGAGTAAATTACTGTTATAATTCATGTAGTCATATAATGACACTTTAGTAGTTATTAAAAGCTTTTACACATTGTTTATAAAAAAATTAAACTATGAACTTCTATGACAATCACATCACTTCAAAGATTAAAAATTAAATCTGAATAGAATGATAAATTAGAGGATCATTAGTTGCTATCTAAACAATTATATTTACATTTTAGGATATAATGCTCGCTCCAATTAATCAGTCTATTATATTATTATTGACTAAAAATAATATTATTTTTCATAAATTGAATTAAATATTAAAGTGTAAATTAAAAAATTATTTAAACATAATCTGTTTTTTAGACATTCATTACAGCTTTACATAATGAATGTTCACATGGATGCAAATATTGTAATCATATCAGACATATTGAAACTATATTCTTAAAAAAGAAAAAAACAAACAAACAAAAAAAAAAACAGAAAATATTGGAAGAGACTTTTTTGAAAAACTCAAAGGTAAAGTAAAATTCTATAAAATCAATAACTGTATAAATAATGGAAGTGGTTTTGATTCAGTTCTCAAACCTGTAATACAAATAATTAATTGCTGATAATAATAAAGCTGGATACTAGATCTGCAGTGTCCATTGTATCATAAAATGCTTGGGTTTCATTAATAATAATATGTAATGGTATACATGTATGCAATTACATCACTGTCAAATAATAAAAGAAATATCGATAAATAAAATCATTCAAATAGAAGATTAAAAAATTAATAAATTTATTTAAACCAATATATAAAATTGCACAGATGGAAAACTATTAAATAATTACTTAAAATTAAATTAAAGTTTAAAAAAAAGAAAAATCTAAAGATAAAAGATTTTTTTAAAAAATGTAAGCTTGTGATTAAAACACCTGTAGAGGTCCATACTATCGCATTTTATATGCATATTGCCTCAGTAAATATTACTTACATAAACAATGTGCATTTAATAAATTTATAATCACAACTTTAAAAGTAAAGTAAAAGAAATTACTTTTAATTTAATTTTCTATTTAAAAATTAATTTAAATTTCAGAATGGAAATGATTTTCTATTTAAATTAATGATATAATAGCAAACAGGCCCTTGAGGGCATTTAACTAATCAGTCAGATAAGAGATCAATTAAAAAAAAATTCCTAGTAATAAAATCTGATGTTTCCTCTCAAAAGTGAAATGCCCAGTAAATGATGTGAATGAACACATAGTCTGCAGAGAAAATTATCATTGCCAGTAAGATCAGCATAAAGCCAGGCAAGATCGATCCTGGAATTTGATAATAAGGAATTCAAAATGATATAAAAGGGAAGAAAAGAAATCTTTGGTTAAATGGAGATTGTTCTTTTATATTGTTCTTGTTGATTATGTGATTTAAGCATATTTACATATATTATCGACCTCAGAAATGTTAGGATCATGCAATAAATGAGTTTCCCATATTTGCACCGGCTGAGGCAGCCTCCAGAGTGATGGTTCCCAAAAATCATCAAACAACAGACTGCTCTTCCTGAAAACAATGCTAATATGAGATGGAACTTAGAATGGAGTTGTGCAATCGCATTAAGGACTTCCAAGATGGAATCCAGTAATTTGAAACCATGAAAAAGTATGAACATTTTGTCTTAAATAACATGAACTTTAATTATCTAAAAAAAAAAAAAAAACTTTTCAAATACTTAAACCTAAATGGTACCTAACCCATAAAGTCTCTTATCTGATTAGGCAGAAATATAAATTATTTGTTATCTATTTTTCTTTTAATATGTTTGCTATTATTATTATTTCTATTCTTGTAATTTCTTTTAAATTAATAATTTAAAAATAAGAAGAAATGGCTGCATAGATCCGTAAGATAATGTTAGTTTAAGTGAGTTAATTTTGGGCTATTTGTTTTGTAGTTCATTAGTACTGGAAGAGAGATGTACAAGTGTTTTATGTCAATGTAATCTGGAGAGGTGCATTGAATTCTCACTCCCTTATGCTGATTAGCAAACAGGGCATAGTACCCAACTGAATGTGTGCCCCCAAAATGTAGCCATTGCATTGGCAATGGTTGTATAGACATATTTACTATGCCATTGATCTCCTTATGCTCTGGTTAGTAACAGTAAGATGGCAAAGACTTGCAATCCCTCATTATGGAGCATGTCTAATATATATTACAAATGATTACCTCACCAGACAGATGCACATTTCTATACTGGATGAGAGTCATCCTTTCTTTGATGATATTATGCTATAGATGCACATTTCTGTCAGCATGTTTTTTATGCTAACATCCTCATTTTGCATTGATCACATCACTATATCAGTAAACTGGTGTTGATTTGGATGAGAACTTGTAGCCTGGAGTTGAAAGAATCAAGTATGTAAATGCGTAATCTATGTAGCGTATTTACCTTCAACAACATATTAAAATCATGTTAAATATATTAAATGCACCCAACAGTGCATATACTTAAATTTACTCAGTAGTTTATTCATTTTTCATAATTTGTTTCAATGTGTGTACATAATAATAAAAATGTTTTGTTTAATTAATTTTGGCAGTAACTTATTTATATATATATTAATATTTTTTAAAAATCAAGAATTAAAAATTTTAAATATACAGTATGATATTTTAAGCTCAGCTTGTCCATGAGCTAGTAACTGGGGCTTTTGGTTCAATAAAAGAGTAACCTCACCCATAAGGATCTGCCGCCTTTATAAATTTTCTAGGTTTGAATAGCCTAGTAGCACCCTGGCATGGCAGATAAGGTTGTGAGGTTGAGTCATATTATTATAAATAATAATAATAGTAATAATAATAATACTAATAGTAGAGTAGTAGTAGTAGTAGTAGTAGTAGTAGTAGTAGTAGTAGTAGTAGTAGTAGTAGTAGTAGTAATGAGGAGGAGACGGTGATGAAGAAAAAAGAAGAGGAGGAGAAGGAGGAGGATGAGGAGGAGAAGGAAGAGAAGAAGAAGATGATGAAGAAGAAGAGGAGGTGGAGGAAGAGGAGAATAATTAATAATAATAATAATAATAACAATAAACAACAATAACAATAATAATAATAAAAATATTAATCATCATTATCTGCTGCAATTTAGCAGTAGAATGATTACTAATTACTAAGACAAACAAATTCCACTCTTGAATAAATAAAGAGTGAAAGTTACAATATGTAATAAAATTATTTTTTGCCTCTTACTGTATTAACTGTGAGGAATAGTAATTTATTAGGTAATGACTGGTTCACTTACTTTTAATAAAATGAACCAGTCAAAAACACAACAAAATTAAAAAGGGACTACCCAGATCTTTGATAATAAATTCGGTCTGTACTTAGGACAGCTTGTTCAAAATACAATTAAATAAACAAGGAAACCAATAAATTGTCATTTCAGAGCTTTTCCATTTCATTCTGCAATAATCACTCTGAGAGATTGGTTCAAGAGACAAAAAGGGCTCTTAAAAAAACTATAGTGGGTACATGGAATGCCTGTATAGCTAGAATGCTCTTGATGTAACAAATTACATCTAGCATAATTTTAGGAAAATCCCAACTGAACTAGAATTTAACAGGGTTTTTAGAAAAATCCTGTAGAAAATGTTTAATCTCATATGCTACTATCATTATAATGAATAACTTATGAAGAAGAAATTTGGATTTACAAAAGAAGAGAGCCATAAGAGTGGTAAGAAACATCGATGAGGAATACGTAGTAAAAAAAAAGAATATTTAAATCACTTCCACAGAAGATATATTGTATTAAATTATTATGTTTTATATTCTGAATTTAAAAAAAGATAAGAAAAACACGCAATTGAAGGTGTGAATATGAATGGAGGGGGGAACCACAATTTATTTTCTTAAAGCAGATATTAGAATTTGCATATAAGAGCTGTTATCTATCTCTTGTTTTATTTAATAATTATTTAAATGAATTTTTAATTAACATTATTTTGATAAGGATGGAGTTGACAATGGATTTATACCAACACATCTGCATTGCTGATGATATGACAGTGCTTGGGGGCGCTGAAATCGAGTTTAATAAAATATTTAAAGTTAATTAACTTTTCAAAAAGTTTAGAATAAAAAATGATGATTATAAATGGAAATAATCTAGATTAAAAGTTATAGATGTTCAGAACGTTTTAGAAAGATTAATCCTTTTAAGTATTTAGGAAGTGATTACTTGATAGTGATAACAATAAAAAAAAAAGTGCAGGAATAAAAATTGTTAAAAGGTTTTTAAGAAGAGTGAAAAGGTATTTTGTAACTCTCTAAAGTTGGAATTTTTAAAAAAATGTATTAAAGATCTATTTGGGTATGTTTTTATGCTGACAGATGAGTAAAAAGAGAAAATTGAAACATTGGAGCTTTCAGCATAACGAAATTCTGAATGACTAAAAACTTAAATTGGAAGGATAGGATTTGAATTACAAAAATATTTAAATAAAGAAAAAGTGATTATTGATAAAATAATAAAACAGAAAAATAATTGGATTGGACATACATTTAAAGCAAAATATTATGAAAAATATATTGGAAGAGTTTCTATGTGTAAGAGATTAAAAAAAATCAAATTGTTTAATTATCTAAGGAATACTATGTAACAATAATAGTACATGTTTTCATAACAGTTATGAGCAAGCATAAGAAATAGTGATCATGTGATATTGTATGACTTTCTCATAAGCTTACTAATGGATTTTTAGGAGAAAGTTATCTTCATCTTATTCTACAGCTATCAGCTGTAAACTTGAGTAATAAATGAGTAATTTCTAAAGTTCTGACTTTTCCATTCATTGATGATGACTAATTCCAAGTATGAATCCTGCTGGAAAAAAAAAGGCAAAACGACTGAGGATTGAGATTTTGTAACACTACTTCATTCAACAATAACTCAAATTAAATGGATGTCTTTAGAAAAGAATAAAGAGTATTGCTTTTGGAAAAAAGAGAAATTTATAAATGACTGAAGGCTTTAAAGGGATTGCCAGGTTGTTGAGCAGAATTTAATTTTTGTCATATAACTAATGATTATGATGCATAATAGTTTCATTATATAGTGGTTAATGTGTTTTCAAGTAGTTTGCAAGATTTCATGATGGCAGGGATAGCATTGAAGAGAATCTATGAAAATATAAAAACTCTGTCATATTTCATATTGTAACTCATAACACATATGCTAGTGCTTTAAAATTTTTGTAATGAATAGCTAACCTATGTCACTACATGACATATGCATTGATTTAAAGATGGTTCTGCAGACAGCTTGGAGAGAGAACCGGTCCTTTTATTATTGGGACATATTATATATTTCTAAACTACGTGAATTTCAGATAGATGAAAATAAGTACATTTTTTCAGAGTTGTTATATAGCTAATCATTTGCTATTAGTTAATAAATTAGTATTGTATTTATTTTCACAAAAAAAATAAAGCAAACATATATATAAAATTACTATTTTCTTATTTAAGTTATATATGTGGGATTCGAACTCAGACTTCCACACGACCCACTACACTCAGTGCCATTTCATATTGCTGACCCACCTGATCATACACATGTTGAAAAGATAAATAATCACCAATATACATATTTCATGCTAAACCAGCAATCATCAGTTGATCTAGATTACTATATATGTATATTGGTGATTATTTATCTTTTCAACATGTGTATGATCAGGTGGCTCAGTAATATGAGATGACACTGAGTATAGTAGATCGTGTGAAAGTCTGAGTTCGAATCCCGCATATATTATATATAAATGCAGGTTAAGCCTGTACAATGTATTATTTAAGTTATATAAAATATTTACAGCTTTCATGACAGTAAGAAATTATGTGTGGAAAAATCACAATAATCTACAGAAAAAAAAAGGCTACATGAATTTATACGAATAATGTTTAGATTAATAATATCAAAATTAATCATCAGTTTCTATTATAATTAAGTTTTTCAAACGTCTTTTGGTTACAATGATTGATCAATCCTAAATGGCACGCTGTTACACTGTATCATTAGAATGACCAAAATATATCCACCGTCTTCCATTAGGAGATTTGCGCACATTTTAATCAATGAGCAAAAACAGCTGAATAAAAATCTAGGGCAAATTTATTATTTACAACTAATATGTATTTATAGGTAAATGATTGATTATTAAAACTTGTATTCAACAAACTATATTTTGATTTTTTTGATTTTAATTATTCACTAATCTGTAATTGATTAGTCTGATGAATAAACCAGTCACCAGATTAATCAATTAAAGATTAATGAATAATTAAGAACTCATTCAAGTTTATGAAATAGTAGCTCTAAAGCTGAAATACTTTCATAATTTGGAATAAGGTTATATAAGCAATAATAAAGTGTTACAGAAAATAATCAAATTATTTCTTGGTTATAACATTCTGTTAAGTAATTATCCAATTTTCTTTAGGGCAGAGTCAGCAGCGTAAGAAAACTGTCAAATTAGTGGTAAATAACTTGTTAAAATAATACCAGTAATGCTTTTCTATGTTTATAAAATTACTTTAGGCATTTGATATCAATTTGAATAATAGCCTAAAGGTTTTAATTGAATCTTTTGGAATGCGTAAATATTGAAGTCACACTTAAGAAAAAACAACTTATAAGTACGACATATCAATGAATAAAATACATTTCTATTATTTAGTACTTTTATGATAATGATTAAAATTGATAAGCCTTATCATTATCAGTTAATAAATGAACAATAAACAATTGTTTTTTTAAAAAGTGATACGACCTTCCAGCACCAAAATTAGTCGATTTAAGAAATTTTTGTTTTCGAGCGCATGTTTAGACTATCAGTCTATTGCAATGCAAAAGGAAATGGGAAATAATTATTACAAAGCTTTAGCCGAGAGGTCAGCGCAGCTGCCTTGCAAGCAAGCAGTTGTTTGCAGACGGCTGTTATGTGTTCGCCTCCCGGCCGATGCTATGACATATGAAAAACAAAAAGAAGCTTTAGAGATAGTTTATCATAATCACCGAGTCGTTAGAATAATATGAAAAAATTTTAAGTTAAAAATATATTAATTATGGCAAATTATTTTAACAGAATAATACTTAAATAAGGTTTTTGAAATAGAATATTTAAAAATATTTATAGAACTTATTATCTACATTGTACATTTTAATTAATACAATCAAAATTAATTATCTGTATTAACCCACCCTCCCCATTTACTTCTATTTAACTTCATTAAAAAAATTATGATAATTTCATAATTATCATTAATTGCTGGATAATATCCAATTATAATATATATATATTACTGTTGATATATATAAAAGAAGTAATTAAAATCTATTATTAAAAAAGTTATGATAATTTTATAATTATCAATTATTATTGGAGGAAAATATTCAATTATAATATATATATTTGATATATAAATACTTGAAAACCAGGCACTCTTCACAAACCTGGGAGCTTAATTGTAAGTATAGAGGATTTGAACTCAGATTTTCAAGCACCCTTCAACTATCCACACTATCTCATACAACTGATACACATGACTACACACATGTAGAAAAGATTACTAATCACCAATATTCGTATTTCATGCTAAACCAGCACTCATCAGTTGGTCCAGACTATCATCTCTCACATATATATATATATCAATGCTCAGTTTATATTAAGATAGCAAATCTTCATACTTTAATGGACAGGCTTCAATCCGCTGCAACCTCCAACTTTTCAGCCATCCATATCATTGAAAATCTGATGATGAAAATTCAAATCCCATGATGATGCTAATATTATATATATATAAAGTAATTAAAAGCACTGAAAGGAGACCTTTTAATTAGTCTTGGAGGCTTAAAGGAATTGAGCAGAGCAAGTCCATACTATACGTTCTTGTCTTTGCAGCTGTTATTACTATGTGATTATTCACATAGAATATGAACATGGAATGGTCCCTCACCAACACACACATTAGCCAGCATGATGACAGCTTTTTATCACTGAGTTTAAGATCAAGATGTGTATGTGAATGATTTTTTTTTCTTCTAATAGATGTATGCAATCATGACAAACAAAAATAGATTGTAGCCTTATTCCCAGGAGGCTGTACAGTCATCAGCCAAGGCAACAGTTGGTGGCCTAAGGCAGAGGATGTTAAGAATCCCCTGATTATAAATCCATGCTGCCATTTTGATGATGACTTTTTATTTAGGTACTTAAACTGTAGATCATTTTCAAGTGAAGGAAGATTGCAAGAATTGGAAGAAGAACTGTTTCATATTAAATAGGACATTATTGGACTTTGTGAATTAGAAGAAAAGGCGAAGAGACAATTGATTCAAAAACTGGGCATAAACTCTATAATAACAACACAAATATTGAAAGTACAAGTGGAGTAGAATTCATTATAAATAAAAAGTGGAAAAACAACATTGTCAAGATTGATGGTGTGCTGGAAAGAATGGCAAGATTAGTTATTCAACTTAATAGCAGATACCAAATGCAAATAATTCAGGTTTATGCTCCAACAAGTTCTCATAGTGATAAAGGAGTAAAGGATTTTTATATGGATGTACAAAAGGCTTTTGATTAGACTAAACATTTTAAAAATTGTTATGGGAGATTTTAATGCTAGAATTGGTGCTGTATGTATATTTGTTTATGGTAATAAAAATGAGAGGACATAGCTTTGTGAAATTTGCAGAAAAATAAAAACTTTATATTATGAATTCTTTTTTTTTTTTTTTTTGAGAAAAATGTTAAAAGAAAATGAAAATGGAAGCATCCAAATAAAGGTACAAAAGGATTGGATTATGGTTTGACTAACAGAAAATAGATATTTCAAGATTGTAATGTTCTTAATAAATTCAACACAGAAAGTGATTATCGATTAATAAGATTTAAGATACATGTTAATGCAAAACTAAAGAGACAAACATTGTTAAGAAAAACAATATTTACTATTGATATTTCTAATCTTCAGAAACATTCTAATGAATTTAAATTAGAAGTTGCAAATTGTTTTAAAGTATTAGTAGTTTTGAACATGATTCAGATTTGAATGAAATTAATAGAAAAATATCTGATACACTTTTTAAAAACTACAACAAGGATAACAGATAAAAAAAAAACAGCAATTGATCAATAAAATTTCTAAGAAGACTTGAGAATTTATGAAGAAAAGAAACAATATGAAGATATATAAAAATTATGCGTTAAAAAGGATTGAATATCTCAAATTTTGTAAAATGGTGCTAAAAAGAGTTGATAATGATATAAGAAAATATAATTGTGAACTAGCAAGGAAAGCTGTAGAAGAGAATAAAAGTCTCAAAAATGTAAAAGAACATTTTGGAACTGGTAGGAAACTTATATTTGCAATAAGAAAAAAGATGAAACTATTACTAAAAAGTGAGATATCATCAAGAAATGGTCAGAAAAGTTCTATCAAGAATTATGTAGTAATAAAGATCAAACAAATTCTACATCTATTATATCTTCTGTCACCCAGGATTTTAAATGAAGAAGTAAAATTTGCAATTAAATTTATGAAGGCAAAATCTCTAGGTAATGATGGAATTATAATCGATATATTAAAAAAAGCAGATGAAGAAATAGAAAAAAAATTGGCAAAGTTATATACCAAATGTCTAAATGATAAAGATGTGTCAGATGATTGGAAGAATGCAGTATTAATATCAATATTTATAAAAGGTGATAAAGATGATATTAGAAATTACAGACCTATCAGTCTTTTATCAGTTTTATACAAAAAATTTACCAAGATAATTACAACTCGTCTACAGAGAACATTGGATTTCCACCAACCAAGAGAACAAGCTGGATTTAAAAGTGGTTTTAGTACAGTAGATCATATCTAAGTATTGAGAGAAGTTATAGAAAGGACAAATGAATATGAGTTGCCATTATGATTTGAATTTGTAGATTATGAAAAGGCATTTGATTCTATAAGCATTTCTTCAGTGATTAAAGTATTGGATCATCAAGGTATAGACCCAGAATATTGTCATTCTGAAGAATATTTATAAAAAATGCATAGCAACAATAACATTATGTAATGATACTAGGAAGGTTAACATTGACAAGGGTGTAAGACAAGGTGACTTTATATCTCCAAAACTTTTTATAACAGTGCTGCAAGAAGTATTTTGTTTATTAAAATGGGAAGCTACGGGAGTAAAAGTAAATGTAGATTATTTAAGTCATTTAGATTTTGCAAATGATGTAGTTGTTTTTGCAAATAATGCTTTGGATATTCAGGAAATGTTGCAAGAGTTATCAGATGAAAGTAAGAAAGTAGAACTAAAGGTAAATGTTAAAAAGACTAAAATAATGTTCAATGATTTTTCTCAAAAGATGAAAATAAAGATTGATTATGATAAGTTAGAAGAATTTAACAACTAAATTCTCGGTCAGATTATTGTTATAGATACAAACATAATAAATTAATCCTAGAATCAAACTTGATTGGAGTGCTTTTGGTAGAAATAACTTAATATTAAAAGGAAATATGCTTAGGTTTAAAAAGGAATATTTTAAATAAATGTGCTTTATCAGTTCTTATGTATAGATCTGAGACTTGGATATTTTATAGACAAGCAATACAGAGGGTTTAGACCACTCAAAGAAATATAGAGAGAGGCATGTTGGAGTAATATGAAGAGATTAAAAAATGCAATACATGGGTAAGACAGGTATTACTGACATTAGGACATCACTGACCACAATTGTTTATGCTAACACAAGCTATTTTTCACAGAGGCAAAACTCTCCATACAGTAGTACCATTCAATGCAAGTCAAAATAATCAATGGATACAGGAAGGTTTGTGCATAAAATTTATATTTAATGCCTACCCTTCCAGTATCCACAGACTAGTTTCTAGCTTGTTGCTTAATCAGTGAGGAGCCTTGGATATGAGAGAACTGCACCAAATCATAGTATCTAATGCAACCCTTCTGCAGCCACCTTTCACTTTTTCAGCTAACTATAAAGCTTTAAGTCCAAAATGAAAACACAATAATGTTTTTAAGCTAAGCTCGTTAGCTTGTACTGTTGTATAGATCTAAACTCAGTTCAGCATCCATATTTTTGCTGTCTTAGGCTCTTTAATAACCATAGTCACCATAAACCTATTGGGCAGGATAGGTATTAAAGCATCAAACATCCCATGAAACCCATTTTTTATGCTTACCCAAGTTGCTTTTCACAGAGGTAAAACTCTCCACATAGTAGTACCAATTGTACAATTATACAAGCTATTGATCTTAGCTTGAAAACATTACTGTGTTTTCATTTTGAACTCAAAGCTTTATAGTTAGCTAAAAAAGTAAAAGGTGGCTGCTGGAGGATTGCATTACATCTAAAGATCTAGATGCAGTGCTCTCAGAACTAAGCTTTTCATGAATAAAAGCCACAAGCTAGTACCAGTCTGAGGACATTGGATGAAAAGGCACTGGATAGGGATTTTATGCACAAACCATCCCGCAATCATTGATTACTCTGGTTTGCACTGTGGCATTACTGTACTGAGAGTTTATTACTGATATTGTTGAAAAAATTAAAATATTGAAGTGAAGTTGAGCTGGACATTTTGCTAGAAGAGATAATAATAGATGGATAATTGAAATCTTAAATGGCATTCCAAGAGATTGTAAAGGACTCAGAAAGAGAACACATGTGAGATGGATGGATGAAATAAGAGTGTGCGCATGAGTGATGTGATAAAAGAGAGACTAAAAATCAGAGAAGATAGATTGAACTTGAAGAAACCTTCATCCTGCAATGGATTGATAATGGTTGATGGTGATGTTGATTTTTAAAAAATATCAAAATTGTTACGAAAAATTATATAGTGATCTATTATCTACCAATCTATTTATCTGATCACCTATCTATATATCAATTTATATTTATCTACTTGCCATCTGCCAATTTCTCTACCTCTGTCTATGCATTCATTATATACCTATATATCTATATATTTACCTAACTTTATTTACTTGATAGCTATTCATCTATTTTATCAATTAATTTTTTCTCTGAACTCATTATCTATCTATCTATCTATCTATCTATCTATCTATCTATCTATCTATCTATCTATCTATCTATCTATCTATCTATCTATCTATCTATCTATCTATCTATCTATCTATCTATCTATCTATCTATCTATCTATCTATCTATCTATCTATCCATCCATCCATCCATCCATCCATCCATCCATCCATCCATCCATCCATCCATCCATCCATCTATCTATCTATCTATCTATCTATCTATCTATCTATCTATCTATCTATCTATCTATCTATCTATCTATCTATCTATCTATCTATCTATCTATCTATCTATCTATCTATCTATTTTTTTTAATTTTTTTCTCAACTTATTTAATTATTTATTTTAAAAGGCATAGTTTAATTTATACAAAATTCAAATGGAATTAAACTAACTCCTCCATAAGTTATGGATAAATACTACTACTGCTTCAATAAACAATTAAAAAACACCATGAATCCCTTTATCCTTCAAGTCTTCAATTGTTACAAGCTTAAACTTTGCAAGAAATAAAGTGTGGAAATTATATAGTAACCTGATTTAAATGCAACACAATCATTTCAAAATTAGAATTGTGCAAATAGAGGATAGACAATCTCACTTTTTAATAACATCTCTACATTAAATTTCAATTTATAATTGTACATATTAAATAAGCATAACTTAATATATACGAAATTTAATTAAGTAAATTAACTTTTCCATAAGTTATGGATAAATAACACTTGCACATCAATAAATAAAGATTATACCGAATCTACTTATTCTTTAAGCTTTCAATCATTATAGGCTTTTGTTTGGTGATACTGCTAATAGAGAGATTAACTTTTTTAAATATGGCATAATCATTTTAAAAATTATAGTGTATTAATAAATAATCATTTTAATATTTAGTAAACAAGCTACCATTCAATAATATATATATTATAATGGTCAGGGAGGAAGTGGATGTTACCGTATCTGCACTACAAGGGCGCCATCTAGGCATTTGAACCTAGAAAATTTATAGAGTAGGCAGATACGTGCTGTTAAGATCCCACTTTAATTTATATTTAGACCGTTAGCCCAAGTCACTAGCTCAGTGGAGACGCAGAGATAATAATATATAACTTTAATTTATATCTTACATATAAAAAAATATAAGCCACTGCCAGTAATTAACTCACAAACAATATTTATTTATGCACATATATAATCATTTTAAATTTGAGGAATAACATTTATTATTTAGATTTTAATATTAACTTTTAATTTAAATTATTATTTTAAGATTTTAAATCATCCACACAGATGAATTTTATATTTATTTTAAGATTGTCGAGTATGAATAAACTACATAGATTTGCATTTGAAAAGAAAATATTCTATCCCTTATTTAACCTTAGGCCAAAGTTCGCAGTCAAACCGGCATCAATCCATCTGATACATTGATGTATTCAATGTAGCATGAAAATACGACAGCACAAATATATACCATACTGTCAGGAATGTACATCTGAACAGCATGGTTAGAGAAGACATTGACTCTTGTCCAATACAGGAATGTTACATCTGTATGGCAAGAAGAACAATAAACAAAAAACTCCATAGGAAGGGACTGCTTTTTCATCTTACTATCCCTTCCCTAGACAAACAGGGGGTGTGTGGCATATAAATCGATCCTGCCCATAGCGAACCTCAATACTACATCTACTAATTACACCAACATATCCAATCCATTGACCTAATTTAACTACGAAACAAATAACCTAAGATTACCCTCCCCTAATTAATTAATATAACTTTACAAATTTATATAGCCATTCATGCCCGACTTAAATTTAACATTTATATAAATTTGCACAGATGGATTTATAAAAGTTTGTTTTTTAATGTTGAGCATAGATCGACTACATAGATTACACACTCAAAAACATTTCAAAATAAACATAAATGATCAAAATATAAAGTCATTGATGTAATTGCAGAGGGAATTCACAAGAAACCCAATGGCATTCATCATAAGATGCCGCATTGACACCAATAACTAAAGAGACATCTGAATAAATACATTTTAGATATTCAACGTAAGATATCATTATTTACCGAATGTCTATATATTTTAATCAAATATGAAAACAAAAACATAATTAAACGTGAACGAATCTATGCAAGCATCTATGCCCAACTTAAATTTAATGCATTTAATAATTTCTACAATAAATATTAATAAAAAAAAATGGAAATGATTTTTGGCAAACTTAAATGAAAAAAAATTAAACAATAATTGATTTGGAAAAGTCAGATTATAGTTCATTTTACAAAATTAGATTTAGTTTGTTTATTAAACTTGTCAAATCTTGACGAAAGTTCTTAATTACTTTTAAATTTTAAAATTGTTCAGTTCAATAGCTTACAGTAGAAGAGTCATGGTTCTTGGTGCCAATTCCCATGATGTCCCCATTGGAAGACCAGTCTGATGTTCTGGAGGTGGCCTTAGCTGGTTCCATTCCAGTATCACAGTCATTTCATTTTTTAAAATAGAAAGAGAGGGTGATATGTGCGTCCTATCACACCTCTCAAAAAACAATCAAGCTGGAACTGTCTGGCACTCCCTTAATTTCAATATTTTTCCTTTTTATAATCATCCTCTGGATTCAATGAACAAAACATCACTAATCCATCATTTTCATTATGGTCTGAGCTGAGGCTTGGTGCTTCCATTGGTCAAGCTAATTCTTTTTATTCTCTTATCTATATCTTTCCTCTGACTTTTTAATTATATAAGAGCCCCAAGGGCTAGTTTGCTTTTCAATTAATTTATAAAACAATCATTTCTATTTACAAAAATATTTTATCTTTAGATCTTGTACTTTTTTCTAAAAAAGTACGTGCAAATATATATTTTTTTAAAAAGAAAATAATTTTTAAAGTTTTGCATTTGTGCGAATATATATACGTATACACATTTAACAACTCTTTAATTTTTTTTTTTTAGCTTTTATTTACGAACTTAAGAAAAAAATTATTTAAATTTTAAATTAATGTAACAGCATATACTGTTACATATCAGTAAACTTCTCAAAAAACAAAAACATTAAAAAAAAAAAGAATTTACTTAGTGTTTACACAATTATATACTAAACTTTTTCTTTTTTAAAAGACAAAACTATGGTTAGTAATTACACACAAATATAATGATAAAAAAAATATTGACTGTTGATTCCTTTCTACCAGCTAAATTTCTGCCCCCTTCTTTCCAAGTTTCTTTTCTTCTACTTTTAAGTATTACTTAGGCACATTAAACGGTTGGATTTAAAACAAGACTTTTAAAAAAATATATATATAATTTATATTAATTATTACGTTTTAATTATTACGTTTTATTCCTCGTATTTATCTAAACATATGTGCACTTTTTTAATACTGGCAGTACTTTAAAACAAAATTCCAACTACAACTTTACGTTAATACAAAAATATATATACTCATTTTTAAATAAAAATGTTATTGGCATGATTTATTTTTAATATTCCCAGTGTACTGGTGGTTTATTAAAGATTGGCTCACGTTGGGTGGCCAATTATAATGGTCAGGGAGAAAGTGGATGTGACCGTATCTGCACTACAAGGGCGCCATCTAGGCATTTGAATCTAGAAAATTTATAGAGTAGGCAGATACGTGCTGTTAAGATCCCACTTTATTTTATATTTAGACCGTTAGCCCAAGTCATTAGCTCAGTGGAGATGCAGAGATAATAATATATAACTTTAATTTATATCTTAAATATAAAAAAATAAAAGCCACTGCCAGTAATTAACACACAAACAATATTTATTTACGCACATATATAATCATTTTAAATTTGAGGAATAACATTTATTATTTAGATTTTAATATTAACTTTTAATTTAAATTATTATTTTAAGATTTTAAATCATCCACACAGATGAATTTTATATTTATTTTAAGATTGTCGAGTATGAATAAACTACATAGATTTGCATTTGAAAAGAAAATATTCTATCCCTTATTTAACCTTAGGCCAAAAGTTCACAGTCAAACTGGCATCAATCCATCTGATACATTGATGTATTCAATGTAGCATGAAAATATGACAGCACAAATATATACCATACTGTCATGAATGTACATCTGAACAGCATGGTTAGAGAAGACATTGACTCTTGTCTAATACAGGAATGTTACATCTGTATGGCAAGAAGAACAATAAACAAAAAACTCCATAGGAAGGGACTGCATTTTCATCTTACTATCCCTTCCATAGGCAAACTGGGGGTGTGCAGTGTATAAATCGATCCTGCCCATAGCGAACCTCAATACTACATCTACTAATTACACCAACATATCCAATCCATTGACCTAATTTAACTATGAAACAAATAACCTAAGATTACCCTCACCTAATTAATTAATATAACTTTACAAATCTATATAGTCATTCATGCCCAACTTAAATTTAACATTTATATAAAATTGCACAGATGGATTTATAAAAGTTTGTTTTTTAATGTTGAGCATAGATCGACTACATAGATTACATGCTCAAAAACATTTCAAAATAAACATAAATTATCAAAATATAAAGTCATTGATGTAATTGCAGAGGGAATTCACAAGAAACCCAATGGAATTCATCATAAGATGCCGCATTGACACCAATAACTAAAAAGACATCCGAATAAATACATTTTAGATATTCAACATAAGATATCATTATTTACTGAATGTCTATATATTTTAATCAAATATGAAAACAAAAACATAATTAAATGTGAATGAATCTATGCAAGCATTATGCCCAACTTAAATTTAATGCATTTAATAATTTCTACAATAAATATTAATTAAAAAAAATGGAAATGATTTTTGGCAATCTTAAATGAAAAAAAATTAAACAACAATTGATTTGGAAAAGTCAGATTATAGTTCATTTTACAAAATTAGATTTAGTTTGTTTATTAAACTTGTCAAATTTTGACAAAAGTTCTTAATTACTTTTAAATTTTAAAATTGTTCAGTTCAATAGCTTACAGTAGAAGAGTCATGGTTCTTAGTGCCAATTCCCATGATGTCCCATTGGAAGACTGGTCTGATGTTCTGGAGGTGGCCATAGCTGATTCCATTCTGGTATCACAGTCATTTTATTTTTTAAAATAGAGAGAGAGGGTGATATGTGCATCCTATCACACCTCTCAAAAAACAATCAAGCTGGAACTCTCTGACACCTTAATTTCAATATTTTTCCTTTTTATAATCATCCTCTGGATTCAACGAACAAAACGGCACTAATACATCATTTTCATTATGGTCCGAGCTGAGGCTTGGTGCTCTCATTGGTCAAGCTAATTCTTTTTATTTTCTTATCTATATATTTCCTCTGACTTTTTAATTATATAAGAGCCCCAAGGGCTAGTTTGCTTTTCAATTAATTTATTGTAATAGGTGCCCTCTCCCACCGAGATTACGGGCTTCGAAATAAACATGACATAGCGTAAGGCTTTATTTATTTACTTATATCGATAGTTATCCACTATCCACACAAGGGGGCGCCAGATACGATTATTTAAGTGGAATTTAATTACTCGCATCACCTTACATCACATCAAAACGATTTCGAAGTCTAATCCCGCCCACCAGCTCAAACTCCCAGCATGGACCAATAAGGTTTCTCAAGGCCGTTACATGATTGTTTCAAAGACAACTCCTTACGGAAAAGACGCACAGTTCACTAATGGGAAAGAAGTTTTAGTTTGCTAATTGATTGATCCTCGCACTAGACTTGATTATTGGTTGTTTGTGACCAATACGACGGTTCGTTTATGCCCCGAACAACTAGGCTTATAAGATCATCCCCCCTATACGCTATATTCAATATAATTGTTTGACATTTGTTTATACATTTATCATAGACCCGCCCAATTCTTAAGTCTATCTTAACTAAGGGAAAATAAATAAACATCGTGACTTACGGCACGATGTTGGCAAAAGACATTTTAAAAATAAATAAAAAAATAAATCTAAATCTAAATAAGTATAACTTAATGATAAATTTGTGAACGATCAAGAGTAAATGAGATAAGACTTTAATTGTATGAAAAGACTTGAGAAATGCTCGACTTGTTTATATACTGAACGAATTTATTAAATATAAAATACTAATTTGAATTTAATTCGCACACGCACACATACATTCACGCTCGCAGAGAAACATATTAAACATAATAAAGTATGAATGATAAATACAAGTTTCCTTTTACATTTTGAGAATACGGATTATGGTTTGTTAGATTTTACTTAAGTTCAAAGTTCATGTTTTGAAAGTCCTACGATTACGATAGATTGCAATAATAGATTAAATGTTACAGCAAATTTTATGATTTATTTACACAAGTGTGAGTTAGTTAACTATGAGATTGCCTTTAAGAGTTTACGAATTGAGTGAATGAAACATAATATAAAATAAACTATTTACCTAGGATTTGATTTTGACTTCCGCTGCTTCGAGTGAAACGAGGATTTGAACTTGGGAGATGGCTTTCATGATGAAGTGATTTGTTTATTTAAAGTGAGCATAGCATGGTCTGGACGATGTTGGTATTTCTCGGAACATAATTATTAGGTTGGAGCATTAATTTCACGTGGAGATGTGATTGGATTTCCATAGCTTCGGAGATATTCGGTGGCGGAGCGTCGATCAATCACTGAAGGGTTTTCTAGCCCCTCATGACAATCGACGCTCTCAGTATTAATTTCATAATGATCATCTTGGATTTGAATACGGCGAAATGGACGAATACTATTCTATGTCACGCTATATTCTAAACGCATTAAGTGAGGAACTCTTTCAGCAACGATATCAACAAAACACAGCAACAGCAATAATAATAACAACAGAAAAGAAAAAGCAAGCAAGAGTAATTGAATAGATTTCGTTTGATATTTATAAGATGTAATCCTTATCTTAGGATCCAATCTCCCCCCAGAGTTCCATCTTTTTAAGAGTTGTCGTTCAGGTCCGTGTTTGACGTAATGTTCACTCAATCCTTTATGCTTAAGGCAATTTTTGGTCTTGGCAATCTCATGTTGCAATCTCTGTTAACCAACTTCTATTCATTCATACTTTGAGTGCATGCGTGTGTGTGTTCCGATCTTTCACAAGAACAATACAATCTACATTAATTTTAGAAGTCGAGCATTTAATCTTTTCTCAAATCTTTTCTATGAGTTTTACCTTTGCTAAAATTATAATTTACAATAAACATTTTAAATCCCGTGGCGCATACAAATGGAAATTAACTTTGAATATTTATTAGAGCATATTATATTTTCCTTTATTATATTATTTTAGAGAATGTCCTATTATTAATTTTATGTGAAAGCCTTAACTATTTAATTAGACAATTATTATCTGTATTTTATAAATGTAGTTTATAAATGGGAAGAAAACTATTAAAGGTTATAAATATAATGTTACGAGTATTTTATACTGCTTGAGTGTGTGTGTGTGTTTATTTACATCGACTTGTCTTGTTATAATACATATACCGACTTTGTCTCGGTATATTATAAAACAATCATTTCCATTTACAAAAATATTTTATCTTTAGATCTTGTACTTTGTTCTAAAAAAGTATGTTCAAATATATATTTTTTTAAAAAGAAAATAATTTTTAAAGTTTTGCATCTGTGCGAATGTATATACGTATACACATTTAACAACTCTTTAACTTTTTTTTTAGCTTTTATTTACGAACTTAAGAAAAAAATTATTTAAAATTTAAATTAATGTAACGGCATATACCGTTACAATATATATATACATTTCTGATAACTAATTGGTTATACACATATAAATCATATTCCACCCAACTATAAATGCCTACATGTTATTAATAGAAATTTAATGAAATCATAAACAAGATAACAATACACAAATATAAAAAATGGATCATAGTGGGCTTTAGAATGTGATAACATCATAATTGAGGATTAGAAATAGTGATCCAACTTTTGCACACTGCTGCTTTGTTTGTAATTGATTGAAATTATTGGTAATATGTGGATGTGTGATAGGTATATTATCATTTATACATGTATAATCCATTAAATTGTGAAAATTTTGGATTTATATACTTGTGCCACCAATGGATGATGTAGCAAAGCCAGCCTTTTGTAGGATGTTGGTGATGAGTGAGGTCCATGACCTGGGCCTGCCATTGGGAGGAGGAGTGTCAGTGGAAGTGATAAAGATATACACAAGGTCAGCATGAATGTGATTTAGGAGTGTGAGGATAATGTTGTGAGATCTCTGGATCAGAAGTGTCAATGGATTGCAGGTCCAGCCCATTGAGGCTTTTAGGAAAACAAGTTTTTTTAGGATGATGGCAACCATCTCTCTACCCCAGAGAAAATGGGTGCAAAGGACCTTAATTTTAAATATGAAGTAATGTGTAGCTAGAATGATGGGGAGGTATTAAGCTATTTTGGAAAACACTAGAAGATTGATGAGGGTGACTTTCCCATAAAGGGGGAGGTAAATGCCTGTGATATTACAGAGGGTGGATGATATGTTTTGATACAATGCAGTTTGGACCCATATCCTCATGTCCTTAGAAGACAACATGAGGGGGAATCTGAGGAAGTTATGTGGCTTGGCATTTAAGGTGGAAGGGATTTGTTTACTGGAAGGTAGTTGCCAGGCTGTTAATTTGTCACTGCTAAATTTCAGTCTGTATGTTTTGGTGTATCAGGTGAAGATCTGCTGAAGCTTGGGGATGAGATCGACCGAGGAAAGGAAAATGACCATGTTATCTACATATTCAATGCATTTGATGCTTTTACTCAGTCCAGAAATGAAGATGCCAGGAAGATCATGTTCCAGCCTGACCAAGAGGAGATTCAGAAATGTGGTGAACAACAAAGTGCTCAGTGGAGAGCTCTGAGAAATGGATATATTAGGTGTAAAGCTGGGGGCAACTTTCCTATCAAGAGTATCTAGGATTTCTCTTTTGTACAGGAGGTTGTGGAGGATGGACAGGAGGGCCTCTTGAATGTTAAGATCCCTGAGGATGATGGCTAACATGATAATTGATTATCTTAAAGAGTGTGGTAGCCCCAAGAGTGGAGTGTCCTTTACAAGCAAACTGTGAGGCAGAAAGGGCAGGGAGTATAAATTGTTCTAGTGACTTTTTGATGGTAGACTCAATAAGTTTTATGAGCAGAGGGGTCATTAAAATGGGCCTAAGACTCTTGAGCTCACTGAGCAGCTGATTCTTTTTAAGGTAAAGGGACCAATGTTACCATGTAAAGATCATCAATGATGTACGTGCCTGAGGCCAACTTCTTGATTACATTGAGAGTGATGGTAAACTGACTTAGGTGAAGAAGGAGGAACTTGGGGATGGCATGAGGACAGGGATGGATGTGGTCAGAGAAGCTTTTCAGTTTAAGTAGCATGGCCTGGGTGTTGCCAGGGCCAGAGTTGACATTCAAGGTTGATGGCATAGTGAAAGGAGGGATATCAGCTTTGAGAAGCATGTGCTTGTAATGGTTTCTCAAATGAAGAAGCAATTCCTGACCTATGTAGGATTTGTTGCAGACTGTGATGATTGAGGGGGTAGTTTGCTTCCTGTGGGAACCAAGAGTCCACCCCAGGTAACTTCTGGTCCAACAATGCTGAATTCCCACTATCTCTGGGTGTGTTTGAATGAGATGTACTCAGCCAAGGCCTTTTGAGCATCATGGTATTGAAGTTTCAGTTGGATGATGGTGCTAATGTTTAATGGCCCACCCTCCTGATCATTCAGTTACTCTGCAATTTTGTCCATTGAAGCCAGCAACTTGATCGACCATCAGGAATTCCAGGTGTATTTGTGGATGGCAGCTTGCAGGATTTCCACAAATGCCATCCATGCAGAGATGGGCTTCATTTGAAGGATATTGATTTTATGAAGTTATATATAAATTTTTGAAAGCAGTGCTACTGGTGTATTTTGTTTGTTGAGGAATTGTATTGTTCTTCTGAGCCAAGGTTTACTGGGGGTCTGGAGTTAATGTCAAGGGAAAGATGTAATGCCTTGTGATCCGAAAAAGGTATGGTGTGAAGTTGGGCTGATTCAATCATGAAATGGAGATCAGGAGAGTAGTATGTTGAATCAATGAGGGTCTGATGCTTATGGGTGTAGAAAGAGTAGGCGAGGTCTGGGAAAAAAATCTGGCCACACATTAAGCCCATGGAGAAGAGATGTAGATATTTGTGTCAAAGACTGGTAGCCCATGTTTAAGTCATCCAGAAGAAGAATGGGAAGGGAGGAGGAAGGTGACAGCTGTGATGTTGTTAATTCAGTGAATAATAGATTTAATGAGAGTGTCACTGACATTGGAGAGCAGATATAAATAAATCACAAACTTCTGAAGCACCCAAATTGCACCTCCAAGATAATAGAGTGAGCATCAAGATGTATGATGGAAAAGGTGGAGGGAGAGGCATGTTTATTAATGAGGATGGTGACTCCTCCAGCAGACTTCAAGGTGGTGGAATATTTGAATAGACTTAAGGTGGACAAAGTGGAGTAAATCCTGTAGTTAAAGTGAGTGGAGACTTTGGATTCAGCAAGGAAGAGGATATTGGGAAAGTTGAGTTCAAACAAATGTTTGAGAATGAGAAGCCTGTCGATTGAATTAAGGCCTCGAATGTTTAAACCAACAACAGAGATAATCATATGGTGATCTCAAGATGGACACAAGGAATGAAGAAACAGTAGGAATGCAAAGATTTTATGGTGAGAGGGGATGAACTGGGCTAAGAGAGAAGTGGGGTGCATGGTTCTTTCTTCTCCTGCCAGAATTCCACAATTCATTTTTGATGTCACTTGACGAACATTTTGTGAAGTTTTGAACTGACATTTCAAGCTGTCTCAATTTAAAAAGAATCAATTGGTGATTTCAATAATTTATCAATTGTGAAAGAATCAAAATTTAATATAAACTAAATATAATTAGAAATTAATGTTTATTAGTAGGAATTGATTGATTTTTACAAAAGAGAATATTGTAGCCAAAAAAAAAAAGTCAAAATTATGGTATAAGAAATTGTTGCAGAGATCAGTTTATGCCTGAATATTTATGGCTTTAATTTTATAAAATAATATAGCCACTATTGCACCTGACCACAAAGCTACTTTTTACTTAAAAACGAAATAAAATTATATTACTCTGCAAGTGCTTTCAAAAGACAAGTTCTCATCTTCATAGCTCTGAGTAAAGTAATTATATGTAAGCAAACATCAAAGCTCAGTCAGATCCATCACGTTATTTCATTTTTGCACTTCATCAGAAACTAACAGGAGGACACCAGTGTCAACCACAAGATGTCAACCTGGTCTGCAAAGAAAGGCACAATGTAAAAAGAAAAGTTAAGGAGGCCTGCTTCATTGCTATGGATTGCAATGCCATCAACTGCAAGGACACATGCTTCAAGATCTCAAAGAAATGGAGTAATTAACCTTTGAACTTTGCATAATTTCACTCAGAGCTATGAAGATGAGAGCACGTCTCTTGAAAGCGCTTGCAGAGTAATTTAATTTTATTTTGTTTTTAAATAAAAGTAGCTTTGCAGTCAGGTACAATAGTGCCTATATTATTTTACAAATATATTTTCGTACACAAAGTTTTCGATTTAAGTTTGAATTATGGCTTTAATTTTATTGAATTTCTGAAACTAATGCTCTGACATGAAAGTAGTGCTACTTTAAGTGATTACTTGAACAATGACTAGCTAAAGGCAACTTCCAAAAATAAGACTGTAATCTGATTGATGAAACCATTCTATGAAATTATCATGATTTAGGTAGCCATACCATGGTATTCAATTGGTTCAATCATTTACTTCATATGAATTCGTCTCAGCTTGACTGTCTAAAAAGTTTAAAGATTATCCCATAACACATTGTTTGTAGATAACTCTAAATCTTTCAAAATAAGAATATGCAATGTATTCTGCTTACAAAGTCAGGATGATGATGTAAACACATTTTCTATAGCTTCCCTAATAAACTGTGTATACATTCTTTAGCCTCTCTTTTTGAAAATAATATCAATGTTATTCATCAATATCTCTCAAAAACTTAAATTCTCCATGAGGAAGCTTTTAATATTCTTCTAGACATCGATTACAAGAAATTCTTGATATAAATAATGAGTCTACTCTATTGATTAAAAATATTTAGGTGTTCTAATTTTTGTCCACTCCTTTTTGAAAGTGCTAAGCAGGCATATTAAACATTATAGTGTAATTACAGCTTCACTAATGCATGCAAAAAAATCGCATATGTATAATTACAATTTTTATTGGTGAAGAGATAAACAATTTATTAAATACATAATTATACAAACTTATTACTTCTGGATTACTGATGCAATAATAATTAAAGTTAGTACTACATGTCTATCCATGTAGTTCATCGGACTTTATCAGATAATCCAGTGCAGCAGGTGTTTACTTTATGATTGCTACACACATTCTTATTAGTTATTGTAAAATGTATTCTTGTAAAATATATACTTCAATTTAATTTTCATAAACCCATTTAAAGATTCTATTTCTATCACTGTAGTTTTTTTTTTAAATCTTTCTTTCAATACATATACATTCTAAATCTTTCTATTAAAATTTAATCAACGGGACAAGATATTAATTTTTGGATCAACCTAATGACCGGGGTGGGGAAGGATCAGTTTGATTGTATAAATTAGAAAAAATAATAATTATTATTGAATCTCAATTCACTCCAGCTACACTTTAATATTGCAACATATTGGCCTGACAAGTGAAAAAGTTAAATACAGAAAGTGAAGATAATCAATGACACACATAATCAAACCACGCTATAAGTAATAAACCTGGATTATTTGCTACTCTGTCTGTATCAAAATTCACAATGTTTTTTCCCTTACTTTTTATGTATAATAAATACCAATTCATTTGTTTTCCAATATTTTTTCTTTATAGTAAAATACATGTCTATTTTTTAAATCAATTATCTTTTCATCTTTCTTCTAATTTCACAAAATCCAATGATGTTCCATTTAATATTAAAAGGATTTTTCATTATCTAAAGAAGTCTACATTCAGGAAATTTTTTGTACCCTCTGCCTTCAATCACTAATTGATATCTTGTCTGACAACTTTATAGCTTCTTGGAATTAAGGCCATGATTTAGATTTGTTTATAGTGATTGCAAATATCTATTTTAAAAAAAGAGAGATCATCTGCACACCCATTTAACTTACTATCATGAAAATCCGATTTATATTTCCCTTAAAATTACCAGGCAATTTAAAATAAATATCAACTCAGAATTAAAAACCCATCTTGCTCATTCTATAAATAATCACATAGCAATACTGTAATGATAAATGGATATTATGAATTAACTTGCTCATTTCTTTCAAGATCTCAAAGAGGAATCAATGAGCCTGTTTTAAAATTAATATCAAACTCTTTTCTGAAGCCACACAAGTGTAATAAATAATTAATACTCTCTTCATTTAACAAAGAGAAATTGTACTATTAATGCAATTTCTAACAGTTCTGTTTAAGTTTAGTTAATATGAATCAATTCTATGCACAATTTTCAAAGTAATAAATTCCTGATTATTTATTTATCCTCTTTTAAAATTTTAGTATTACATATTATTTTATATAATTATTCCTATGAATATTACTGTAATACTGTTCTAATATCATTGAAAATCCTCTTTCTTTAATATATTATTTTAATGATTATATTTGTATTTAATTCCATTTTTTTTAGATAGGTTATTCTTTATTGTTGTTACTTGTATAATTTCTTTATTACAATTATTTGATTTGGTTATTATATAAATTACTGAGTTCTTATCTCATTATTGTGCTAAAAATGTGAATCCACTTACAATCTTAACTTTATAAATTCTGATATTTGTATTCTTCTTCTTTTCCTTATACTATATGTAATTGGTTGACACTGAGGCAACACTATTCATACAGTTGTGCCACTCAGTGTAAGTCAGAATAATCAATGGATGCAAGAAGGTTTGTGCATAAAATTCTTATCTAGGGACTGCTAATTTAATATATCCAGACTAGTGTCTAGATTGTGGCTTTCATTAGTGAGGAGTCTTAGATCTGAGAGCACTGCACCTAGACCTTAGGATCTAATACAGCTCTCCAGCAGCCACTTTTTATCTTTTAGTAACTATAAAGCTTTGAGTGCAAAATGAAAACACAATGATGTTTTCAATTCAAGCTCATTTGCTTATATAGATATATAGATCTGAACTCAGTTCAACATCTATACATTTTGATGTCTTTAGTTCTTTAATAACCACAATCACCATAATCCTATTGGGCAGGATTGGTATTAAACCACCAAAAATCCATGATTACCATTCTTTATGTTTACACAAGCTGTTAAAACAGAGGCAAAACTCTTCGTACAGTAGCACCACTCAATGCAAACCACAGTAATCAATAGTTGCAAGAGGGTTTGTGAATAAAATCCCCATGTAGCACTATTGAAAACATTATTGTTTTCATTTTAAACTCAAAAACTTTATAATTAACTAAAAGATAAAAGGTGGCTGCTGGAGGGTTGCATTAGATTCTAAAGTCTAGGTGCAGTGCTCCCAGATCCAAGACTCCTCACTGTTGAAAGCCACAAGCTAGAAACTCATCTCGAGATATTATATGAGTAGGCACTAGATGGGGATTTTATGCATAAACTTTCTTGCATCCAATGATTGCTCTGGCTTATGCTGAGTGGTGCTCTGCATTAACAGCTTGTGTAAGCATAAAGCATGATGTTTAGTCAACATTTGAAACATGAAAGCAAACTAAATTTCTGATATTGCATAATGATCATGACAACATTCTTTCACTTAAATTTCATGGTATAATTTCTACTCTAATCAATACATAACTATGTTTATTTATTAATAATTTCATCTACCAGTCAGATTTAGATATCTATCTTGCTAAAATAATTATATTATTTATTCTTTAACTGAATATATGGTTGTGTTTGCCTTTTAGCTGAATAGATCTTTGGATTGTATCTTTTTTTCTGAGTTGTAGTGGAAAAGCAAGTCTTGTTAAGATTGCCTTAAGTTATAGTTATGAAAATTGAACAATGTATTTTTAAATTATGTAAAATTAAATTTACCACATTAGTTTAAGTGCCGCCAGAGCTATCTACAAATGCTAATGTTAAAATCTAATACTGTATCTGATTGATGATATGAGCCTTTTTAATATTTTTGAAATAAGGGACTGTCATGGTTTATCTTTTCAACAAAAATTAACCTATGAATATCATTGAAGAAAATGTAATATTTAAAGGTTCATAAATTTAGTATTTATTTAAATAGTCAAATTGTCTTGTAATTACTTAATTTACTCCAATTCCTTAATCTTTTATTTTTAAAAAAATATTACAGAATACTAGGAGTTCTTTCAAAAATTGTCAAAATTTTATCTAATATTAATACCTTATGTGCAGTGCACATTAAGTATAACAGAACAATCTACTTTTTTACGCCATTAAAAATTCTTAATGTCAAGAAAACTTAATGACATATCCTCATACTAGTCCATTGAAATTTTCTATGAAATTCTTATAAATTTAATAAAATCAGTAATAAGTACTTTCCCATTTTCTTTACAAATATGATATCAATTTCAATATATATTTTTAAAAAAATCATTCAATGCACTTTTGTTTTTTAAATCATGTTTTTATTTTATTTTTTGAACCATTTTTTTATTTTAATTTTTTCTCCAATATCTCAACTACATTATATGGAATTTATCAAGAATATTTCTATACAATACAAAAATATGTTTACAAAGAATCTACAAAGAATTTTCAAAGCAACTTGATAAAAAATACTTCATTATATCGATTACAATATAATTTTTAAAAACTTTTTGTTTACTTTCATATGCTTCTACATCCCATTTTAATTTTAATTTTTTTTTTAAATTTATATTTTTATATAAAATACCCTTCAATTATTACAATTATATATCTATAATTATATCAGATTCTTAACACTTTTTATTCAAAACTGATTTTCTCATTTAACTAATCTTGTTTTATAAATATTTTTTTACTATGTTGTTTTGGAAATTCTTTGTAGATTCTTGGTAAAAATATTGTACTAATACTTGGTTTACCATTGCTTCTAGACTTGATTATTGTTGATCAGCTTTTAGGATTAGATAATATTTTACTAAACCTAATTGTATATATATATATATACTTTAAACTTATAAGTGATTAGCCAAAAGATTTCACGGTAATGAAAATTTATAACCAAGGAGTGCCAGCCATTTTATATTCCTCATGGAATTCTGTTACCATGTGATTCTTTATTTCTAAATCAGTATTTACTCATAAATGGAAGCTTGTGCTTATTATTAGATAATTCATGGTATAGATTCTTCAAACACATTCTGGCAGTCAGTCATGAATGTTTTGGCACACTGCTAAAATAAGATGGTGATTGTTATAAAAAATAATAACTTAATGATACATATCATACCATTTCCAACCTTCTTATACATTCAACAATACTATTTTTGCACTAAAATATTATTTTTACAGTTTTGACTGTCCTGCAGTTATTATCAGAACTACAATATCCAAGTATATAATCATACAATTAATACATTTCATACACATATTTATATACATGATCAAAACATACATCTTAATCTGACTATTATAGATAATCATTTTACATTTTATTATTCTACTCTTAACTAATTTTATTTTTATTTATTTATATTGTTTTACTATTAAATTATTCTAAATCTATAATTTTAAAACTTTAATTTTTAAACTCTATTATTTAACCTATTTTATTATCTTTTTACTTATATTTTCTTAATTACTTCCAAACTTTTTTATTTTTATTATATATTTTTAACTATTCACTTTTTTATATTGTAAATTACCTTTTTTATTATATTACTAAATACTGACATCTTTATAATCATATTTCCAAAAACCAACTGACAAATGTTCAAAAATTCTTATACTTGCTTAACTACTCTCTCTTATCATCATTTTTTTTCAACTTTATTTTTTAAACCTTTTATATACAAACTATTATTAATAATAACAGTCTTTACCCCAAAATCCCTATTAAGATTTTGTTGTATATTTTTAATCAATATTGCCTCTTTAATTTTTATATAAAGAATATGGAAGATTTAATGATTAATAATAGTATCCGTCCAATTTTTATGAAACAGTATGTTGATGATTATTTATTGATTTTTAAGAAGAGTTGAAGACAAATAGATATGTATCTTGAAAAGATTAATAAGTTAGATAAAATTATAAAATTTACAATAGAAAAAGAAAATGATAATAAATTATCATATTTAGATATTTTATTAAAGAAGGCATATAGAAATGGCAAATACAAGATAGAAACATCTATATATAAAAAATCTAATATGGATTGTAATATAATTAATTTGAATTTGAATATAGGTATAAAATAAGTAGTACAAATTCAAGAATATATAGAGTTAGAAATTATTGCTCAGACAAAGATTATAGTAAACAGCTAGAATTGATATTTGAAGAGTTTAAAGATAAAGAATATTCAGAAAAAGTGATAGAAGAAAGTATAAGAAAATCAGAAAAAAATTAATAAAAATAAAGAGATAGTATGTAGAAAAGATAAAATAGATAAGAATAAATATATAGGTATTAAAACTTATAGTAATAGTATTGTAAAAAGTATGAATAAAATAATTATTAAAATTAATAAAAAGTTTAATAACGTAATAAAATTTATGATAGTAAATAAAAGAAGAATAACATATTTAATATATTAGATAAAAATATGTAAGAAAAGTAAAAAAATGTATAAATTAGAGTATATAAAATTGAATGTAAGTCATGCAAAATAAAAATATAAAAACTAATTATGTAGGTAAGACAAAGAATTCGATTTATACAAGATTAATTCAACATAAATATGATAAGAGGTCATTATTTATTTGTATTCATTAGAAGCACATCATAAGTTTGAGAAAAATAGTATAAAATGATTAATTACATGTATAATAGAAGGGATAGGAAATAAAAATATAAAACAAAATCTTAATAGGGATTTTGGGGTAAAGACAATAATTATCAAATTGTTTAACAAACAGGAAAAGTAAAAAGAAGTAAAAATATATATCACTTTATTATAAATAATTATAGTTAAAAAATAGATACTATAGATGTAAAATAAAAATAAACTTTTTTTCAGTCTCATAAACTGCTGAATTTTTTAATACATTTTGTAAAAATATTGACAACAATATTAACTTTTGGGAATTATATGAAAGGCATTTTAATATTATATTTCACAAATTTTCTATACATATTTAAAATCTACTACAAATCAAATTGAAATGAAAAATTTTAAAAATTAATAAGAATATTAATGCACGTAAATAAATATATCAGATAAATTCTTATCCTACTTCTTAAAACTAATAAGCCATTATAAAGTGAATCATCTTTTTGATACACTTTTTAATATACATCACTGCAGGGTTTATTTTCTTTCAATCGCAAGATTACACATGTGAAAAGACCTCCTATCTTTTCTTTGTTGCAGGAATAGTAGCCAAGTTTTCATCAATTATCAAATATACAGAAGCCAAAATAACAGTAATCCAAGTAGATTTTGGGGGAAAAAAGTTTTTAAACAGACAAATATAAATAAAGCAAAATAACACCAATCAAAGCAGGTTTTTGAAAAAGAGAATAATGTTTTTACACATTTTCCAATCTACATCACACAGTTTATTTTCTTAATCACAAGATTACACATGTTGAAGCAGTCGGATCTGAGTTCGATCCTAGCTTTATGACATCTAGCCATAAGCCCATTTCAAACCCACAATACTAACCTTAAATTTCCGATGCAATGGGGCTTTATACGTTCAATCCATGCTAATTTCCATAAAGAATAACTTATTTCATAAATGCGTATTAATATTAATTAGTTTCAGATTTAAATTGATCAATTCTATTAATAAATTCATGATAGAATTATTCATGAATTTATATATTATAACTGCGTGGATTGTGCATATATATTTGTAAATTTTTAAATATATATAATTGTTTAAAAGTTTCATTGTGTCAGGAATGTTTGATTTTATTTTTAAATAATTTGTTAAAGTTTTATTGATTAAAAGCTACATTCTTTCGATAAGCTTTCAGATTTTCCCTTTCCATAAACAATTAGTTAAAGTTTTATTAATTAGAAAAAAAGATAAGGATTTCCTAATTAAAATCATTTCTGATTTTAAGAATTCATTTTCTAATTAGAAAATGAATTCAAGTTAATGAGTTTGAAAGCCTTATCGAAGGAATGTATCTAAAAACATTGAGAATGAAAGAAGCGCTAGCCTGAAGGCATCAGAGGACAGTATATATAGCTCTGAAAAGTTTGGAGAAGGAGAAGCCATCTTTGTTGTAGAGAAGTGCAGTAAACTCTGTGCATTTTAAATAGTGTTTCGATCATGGTAAGGGGCTAAAGATCAGGAATCTGGCTATCGGTTCCTGAAGTCCCCTGAAAATCTTCAATGGAGCTGCTGAATTTTTTCCGGACCAATCATGCTGCTAAAATTATGAAAAGCCACTAAAATGCTGTTCAAGTAATCGACTAAATGCTTGCCTACGTTTTTACCAACCCGGACGTGTAAACTAAAAACCAGCTCCGGAAGAAATGGGTTATGTGTTTCTATAATGAACTTTAAACTTTCTGGCCAGTTTCGAACTTTACTTTACACTTCCTTTTAGTGCTCTTTTATTCTTTAATGTAATAATCTTTATAAAACCTTTTATTCATGCTACTGTAAATTTATATAAATTCTCTCAAAATCAGCCCCGGAAGAAATGGGTAATATGTTTCCATAATGAACCTTAAACTTTCTGGCCAGTTTCAAACTTTACTTTACACTCCCTTTTAGAGCTCTTTTATTCTTTAATGTAATAATCTTTATAAAACCTTTTATTCATGCTACTGTAAATTTATATAAATTCTCTCAATCTCTAATCTTTAAACTTTCTCTTTTCTTACTTGGCAGTTCATTTATTATATTATATATATATTTGTGTGCTTTATCAAAAACATAACCATGTACCAGTCGAATAACGTCCACCACCTGAATGCAAGTCGGATTCAAACTCAGGCGGTTCAAACTGAATTCAAACCCAACTCACCAGCTCAGATTAGTAAAAATCTAAATCGATGGCACAGTGCTATGTGCCAAGGAACTAGCTCAACGGTTGGTGAGGATCAGAAACCCCTGAACTGACATTAATATCTGATAATAAATAACTAAAATAATTTTAAATCGAATCATATGTATATGTTCGGGTTGCCAACACAGACAGCGAGTATTAACATTAAAATAATTATGAAAGAATTAAGCACTAAGAAACCAAGTGTGCTTAGAAAATATTTATTAATAATAATTTGTTTTGTTTGAATTTTAAATAATGTTTATATTAATTACCTCTAGCCTTTAACAGAATTTATAATAATAATAATAGGAGTGGTGGTCCTTGTTATACGCCAACAAGTATTACGCAATATTTGAAAGTCTATCTGTCTATGCCCCCCCCCTGACAAGAAAATAAAAGGCATATAAAGGTATTCATTAGTAAAGGAAATTATTACTCTAATTTTATACGAAAGAATGTGATATTTATTTTCACATTCGCAAATCCATTCATGAAGAGCAAGATACGTATTTTAGGGAATAACTTTAATCTTTATTGAAAAACTTATTTAATTAAATATAACTAAGAATTTGTTCGACTTTAATTGATATCACTTCGTCACACATTACGAGCATCAGGGCAGGCTTTACCGGAACAGAGAGGCAACGGTGCTGACGAATTATGAGCTATAAAATGAAATTGAAAGATGATAGCTAGTCGATAATTGAAGTACTATGGCAGCTTGCGTCTGACAAGTCTTGTGCCCTTTGACTAATATGAACAAGAGGGGAAGCACTTTTTTCCTTGATAATTTAAAATAACAGAAATATGATCACCGACCAGCCTAACGGAGTGGAAGATTGCCCTATGTCAGCAATGTTCAAAGATGATGACTTGATAGTCATCGTTTGAATACTAAAACCCATATAGAATGCTCTACATGATGACTTGATCAATTAATTAAAGTCAAACAAGCTTTTAATGAAAACTATTTTAAAGTATTTGTAAATCATATTAATTATGCCCCAATCATCGTGCTCTTCCTGAATCTTAATAGCGAGTAACAGAAATTTAAATTAGAATATATTTGATTCCTTTATCAACCCTTTTGCAATAAAAACATTTTAAGATTATATATGAATAAATAAATATTAGTGAAACGAGAAAATAGCGGTGGCATAGATTAGAAGTAGAGCTAATAATTTATTATTAGCCAATGATAAAAATAACAATAATTTAATAATTTCTTTCGACTCAATGATTGATTGAACTGTATAAATCTAGTTCTAACGGGTGAGAATTAACTATCAGAATTAATCTTATATTACTTGTGAAATGAAGGAGATCATCGAGTCGAAGGATTATTGGCATATAATTACAAATAACAACATTAATAAAATACTTAATATATATATAATAAAATAAATGAACCACCATCGTGAGGAAGGAAAGTTAAATTAAGAGACTAGAAGTTGAGAGAATTACGATATAAATTTACAGTAGCATGAATAAAAGGTTTTATAAAGATTATTACATTAAAAAATAAAAGAGCTCTAAAAGGGAGTGTAAAGTAAAGTTCGAAACTGGCCAGAAAGTTTAAGGTTCATTATGGAAACATATTACCCATTTCTTCCGGGGCTGGTTCTTAGTTTACATGTCCAGGTTGGTAAAAACATAGGCATGCATTTAGTCGATTACTTGAACAGCATTTTAGTGGCTTTTCATAATTTTAGCAGCATGATTGGTCCGGAAAAGATTTAGCAGCTCCATTGGAGATTTTCAGGGGACTTCAGGAACCGATAGCCAGATTCCTGACATTTAGCCCCTTACCATGATCAAAACACTATTTAAAATGCACAGAGTTTACTGCACTTCTCTACAACAAAGATGGCTTCTCCTTCTCCAAACTTTTCAGAGCTATATATACTGTCCTCTGATGCCTTCAGGCTAGCGCTTCTTTCATTATCAATGTTTTTAGATACATTCCTTCGATAAGGCTTTCAAACTCATTAACTTGAATTCATTTTCTAATTAGAAAATGAATTCTTAAAATCAGAAATGATTTTAATTAGGAAATCCTTATCTTTTTTTCTAATTAATAAAACTTTAACTATTGTTTTTGGAAAGGGAAAATCTGAAAGCTTATCGAAAGAATGTAGCTTTTAATCAATAAAACTTTAACAAATTATTTAAAAATAAAATCAAACATTCCCGACACAATGAAACTTTTAAACAATTATATATATTTAAATATTTACAAATATATACGCACAATCCACGCAGTTATAATATATAAATTCATGAATAATTCTATCATGAATTTATTAATAGAATTGATCAATTTAAATCTGAAACTAATTAATTTTAATACACATTTATGAAATAAGTTATTCTTTATGGAAATTAGCGTGGATTGAACGTATAAAGCCCCATTGCATCGGAAATTTAAGGTTAGTACTAGGGTTTGAAGTGGGCTTATGGCTAGATGTCATGAAGCTAGGATCGAACTCAGATCTGACTGCTTCATTTCTTTTCACTTCAAAAAAAAAAACAATGAAAAAAAATCTCTTTACTTATGCATGATACATTCGCATAAGTGTACTCGACTAATTGGTAGACTCTGGGAGAACAGCATTAGCATGAATATCATCTGTACAAACTACAAAAATTATACATGTCTCATTGCGATCATTTTTTTAAATATTATCTAGCTTATAAATAGGTCCATTAATCAAGTCTCATTTTCCCTATGGTCGTGTCAGTCGGTCATCTGTATATATATATCTGTCTCTTCATTTAATGTTTATACTATTGTTTCCCTGGATCAGGTGGCACATATGGTTTTAACTGTCTGGCATTGTAAACCCCCTGGAGTCCCTTTCCCTTTAGCAAAAATGCATTGTCATGGCAATCCTTTATTATTTCATATGGCCCACTGTATAATGGGAAGAATTTTTTGAATTCTTTCTTGGGGGCATTACTAGTTCTTGGTGATCTTAACCAAACTTGATCCCCAACTTTAAAATAGTAATGTTGCACCCTACTTCTTTTTATTCGACTCTGAGCCATCTGCGCTAGCCGCTTTCTGGCCATATCTTGGTCAGTTATTGGATTAATACATATTTCATCTTTTGGTAATAGTGAAGAAAAAATGGCCTGATATGGCTGCCCATAGTGAAGACATGTAGGTGCGAAACCTGTTGACTCATTCATTGTATTATTAATGCAGTCCATTACATATGGAACTTTATCCACCCACCAACGATGATCTGTACATACACAAAAGAGTTGACTAATTTCTCTCATAACTCTTTCACATGAGTTGGACTGCAGGTTTCTAATTGATGTCAGACGATGATTTACCTTTTGTTTTTTTATCCAATTCTTCCACTCTTTTGAGGTGAACGCTGAGCCATGATCTGATAATATGGTCTCAGGCTTACCTACCTCAGAAAATTGCTTATCCTGAAGGACCCGGATGGCATTTCGTGAATTGGTGGTTCAAACTGGGTAAATTTGAACATACTTCGAAAAAATATCATACATGACAAGCAAGTATTGAAAGGTCCTAAATTTGGGAAGAGGCCCATAATGATCTATAGCGAGGATTTCATTTGGTCTTGTGGCCATCACTGGTTTCATACCTCCTGCATATGATTTATTTGGAAATTTAGTGGCAGCACAGACATCACATTGTCTAATAGTGGCGAGAATCTGATTGTACATTCCTGGCCAGTAGAACTGGTGATGCACTGCCTCTTCTGTCTTTCTTGGTCCATAGTGCCCAATGATTTGATGAATATGTCTAAGTAAGGGTGGTCTCAGTCTATCTGGGACCATAGTTTTCCATGGTGCACTATAGTCCCCTGTTTTGGTCTGTAAAATACCCTCCTTGACCCGAAAGTGAGTGTATCTGCTTTGTAGGTTCTGGTCCTTACTCTGGGTCTTGGATAACTCCAGAATAATGTGGTGATATTGTAGGCCCTGCCAGTATGCAAGATTCCTTAGCTCGGCCTCGGCGGGACTCAATATTGTGGTGGCCATAATTTTTAAGGATTGATCATTTATTTTTGGGTTCTGTATGCTCATTTGTACTGGATGGTGACTTAAAATGTCAGCCACAACATTCTCTGGTCCTGGGCAATATTGGATCTTATACTGAAATTGTTGGAGGACCAAGCTCCATCTAATGAGTCAGTCGTTGGTGAGGAAACTCTTATTAAGAAATTCTAGACATCGGTGGTCAGTTATGATGACAACTTCCGATCCTAGAAGGAATTGCCAGAATTTCTGGCATGCCCATACTATGGCAAGAGTTTCTTGCTCGGTGGTGGTGTAATGTATTTCTGCACCCTTTAAAGCATGACTGCAAAAATATATCACTTGATGTTCACCAGAATTGCTCTTTTGAAACAAGACAGCTCCTAGCCCTTGCTTGCTGCTGTCAGTTTGTACGTAAAAGGTCCAGCTAAAGTCAGATTGGTGCAGCATAACTGCCCATATGAAGTTTTCTTTTATGTTCAGTAGTTCCTGGTCATGGAGTGGGGTCCATTCCCACTTTCGGTTTTTTTTATGAGGTCTATAAGATTCCTAGTTTCCTGGGCAAAGTTTGGATAGAACTTGTGATAAAAGTTGCAAAGCCCAAGAAATGATCGGATCTGTTTCCGAGTAGTCGGGGTTGGAAACTTCTCTATGGCTGCAACTTTGTCTGGATGTACCTTGATGCCATGTTTGTTAATGACATGACCAAGGAAGGTTATCTCCCCAATAGCAAAATGGCTTTTTTCTAAGTTCACTGTGATATTCTTCATTCTGCATTCACTCAGGAACCTTTCCAAATGTTGTAAGTGTTCCTTCACATCTTCTGAGATGATTACTATGTCGTCAACATAGCATACCATCTGTTTTTGCACTTCTTCAGAAAGGACCTGCCTCAAACAGCGCATAAGGCCTGCTCCACTATTAATAAGTCCGAAGGGAACCCTTTTAAAAACATGCGTGTATCCACCGTACCGAAATGCAGTGTATTTCCGGTCCCTTGGATCAAGATTCAATTGCCAGTAACTGGCGGTTAAATCTAACGTTGAAAATACTGTCTTCCCAGCTAATTGTACAAGTACTTCTTGGATAGGAGGGGGAGCATCTCTTTCCAGTATAGTGATGCTGTTTAACCTCTGGGCATCCAAGCATAGCCGCAAGTTTCCATTTTTCTTCTTGACGATGACCAATGGGTTGTTATACGGAGAAGGGCTGCGCTCGACAATATTCCATTCGATCATTTGTTTTATCTGTGCTTCTACTTCATCTTTATACTGAAATGGAATCGGGTACATTTTGGACTGGATGTAAGTTTCTTCTTTCACTCTGATTCGGTGAGTGTACCCTGTAATCTCGCCCGGCATCGGAGAGAAAATTACGGCGTATTTCTTGAGGATTTCCCGCATTTGTTCGGTATCATCCGGTTCAGTAATAATGGATTCTTCAACCTTTTTGTCGATCATTGAAAGATCAACCGGCTGGATTAGGCAACTTTCATGGTTTCCTTCCCGGTGGAGTGACGTTTTAAAGTTGACAGTTTCATTTTCAAATGAGCATCTACCTTTAGGGTAGTCAATAATGCCGTGGTTTTGAATCAAAAAGTCGGAGCCCAATACTACATCATATATGAGCCCTGTCATAATAAGAAAGGTATGCCCTACTAGCCTTTTGTTGATTTCAACCTCCAACCATACTTGATGGTTTTCACTTGACACCTTTTTCCCATTAGCCAAGGTCATTTGGATCGGACGGGTTGGGAGTTGCATTATCTCGCATCTCTTTTTCAAGTTTCCGATCCATGCTGCAGATACAATGGATGCTTGACTGCCCGAATCGATCAAGGCTGATACTCTGCTCTCCTCTACATTTATTTCGATAATGGGATACAAACGATAATGGGACACAAATGAGTTATCTGATGTCCCTCATTATCTTTCTCAGAGATTAAATTAGTCATTTGATTAATGGTTGGGGCTGGAGTATCTTTTCTGTAACTTAGGTCCGGAGATCTAAAATGTTTATCCACTGTTTCTAAGAAGTCCATCATTTCATGGATAGTACCAATCTGACTACCAATCATAAGTTCCCGAACCTCTCGCAGCATGTTGTGTCCTATCATAAGAACAATTCGAGACTCTGGAAAGTTAAAACTGGACAATGAGTGAAATTTGGTTGACTGTTGTAAAAAAAATCTGGTCATAGGTATTTCCCTTATTTACTGAAAAATGATCATTAATAAGGTCACGCAACAAGCTTTCTTGCCTCTCTTCACTCCAGAATGTTTTTAGCAGCTTGTGACAATATTGTTCAAAGGTGTCCGGCTTCTTCTCTAGCATGCCCCACCAGTCTTTGGCCACGGCTTTCAAATGGTGTCGAGCAATTAATATTTGTTGAACATTATCCAGAGTTTCTATTGCAAAAGCATCAGCTAAACTGTCTATATGTTGCTGAGGATCTTCCCAGCATTCACCGTAAAAATCTATGATTTGAATCAAAGGGTATTGAAAGGTCAATGAATTTTCCAGTGGCTTTCCCATTCTGGTTTGTATAAAACAAAGGTATGTTATCCTCTTGAAAATAATAGGTAACACAGATTATCATAACTCATCATAACTTATATTGGCATGACACTATCACTATCATCGGTCAGTCCTCTATCTACTTGTGCTTCTTTCATTTGAAAATAAATAAACAATGTGAATCACAAACTTATGGCACTCTTTCTCAGAATACTTAAATAATGACTTTTTTCTTTAGTACATTTAATTAGGTCTCTGACTACTGGTCCCATTGTCCCTATCTTCACTAGCTGCTGCATATTATTTCCCCAATCTATGTAATCTGCCTTTTTTAGTTTAGTTTTAGTTTACCTACGTTTTCTTGGTTAGCTCTTTCTATTAATTCTTTGAATGAGACATGCATTTTATTTAAAAACTATTAAAGATAAGAAAAACAAACATTACTCACTTTCCCTCTGTTCAACTGTTCTCCCATGTCTGAAAAAAAAAACTATACAAATGATTAGTGATATACAAATATTTATACATATATATTAGCAGGTATTACAAGTAATTCTCTGTATTGGACACATTTGGTTTTTTATTATTTAGACAATTGACCCACTACTGTGCTGACAATCAAATTTGCTGACAAATTTATTTATATGGGTGCCAGTGAGCAAAATGAGATCAATAGGGCATGTGAAATAACCCATTGACCCCCAAACCACATATGACTGACTTAATTTTTGATAAAACAATTTGATTGATGAATATTTATTATTTATTAACAACTGACGCGTTCCTGACCTGAGTTTAAATATAGGAGTTCACTACTTCATTTTTACTAAGCATGAGGCTTTCACACACAAAGAAAAAAAATGTCAAAATTAATATTACACAAGAACTTTTATTTGTTGATATCATTTTTAATCTTGCTAGCATGAAAGCGTGTAAACCATTTAAGCATTTTGCCAACTGCATCTGGCTGCTTGGTGTACACAAAAGGTCTTCACCTGCTTTGAGGTTACTCTAGAAATTATTGTCATTAAAGCATATTGTCACACTGCATCGGACCGCTTGACAGATAATTCCCAGTTTGAAGGTCTTCGCCTACTTTGAGGCTACTAAGAATACGGAGCGAACATTTAATATATGTGCTAGCAAGCAATACTTTGAAATTTAAAACTTTTAACATGATATCATATTGGATATTTTTAATTATAAAACTGAGATAAATACTAATTAATTTTGACACAGACAAAATATTTCATTTATTTTACCCCTTGCTTTGATCTATGGACTCTTACTACTTTTCTAACGATAATTTTCTTACTGTCATGAACGCGTATAAACAAACGTATAATATATATACTGATATAGTACACGTATAATTAATTATATATATATTCTATCTTATTACTTTTCTTTCAATACTATTACTTTTAACTAACAAATTCTTTTACTGACTGAGCATTTAAAAAAATAATCTTGAAAACATTTAATTATAAGAAAGAAAATTACAAAATGACATTTTAATTTATTAAATCATCTCAGTTATGCGTTAATCACATAACTTTTCTCTTAAATATATACAACACTCTTTAAAATATCACTCTCTACAGAAACATTTAATTTATCGCGATCTCAATTGACTGAGTAACTAAAATCATAATTACTGTCTACAGGGTGTGGGGTTTATTAAATCGAAGCCACAATGGTTGGGCAGCCAAAAACATAACCATGTACCAGTCGAAAAACGTCCACCACCTGAACTGCAAGTCGGATCCAAACTCAGCTGAACCAAACTGAATTCAAACCCAACTCACCAGCTCAGATTAGTAGAAATCTAAATCGATGGCACAGTGCTATGCGCCAAGAAACTAGCTCAATGGTTGGTGAGGATCAGAGACCCCTGAACTGACATTAATATCTGATAATAAACTAACTAAAAATAATTTTAAATCGAATCATATGTATATGTTCGGGTTGCCAACACAGACAGCGAGCATTAACATTAAAATAATTATAAAAGAATTAAGAACTAAGAAACCAAGTGTGTTTAGAAAATATTTAATAATAATAATTTGTTTTGTTTGAATTTTAAATAATGATTATATTAATTACCTCTAGCCTTTAACAGAATTTATAATAATAATAAGAGTGGCGGTCCTTATTATATGCCAATGAATATTATGCAATATTTGAAAGTCTATGTCTATGCCCCCCCACAAGAAAATAAAGGCAGATAAAGGTATTCATTAGTAAAGGAAATTATTACTCTAATTTTATACGAAAGAATGTGATATTTATTTTCACATTCGCAAATCCATTCATGAAGAGCAAGATACGTATTTTAGGGCATAACTTTAATCTTTATTGGAAAACTTATTTAATTAAATATAACTGAGAATTTGTTCGACTTTAATTGAAATCACTTCATCACGAATTACGAGCATCAGAGCGGGCTTTACTGGAACAGAGAGGTAACGGTGCTGACGAATTATGAGCTATAAAATGAAATTGAAAGATAATAGCTAGTCGATAATCAAAGTCCTATGGCGGCTTGCATCTGACAAGTCTTATGCCCTTTGACTAATATGAACAGGAGAGGAAGTGCTTTTTTCCTCGATAATTTAAAATAACAGAAATATGATCACCGACAGCTTGGAGTGGAAGGGGGGAAGATTGCCCTACGTCAGCAACGTTCGAAGATGATGACTTGATAGTCATCGTTTGAATACTAAAACCCATATAGAATGCTCTATGTGATGACTTGATCAATTAATTAAAGTCAAATGAGCTTTTAACTAAAACTATTTTAAAGTATTTGTAAATCATATTAATTATGCCCCAATCATCGTGCCCTTCCTGAATCTTAATAGCGAGTAACAGAAATTTGAATTAGAATATATTTGATTCCTTTATCGGCCCTTTTGCAATAAAAACATTTTAAGATTATATATGAATAAATAAATATTAGTGAAATGAGAAAATAGCGGTGGCATAGATTAGAAATGGAGCTAATAATTTATTATTAGCCAATTATAAAAATAACACACATTTAATAATTTCTTTCGACTCGATGATTGATAGAACTGTATAAATCTAGTTCTAATGGGTGAGAATTATCTATCAGATTTAATATTATATTATTTGTATAAGGCAAAGAGAACAAAGGAGTTTATCGAGTCGAAAGATTATTGGCATATAATTAAAAATAACAACATTAATAAATTACATAATATATATATATAATATAATAAATGAACCGCCATTAGGAAGAAAAGTTAAATTTAAAGACTAGAAGTTGAGAGAATTACGATATAAATTTACAGTAGCATAAATAAAAGGTTTTATAAAGATTATTACATTAAAGAATAAAAGAGCTCTAAAAGGAAGTGTAAAGTAAAGTTCGAAACTGGCCAGAAAGTTTAAGGTTCATTATGGAAACATATTACCCATTTCTTCCAGGGCTGGTTCTTAGTTTACACGTCCAGGTTGGTAAAAACGTAGGCATGCATTTAGTTGATTACTTGAACAGCATTTTAGTGGCTTTTCATAATTTTAGCAGCATGATTGGTCCGGAAAAGATTCAGCAGCTCCATTGAAGATTTTCAGGGGACTTCAGGAACCGATAGCCAGATTCCTGACATTTAGCCCCTTACCATGATCGAAACACTATTTAAAATGCACAGAGTTTACTGCACTTCTCTACAACAAAGATGGCTTCTCCTTCTCCAAACTTTTCAGAGCTATATATACTGTCCTCTGATGCCTTCAGGCTGGCGCTTCTTTCATTCTCAATGTTTTTACATACATTCCTTTGATAAGGCTTTCAAACTCATTAACTTGAATTCATTTTCTAATTAGAAAATGAATTCTTAAAATCAGAAAATGATTTTAATTAGGAAATCCTTATCTTTTTTTCTAATTAATAAAACTTTAACTGTTGTTTTTGGAAAGGGAAAATCTGAAAGCTTATCGAAAGAATGTAGCTTTTAATCAATAAAACTTTAACAAATTATTTAAAAATAAAATCAAACATTCCCGACGCAATGAAACTTTTAAACAATTATATATATTTAAATATTTACAAATATATATGCACAATCCATGCAGTTATAATATATAAATTCATGAATAATTCTATCATGAATTTATTAATAGAATTGATCAATTTAAATCTGAAACTAATTAATTTTAATACGCATTTATGAAATAAGTTATTCTTTATGGAAATTAGCATGGATTGAACGTATAAAGCCCCATTGCATTGGAAATTTAAGGTTAGTATTGTAGGTTTGAAGTGGGCTTATGGTTTCATGAAGCCAGGATAGGCCTCTTATCTGCTCTTTTGCAGGAATAGTAAACAAGTACGTATATCTAATTATACAATTTAGTTATAAAGATTAAATTAGCTTAAATTTAAAAGTACAGAAGCAAATAATTGATATTATATATTAAATAAGTGATTTAAATATAAAAAAAATCTGTACCAGTGAAGTAGATTGTTTAATATGATTTTAATATAAAAACCAGTGATTAAATTATTTAATCTATTTACTAGAAAGAGTATACAATTTGTAAAAATGAAACTAAGATGTTTGTTTCATTAATATAATGAAAGTTATGTAATTTATTTTGTAAATCTAAAAAAGGGATTAAAGAATAAATTTTAATTAAAAATTATTTCTACCCTAATCAAAAGAATGTAAATTATTACTTTGTTTGGACAATTCCTATCAGTGGACTATAAATCATATGGATCACCATCTCTATACTAGCACATAATTGTTGTAAACAAAGGCAAAACTCTCCATACAGTAGTGCCACCCTGTGCCAAACAGGGTAATCAATGGATTCCAGAAGGCTTGTGCATAAAATCCCTATCTAGTGCCTACTCATCCAATATCCCCAGACTAGTTTCTGGCTTGTGGCCATCATCAGTGAGGAGCCTTGGATCTGAGAGCACTGCACCTAGATCTTAGGATCTAATGCAACCCTCCAGCAGCCACCTTTTAACTCTACTTTACTACAAAACTATGAGAATGAAATTGAAAACCTTGTTAATATCTTCAATCTAAGCTCAATAGCTTATATAGTCATATGGGTCTGAACTCAATTCAGCACCCATATATTTTGGTGTCTTTGGCTCTTAAACAACCATAGCCACTACTATCCTATTAGGCAGGATTAGTGTTAAACCACTAAACATCATATGATCACCATCTCTATACTAGCACATAATTGTTGTAAACAAAGGCAAAACTCTCCATACAGTAGTGCCACCCTGTGCCAAATAGAGTAATCAACAATTATGTGCTAGTATAGAGATGGTGATCATGTGATGTTTAGTGGTTTAACACTAATCCTGCCTAATAGGATAGTGGTGGCTATGGTTGTTTAAGAGCCAAATACACCAAAATGTATGGGTGCTGAATTGAGTTCAGACCCATATGACTATATAAGCTATTGAGCTTAGATTGAAAATATTAACAAGTTTTCAATTTCATTCTCATAGTTTTGTAGTAAAGTAGAGTTAAAAGGTGGCTGCTGGAGGGTTGCATTAGATCCTAAGATCTAGGTGCAGTGCTCTCAGATCCAAGGCTCCTCACTGATGATGGCCACAAGCCAGAAACTAGTCTGGGGATATTGGATGAGTAGGCACTAGATAGGGATTTTATGCACAAGCCTTCTGGCATCCATTGATTACTCTGTTTGGCACAGGGTGGCACTACTGTATGGAGAGTTTTGCCTTTGTTTACAACAATTATGTGCTAGTATAGAGATGGTGATCATGTGATGTTTAGTGGTTTAACACTAATCCTGCCTAATAGGATAGTGGTGGCTATGGTTGTTTAAGAGCCAAAGACACCAAAATGTATGGGTGCTGAATTGAGTTCAGACCCATATGACTATATAAGCTATTGAGCTTAGATTGAAAATATTAACAAGGTTTTCAATTTCATTCTCATAGTTTTTTAGTAAAGTAGAGTTAAAAGGTGGCTGCTGGAGGGTTGCATTAGATCCTAAGATCTAGGTGCAGTGCTCTCAGATCCAAGGCTCCTCACTGATGATGGCCACAAGCCAGAAACTAGTCTGGGGATATTGGATGAGTAGGCACTAGATAGGGATTTTATGCAAAAGCCTTCTGGCATCCATTGATTACTCTGTTTGGCACTGTATGGAGAGTTTTGCCTTTGTTTTTGGACTATAAATATTGAATCATATGTTAATTCAGCAGCTTTCAAAATCACAAATAGAGTAGTAAGCAGGATTCTATATCAATTAAATACTGTATCCAGAGCTGCCATACATGGATGTGCAGGGCATAAAGGTGCTTCATCACAGGGGTGTCAAGAGGTAAATGAAAATCTTTGCACTTTTGAATCACTTCATTGTTAGAAATATGCCCTGAGTGTAAATATTTTTTATTTAAATATAAGAGGAAGACTTTTTACTTATTGTGACAATGACCTGAGCCTTGAATTTTGAGAATAAAATATACTATGTATTTACTTTTATCATTACAATAAACCAAATAGGCCAGGGGTCCCCAACCCTATGCCTGCAGGCACCATGGTGCCCACAGACCATTTTATGTGTGCCCGCCGCCATCTGAACACGATAAAAAATTATTTATCTGATACAAATAAATTTAATTTTTGAATTTTTTTTATGAATTATTGTATTATATTGTAATCAAATTGTAGGGCATACTATACTTTTACAGCATAAAAATATAAACGTCAATTATATGTTAAAATTTAATTTTTGAAATAAATATTTTTTTGTACATTATGTGTATTATTAACAATATCCAACTATAAATTTACAGGTGATGTGATGTGATGTGATGAACTGTGGCTTCTCTGTAAACGAAGTCAAGAATATCTCAGCAATTATGTCCAGATAAAAAATAAATGGTGCCCGCCACCTAGCTGAAAAAATAAATGGTGCCCACCTCCTGGCCGGTATTATGGAATGTGCTCTTAAGTGCAAAAAGGTTGGGGACCCCTGAAATAGGCTAATCTCATTTTGTCATGGTCATTAATAAAACACAAACATAAATATTTAAATTTTGGAATAATTTTATTGTTAGAAACATATTCTGATTATAAATATTTTTTTATTTAAATATAAGAGAAATACTTTTTTACTTAGATTTGTTGTGATAATTGTTTGAGCCTCAAAATATAGTTCATATATACTCTACCTTTGCACAAAACTGAACAGGCTGACACTTTTTTGTCATTATAATTAATAAAATTTATATGTAAATGAAAATGTTGAGATTTCCCAAACAATAATTTAATAAAAGGTAACACATTACTATTAATAATTTATTTAAAAATATAATTTATTTTTAAAATATCTCATAATTACAATAAATTTCCATGTAAGGAAATTAAGTTTATCAATGATATTTTGCAGAACTTGTATGTATTAGACAGTTTAGTCTAGCAGTAAAATATCCATTTCTTAAATGTGAGGTCCATGGATTAATTTTGCTAAGTGGCTTGTGGAAAGTTTTTAATAACAATATATATTTTCTCTCTTTTTTTATTACACCGTATTATCTTTTTTACATGTTTTAGTAAAACACTTTTTCATTTGCATGCCAAAATATTTAATCCTTAAAATTTTTTATGATAATGATATTATTTGATGAATTTTTTTTATTATAATAAAACCCCTACATGATTGTACTACTGACATAGTCTAAAAAATCTATTTAATGTAATAAACCAAGAGTTTGATTTTTTAATAGTTATCCAGCATAACCTACAAATAAACAAAATAAAGTGCAAGGCATTTTAATTGTTTCTAAAAATGTATTGAATAAACAATCTAACTAAGAAAATTTTAAAATGTTTCCTGGCTAAATCCCTAATTGTCAAACTACATAATAAAGTGTAATACATATATAATATGTCTTAATTATTAATAAGCATTGAAAATAAAATAATATAGGAGGTAATTATTTTTTATTGAATAAAAATAAGTGAAATTATTTTTGTTAGTAAAAAACTTAAACAAGTTTTAGGTGTATTAAAAATAATGAAAGAATTTTTAAACAAAGAACATTTTAACAAGAAGGTGTGAATGAGATGTAAGAATTTTATCAGTCATAATATTTTAAAATTGACCTACTTTGATGATCCTGATAAAATATTAAAGTTTTGTGATCAATAAACAATATAATATAAAAATTTAAAATATAAGATTACATATATAATAAATTATAGTTATTAAAAGTGGCCAACATTGCATAAAAATTAAATAATAAGGTAAAAATTTTATTATTGAAAAAAAAAAAAAAAACAACAGGTGAGACCATTTTTGTTAATAGAAAATGTAAACAAGGCTTGTGTGAATTAAAAATAACAATGATTTTTAAAACAAAAAACATTTTAATAAGAAGGTGCTAAAGGGATGTAAGAGTTTTATCAGTCATGTTATTTAAAATTGAACTAGTTTGGTGGATCTAATAAAATATAAAAAAGTAAGTATAAAAATTTAAAATATTAAACTATATATATAATAAATTATAGTTTTAACTTGAATTGAAATCCAAAGTGATACTTCAAGAGCAATAAAAATATATTCACAAAGTTAGAATAATTATGACCAGATGATTACACCATAGCAGCGTTAATCCCAAATACCAATAGTGAAATAACATCACATAAAAAATTAAATGATAGTGGGAATATTTTATCATTGAAGAAGAATATAATTTTGATCATAGAAATGAGTTTATGTATGAGAGAGTTTCAATGGGTTTTCAAACAAATAAGAATTGTTTAATGAATTATTGATCAGCACGGAGGCAGAAAGTAGCTCAGAAGAGAAGCATTCCAAAGAATCATATTATGGATGAACATAACATTTAGAAAATAATTTATATATTATTTAATTACTTATATAATATCAGAGTTGTCTCAAAAAGGGGAGGAAAACAGTACAATGGTTTTGTGGATATGTGTAGCATTGGTGGTTATTTTAAATATAATAAAACACCTAGATATTAAAAAAAAAAGTCTTATTTGCAGATATTTCCTATCTGTACTAGCATTTTCATAGGACTGTCCAAAAAATAATATGAAAACTTTTGGAAAAAAACAATTAAAAATTTCAAATTTACTAAATAAATATTTAAGTAACTAGAGGGATTTGACCTTAAGATTTTTCAGTATATATTTGTCCTCTAGTCCATCTCAAACAACTGACACACATGACCATACATATCTATCTTTTTCACATGTCTGTGGCCATGTGTGTTCATTGTTTGAGATGGAGTAGAGGATGAATATAGACTGAAAAATCCTAAGTTTAAATCCTTCTAATTACTCATACAGAAAATATTCAGTACACTGAATGAATAGGTTAATTAAATAAATATTTTTGTTTTAATTATTATTTAATTATTATTTCAAAAATTATTTTTTAAAACATTAATATCTTTTATTTGAGCATGTGTTTTATTCTCTGTGTTTAATTTATAGAAATATATGAATAAACCACGGAAGATATTTACTGAACATGTTAAATGACCATGCTATATTTTTTGTGAAAGCACTGGAAAAAAAAGTTTTTTAAATTTACCTTGCACAAAGGTGTTTCTTAGCCATGTAGTAGGCCTGACTGTAGCCATAAGGAAATGCATGATGATAGTATTCTCATAAAATCATTAGCTTCATCATGCATTTCTGAGAATGTACTTATCATTGCTGATTTCCTAAAGTTTGAACTTGTAACTATCTGATGTAAATCTCAAAGCAGTCAGCCATAATTTTTGTTGTTTTTTTTAAAAATGAAAATGGTCATTTTGATCGATGTCATTTATCGGTTAGATGTTCCAGCATGGTTTTGGGTGGTTCTTGTAAGTCAAAATGGCAATTGTGAACGCATACTAAATCAGCACCAATCAGTCAGTATCTAAATTCTTAAAACAGGCAAAACTCTCTATACATATTGGTGATCATGTGATGTTTATTATCTAAATTATTCATATATGAAACAGACATATATATGATACTCAGAAAAAGAATATATGGAGTGAAGAAGTCAACTGTCATTAAAATGAAGTACAAATATGAGCTATGTGTGATGAAACACATTATTTAAACTTATTAACAGGAAAATTAAATACAGTTTAAATACACTTTTGGAAAAATTATTTAGTCCAGTTATGAAGAAAAGATACATTTTTTTAAAAATGCAAAATCAGCATATATTTTCTTTCCAATATTAATGGATTTAAAACAAAAGGTGATGGAACTAAAAAGAAACATTTGTGGTCTGCTGCTTAATATATTAGTTACAAATTCAAAGTTGTGAAAAAGTGTTATATTCTTGGTTTTTTCTGCTTTAATTTAGTGTTTCTTCTTTATTAATCCTCACCCCCCCCCATTCATAATTTGCATCTAGTTTAATACAAGATTATCATTTCAAAGATTCAGAGATTATCTTCTGAGCTTTCAGAAAATTCCTTTGATAAAAAACTAATTCATAGAAGAATGTCTTAAAATTTTCTTTTAATATATATATATTTTGGCTTGCAATCAATTTGAATATTGTTCTGTTATTTATTTTGACAAACATTTCTATTCTTGATAGAGGCCAATATATTTTAAAAGTATACATATGCTGTGTCTGAGTGAAATGTGTGTCTATGAGAAAAAGTATATATATATGTGAGCGTGAGAAATCGTGTTTGTATATGTATAATATTTAACTATTCAAAAAGCCTGAAATGTGAATCTAAATGCTTTTTTAAAAAAATAGATAAATTGAATAATTACACAACTATTATAAATTTAATAAAATATAATTATAGTACAAATGATTAAATACATGCTCTCCCACAAAAGAGCAGAGATAAAATCTATTTAGATTATTTGATGATGCAAATATTTTTTTTATTTATTAAAGAAAGCTCAATTATTATCTAGTAAATAATAGCTATAACAATAGCTAAATATTTTAAACGTAGTAACAAATTTTAATTTACGTAATAAGTTTTTTTCTTTACCCTTTCTACCATTTTATTAATATTTTAAGTAGGCAGATTTAAAGAAACCTTTTTAACATCACGTGACACTATATATATATATACTTCACAATTTTTCAGAGAATTTTTTTGTTCTTAAAAATTACAGGAAGCATTAAATTCAGTATTATGAAGTAATACATATCGATATCGTGTACATGAAAGGGATTTAAAAATTATTTAATTTTAAATTTTTTTACTATTTTTATTGGCATTAAATAAACATATATATGATTAAAAAGGAGAGTCATTTGACAAGTAGCCGATGGAGAACAACTCATGTTAATTTCAAAATTAACTGACCGAAGTTTTTTTTTTCACTTTACTCTCTCCCCGCTGAGAATCATTCCAGAAATCTTTAGCTGCTGATTGATATTTTAGTACTACGTTCAAAATTAATAATATTCATGCAAATAATTATGAAGTACACACATACATAAAAGAACCAAATGTATATTGTTCTGCCATCTATCGACAATAGAAAAATATAAAAGTTAGAAATATATTACTATTATACTGTATATAAATTAAAAATATATATTTTATAAAAACTTTTATTACATATGTTACTTTTAAGCGAAATAAGTTTTTTTTGTTGGTGTTTAACAATGATATATTTATAATGCAATGACGACTGCAGAAATAAATTTATTAACTAAAGGGATATTCTTTGTTTTCTTTTTGGGGCCTGAAAAGTGCTTAGAACATTTCAAATGTCCTCTTCACACGCTCCTGTCATTGCATTAGTACATGATTATTCTTTTGGTAAAAAAAAAAAAATTAAAAAACTAATGGATTGCTCAGCAACGTGCACTAAACAGCATAGTGAGTTTATTAGCTTTTACCTCTGAGTTTAAGACTAAAAAGCATCATAATATATATATTGTCGATATCTGAAAATTCGTAAATGAGTTTTTTTATTAAAATAATGTGTGTGTAAATACTGACTCGTTTTTATTTACAATCATGACAGACAAAAATAAATTATGCTTCTCATTCCAGAAGCTGAAGAGACATCAGGCAAGGCAGTAGATGCCAGAAAGGGTGGATTATGAATTTAGAGTGTCATTCAATAATGACCTTTTATTTAACTAGTTATAATTATAGAGTACTTTTACATAAACTACCATTATATGAATTGGAAGAACTGTTTAATATTAAATGGAATAATAATTAGATTTTTGAGGTTAGATGAGAAGATAACGAATATATTGACAGTGGAATGAGATTTCTTATAATTAAAATATAGAAGAATAACGTAAAGATTGTATAAAATAAATGGGAAGTTAGTTATTCAATTTTTGGAAGATACCAAATGCAGATAATTTAAGTTTGTACCCGACAAATTCACATTCTAATATAGAAGTAAAAGATTTTTATTTAGGGATTCCATAATATTCTTCATTTCAGACAGGTGGAGCAATTAATCAACAGGATTAAGAAATATAGAATCAGTAAATGTCACCTATTTCGTTTTTGTTACATTTGAGAGAAATGGAGAGAGCAATAGAAAGAGTAGGAAGAGGAATATATGCAGTATCAGGTCTTTTATTTGTTCATGATATCTTCTTGTGCACAGAAAATAGGGAAGATATGGAACTTATGCTTGCACAAGGGTAGGTAAAGAGATGGGGATTAAATTTAGTGAAGGAAAATCAAAAGTAATGATGATAAATACTGAGGAAAGATAAGAGAAAGAATTTTTATTGGAGGATATAATATTAAATGTGATGAATAGGCACAACTATCTGGGAATTGTCTTAAATAATCAAATAAATTGCTTGGCTAAATGGGAAAAAAAAATTGAATAAATGAAGCAAAGAAAAGAAAGCGATTGATAAAGAAATCAACAGTGTTTTAATATAATAAATATGATATAGCTAGAATTGTATGGAAGGGAGTGGCAGTAACAGGGTTAACTTATGGTAGCAATGCATTATGTGTTAGTAAAGTGGTGTTAGATTACTTAGAAAAGTACAAAGAAAAATGGGAAGGCATGCATTAGCTGCAGATGTGTGGATGACAAAGGAGGCCATTCAAGGAGAAGTGGGATGGGCAAGTTTTTATATGAGAGATGCAAAAAAAAATGTTCAGTAGATTGAAATTTATGGATAATAAGAGAATAGCCAAAATAGTTTTTAATTGGCTTATGAGTAAAGGACAGGCAATAAGATGGTTGAAAAAGGCAATGAATGCAAAAGATTTGAATAAAGACTTTATGTCAGTATACTTATACAAGAAGTGAGATGATTGTGTTAAAAGAATTATTGAATGTTATAATAGCAAGGAATGGGATAGAAGAATAGATGCATTAATAAAAAATAGGGAGTTGGAGAGATGGAGAAATAGTATGGAGATTAAAATGAATTTATTTATATATAAAAGTAAATAGAAAATTGAATATGAGTTAATTTATGATAATAGCAAGGAGACTAGTTTACTGTTTAGGGCTTAAACAGGATCTTTAGCATCAAGGGAATATGCATATAAATAGAAAAATATGAGTGATTTAGTCTGCAAGTTATGTAAGTAAGATGCAAAAATATTAGGCATCCATTAATTGAATGTAAATGCCTACAAGCAGAAAGGGTGCAAATAATGAAGATGTGGGAGAATAAATATAAATAAAGTGATTATACAAAAAGTGGGTTCTTGGTTTTTATGTTGGATTTGGGAAAAGATAAGATGGATTTAGATATAAAACCATAGAGTTGACAAAGATTATGTTGTGGAAATAGGATGGAGCAGGATAGAGAAGAATATAGGAAAAAAGGATGGGGGACGGAAAGAGAATGGAAGGTGATTAACAGGTTTCTCTGCGAATAATGGCTGAGAGATTCTGGACTCTGATAAATGAGAAGCCACAATGCACCACCATCATATCACATCACATATAAACCTGAAACAATTTTTTTTACATTAGTCATAATTTGCCATTGGTTGATACTTTTCCAAAGTATTTTGGCATAGCACTCAATATATAGAACTGCATTACAAACTTTAATGTGTCTTTATAACAATAAGATAAATAATAATAATCTATAGTAATTCTGTTTATCTAGTAATGACTTTCATTTCTTAGATGTCATTGAATGTGATCAGGTGTTTAATCAAACATACATAGTAAAAATAATCTCTTAAAAGAAATTACATAATGATGCATTAAGTTAAGTAAAATGTATAAATTTACTTTTAACATTTCATTAAATTGTTTATTTTAAAAGTTCAATTATAATTCATGAAAAAAAATATTAAATTAGAAAGAAAGATTATGCTATTATTATGAGGACGTCAAATTAACATTGGTTCTAGTCTTTCATGAATAGCATTTCTCCAAGAATGACTTCTTTATTTTCTACTTTTCAGGATTCTCAAACATTCATGATGACATCAAAATAAGACAATTTCAACATGCCTTTTGGAAAGTTTGTCTAATTTTATCTGGTTCAACTTGTTTATTTTTTCCTTACTCATGGAATTTTCAAAAGATTTCATCAGCATCCTAGTTTAGAATCATCAATACTCTTTCTATTTTTTTTCCAGAATTTAACATTCACATCCATAGAGAGTCACAGAAAAACCATAGCTTGAATGAGATTGAACTTCATTTTTAAAGATAAGCTCTTATTTTTAAAAATCTTTCCAGATTTTTTTATTGAATTACAATCTATATTAGTCTGTGTTAATTTTTTAATCTGGTAAAAAACATTACTGTATTCTCTTGGTTGATGATTTCATTAAGCATCACATGATCACATTTCCTATACTAGCACATTAATTGTTGATAAACAGAGCAAAACTCTCCATGCAGTATTGCCACCTGTGCTAAACAGAGTAATCAATGGATGCCAGAAGGTTTGTGCATAAAATCCCTATCTAATGCCTACTCATCCAATATCCCCAGACTAGTTTCTGGCTTGTGGCCTTCGTCAGTGAGGAGCTTTGGATCTGAGAGCACTGCATCTAGATCTTAGGATCTAATGCAACCCTCTAGCAACCACCTTTTATCTCTACTTAACTACTAAACTATGAGAATGAAATTGAAAACACAAAAAATATTTTCAATCTAAGCTCAATAGCTTAAATAGTCATATGGGTCTGAACTTAGTTCAGCACCCATACATTTTGGTGTCTTTGGCTCTTTTACAACCATAGCCACCACTATCCTATTAGGCAGGATTAGTAGTTAAGTAGAGATAAAAGGTGGTTGCTAGAGGGTTGCATTAGATCCTAAGATCTAGATGCAGTGCTCTCAGATCCAAAGCTCCTCACTGACGAAGGCCACAAGCCAGAAACTAGTCTGGGGATATTGGATGAGTAGGCATTAGATAGGGATTTTATGCACAAGCCTTCTGGCATCCATTGATTACTCTGTTTAGCACAGGTGGCAATACTGTATGGAGAGTTTTGCTCTGTTTATTTTGATGATTTCACATATTAAATTTTTGATTCAGATATTAATGAGTAGTACTTTTAATTTTTAAGCATTTCAGCTTCATATATTTTTGTATTTTTTGTTATTTATTATAGTAGTTTTGATTGGCTTTTATATGAATTTGCTGTTTAAGTGCAAGAAAACTTAAGTCTTTATATATAGTGTGTTATTTATTTCATTGTCAGATATAAGGTTTTCCACATGATTGTGAATTGGTTTCAGAGTTGTAAGGATTGCTAAATAAAGCAATTCAAAAATAAAAAGTGCCATATTGTAAAATAAAATTAAATAATGCAATAGGTTTTTTTAAAATATTTAAATTTAAGGGAAACTTGTAAAATGTATAAATTAGGTTAAAACTTTCTCCTACAAAAAATGTCAAGTATATATTGCAAAACAACCCAGTTAAGAAATACATTTTAAAAGTAAATTTTAAAATTAAATAAAATAATGAGGCTGTTTTAAAATTCTTGTAAAGGAGTAAAAAATAAGATATTAAAGGAATTAAAAATAAGATTATTAGAGTGTGTAAAAAGCAAGATCAAAGGTGTCAAAAACAATTTTTTTTTTTCATATGTCATAGCACTAGCCGGGATACGAACCCACAACCATCTGCAACCAACTACTTGCTTGCAAGGCAGCTGCGATGACCTCTCAGCTAACAACGCTTGACTTCAAAAACAAGATTTAAGAGTGTTATAAGCAAGATATAAAAAACTTATATATAGTCAGTTTTCAATCAATCTAGATTTATATTTTAATCAAGCTGTATTGAAGTCTTAATTCTTGTTTTAATTAATTCAAGGTTAATATTATTACGATGACTGAAAAAAGAAGAGGAACAACAGCTGATTGCTGAAATCTATCCTGGATCTTTAGAATCAGAACATCTATTTTTCAAATAAATCTCTAATTAAAATGAAAAATCAATGCTTAAACTTTAAATTTCAAAGACAGAAAATTGTTAGAGGACATTATGGCAACTTACAAATAGAATAAATTAATATTTGCCATCATGAAAGAAATCAAACTCCATCTATAGAACTTTTGCTTTGTAAGTAAAAAAAAAAAACTGTTTAGACTGTTATCCTAAAGTATTAACTATTTTAAGTTTTATTTTAGTTTATATTTATACAAACAAAGTATATTTTATATTATTGATTGTTTGAGGCAGGAAGTGGAAGTTTATTTAAAAAAAACATTCCTTGAATTTTAAATTAAATAAATATTTGAATATATTGTAATGGGATGAGTACTGAGAGAAGGTCATACCTGAGGTGATAGCAAATCATCAAAAACTCCCAATCAATTTAAAATGAAATATCAATTATTTATTAAAGTAATGTTTAATAATCATAAATATATAAGCAATGTTATATATTAAAGACTAGCATGAGATCACGATATCTCTCTGAGATATCATCCAGCTCTCCTCAGAGCAATTATAAATATCATTAACACACAATCTATCAGCATTATCAATAAGTAAAAGTAAGTAATACTCAAAATAACCATTCATCCTCATAAATGATCAATCAAAATACATCAATGCAATAAATCAACAATCAATCTTGTGACTGGGTTTGAAATGGGTCTACTCTAGATCAGGCCAACTATTTAGCCTTTGCCAGCTTGGGGAAATTATTTAAGCATAACTCGGATGCATCAACTAAGTGATCATCCATCAGAGTACATAACAATCAAAACAGCCGGAATATTAAAATGCGCTGATCATCATCAATGTTCTGGCCACTTAGTACTATTAATGTATTGGCCAACTATAAAATTCTAATAGATGACTAAATAAAAGGTAGTGCATGAACTTTAAAGAATATAATCCTCATACCAAAACCAGTACAATGTCATACTAGAATGCCCTTGCACTAAAATACACTCTCCTTTCATAGAATCAGACAATTATACACAAATCTAGCTCAGAGAGCATAAGCTCTATAACTATTACTGTAATCAAGAGATAATGATGCAATACAATTTTAACAATTGAATTCAAATTTATTAACAACAATAAAAATAAATAAAATTAAGGTCTCTAGGATAAGGATATACATATATCAATTAAGACAGAAGACTTCTGATTTTAAGTAATATACAAAATTCAAATTATCACATTGTAATTTTACAATACTTGTTAATGGGTTTAGATACATCACATATATAGATATGTGTACAGACATACATTTATAATATACCATCAATACATTTCAATGTGTTGATTAACATAATAGAATCCAATTTGTTACATTGTAGTTTACATATATGTTTTACTAGGTTTACTTAAAATGCATATATAACTACACAGACATATTATAATTTAGAAATGAATACATTTCAATTGGTTATAAAATAAAATAAATGATTAAAATTTACATATATGTGTTGATTAACATAAAATCAAATTTCAATTTATTATATTGTGATTTACAGGTATGTTCCAATGTACAATATCTATCTACATATATCCACACATTAAGCATGTGATAGCATATTAAAAAAATGAACATAAACCTGGGTCTCATTTTATGTGGATTTTTTAAATGCAATTTTGAAGTTATGTGATTCATGTTTCTTCTCAATATCTTTTTATGCGGGTTTTCTTTTATATGATAAAGAAGTTCATATTTCACTATATTCATTAGATATTAAGAAATTTGAATTATTAATAACTTATTTTGATTTGAATTATTTTTTTCTTCAAAAATATGTTATAATAGCAGCTAACATGAATATGGCCTGAAACTATTTAGAATCTTACTTATGAGTAAATAATAATAATAGATTTATACTTATGAGTATAAAAATATCACAATGAATATTCAAAAATTTTAAACTTAAAACATATTTTGTTAGATATAACAGAAATAAATATTCTTTTAGATTTTTAAAAATAATCAGAAATAACACTTTGTTGATTTTGTAAAATGAAAATAATCTTTTTAATGATAATGTATAATCTTTTTGTTTTGATTGTGATTTCATATTTTTAATATAGAAACAAAATGTGAACATTTAAAATTTATTTCAGTAGTAAATAAAAATATCTATCAAATGAAGACAAATTTATTATTTTCTGATAAGTAAAAATCATTTAATCATAGATTTTACATTGATATGTGAGACAAAAAAACAACAACTGAAAATGCTGAAATCTGAGAGAGTATGCTGCAATAAACAACCTCTTAAATTCCAACAAGAGCTAAATAGTTGTATGTCTGAATATAATGAACTTTATAAACAATTAGTAAAATCATAGTCTCAAAGTTTAATCACTGTTTACATTGTAGACAGAGAACCATTAACACAGCACAAGGTTGAATATGGCACTAGTTGTACTTCCTCTTGTGACAAATCTGACTTCCTACCAGTTCACAAATGAAATGCATATTATCAAATAGCAATAATGATTAAAATATGTAGGAAAAAATAGTAAAATTAAACTGTAGTTAATAAAAAAAGTAAAAAAAGTTTGTCTTGTATAAGTTTTTTTCAAATATTTGAAATTTTTTATTATCATAATTTATTTCCTTATTTTTTTTATGTGAATTTTAAAGTAATTTTTCTTTGTTGCATTTATGCAATTTCTGAAAATTACAACCCCTATCCCCATTTTTCAAGGTAAGTTAAGTCTATTTTTGTGCAATTTTTTTTTAATGTGGGTTTTCTGCGGAACCTATCTATCACATAAAATGAGGCCCAGGTGTATTTGAATTGTTATAAAATAAAAATACATGATTGAATAACATATTTAAAATACATGTGTGTGTATTGAATTGCAAGCACACACTGATCTCTAAATTATATATTTCTTTTTAGTCAAAATAAAATTATTAATTTTACAATATGTAATTAATTCCTGATTTAAAATGTATGTTGGGCACATAGAAATGTATATGCACATTGATGTATTTTAATTTATCACAATAATATTATATTTTTCATAATTAATTCAATATTGAAAGTATATAGATTAAATTTTACATATGTATTCTATTTGACACTCATTGATATATATATATTTCCATTCTTGCTATTAAAAGGTGTGAAGGTTGCCTTGACAGCAGTTAGAAATATTGGTTGCTATATTTACTGTGAATGTTTAGGTGGTTACTGGTTGGAAACTAATTATATATATATATATACACATACATGTGACATAATAATTTCTGAACATCTTTGAATTGTCATTTACAAACAAAAATTTAATTGAAATTTTACACATATGTATGTGTGTGTATGTGCACACTGACGTTTACATATTTTAATTTGACACAATAATAAAAGTCATTCAAAATATAGTTTCATTAATTAATTCTTTGTTGAAAACTATACATAAATTACTTATTTCTCTCTTTTTTTTAAAAAAAAAGTCAATTTTTTACAGGTAAATTGTTGATTAATTATCAACATCTTTAAATTTAAAATGTCTTTCTTTTTTTAGTCTAAAAGATTTTTGGAAATACTCCGTTTTAAAAAAATAGGATGGCAATAAATTATTCTTGATTCTTAATTATAACATCTTTAAATTAAATATATAAATTTTAAAATGTTCTTTTGTTTTCTTAATGAATGATTTTACACAATGTCATTATATATTATCACTTTAAAATTTTTAATTTAAGTAAAAGTATTACTTGCATTTTTAGTTATATTTTAAAATATCAGCTTAAGGAATATTAAATTAAAATAACACACTGTATATACACATGACACATTTATCTGTGGTTCTCTGCATACAGAGACAGCAGCATATGTATAATTACTTCTTCATCAAGTTGATGGAATTTCTCTTGAGGAGTTGGTCACTCCAGGATAGGCACAATTAGGAACAGGCATAGTCAGATAAATCACTGGCATTCAATTTGGTTCCACATGTACTTCAGGTCAGCCAGCTATCTTATCCACATTTAAGGCTATAGAAACAAAGAAGTGGGTCTTCCTTCAAGGTGCATCTAAACTCTTTTTCTTAGTGAACTAACAGTAGCTGCCTTTTTCTATCTAGATTTTAGCTACTTCTGATCCAAGGTAGCTATCTATATAGCTATGAAAACCAACCAAATCTGTAGGTAGCTATTGCCAACTGCTTCTCCAAAATTTTAATACCAAACTCTTCAAAAACTAGAAGCAAAACTAAAAATCAGTCTTTTCAAAAACTAGAAGACAAACTTAAAATAATCTTTTTATTCAACCCTTTTATAGTCTTGGATTGGGGTGATAAAAACACAACATTAAAACCTGTTTTTATCTTGTTACTCTTTTCAAATGTTTGACTTTTAATTAAAGGCTACTTTTGAAAGCAATTTTGAAATTTTACCAATGTGTGATCTACATGTTCAAAAATAAATCATGCTTGTTTTTAAATTCAAAATCAGAATTCAATAAAAATATTATTTAGTAACTTTTTAAATGTTTAATTTATAATAAAATTTCTATTTTAAATTCAGAATTATTTAACCCATTATAGTTATTATTCCCAGTGACATGCAAAAAATATCTACAAATTTTGTTGTCTGTGTTTATTTCTACTTTTCATTTCAACTTTATATATATTTGTATACACATACTATGCTATTGTGTGCCATATAACAGAACTGTTATAATAAAAAAATTACTTCATCTTGACTTACTATATATATGATTTTTTTAAAAAGTTTATTTTAATGTAAAATTTCCAGATAAATAATCAAAGGTGTAATAATCATTTTAAAACACATGTGCACACTTGTAAAACCAAAAGAAAAAAAACAAGAATAAGAAAGATATATGTGTTATATTTAGTTGTAGTTTAAGTTAAAAGGTTATTTTGACATTCAGTCATGTCTATGTACCCTTGTATTAATGGCTATGAGTTAAATTTTATGTATGTTAGAACTTATTATGTACATGCAAATATTAGATCTCTGCTAAATGGTTTGTAGTACTCTTATATCTATATGGTGGATTTATTTACAGTTTTGTTATATAAATTTGGAGTCAGTTCCAAAGGACTACCTCAGCTAATTAAGGAGTATTAATAGTAAATAGGGATGAGATTAAAAACCCACTCATAGTATTGTTGTTAAATTTGGATTTGGGCCTAAATTGTCCACACCCTAGAGTTATTGTAGTAATAAAGGTATATTTCTTAAAATTATTTCATATTAAATATATATTTAGGACTATGCTATTAAGTTTATGGTATAAATAAATGTATTATATTTGGGAGGATGGCCATATTTAGAATTATATTCAGAGTAATAAAGACCAGTATTTACTCTGTGGCAAATGTGTTCGATCATATATATATAAAAGATATAAGATTTAATTGAAAGATTGTTTTAAAATTAATCAAAATAAATCTTGGACACTTTATAATTAACTATCGTTTTTCAGGGTGAATTAAAAAAGAAAAGAGATTGGAGAAATGTTTTTTTATACAACAATTAAAATAGATAAAATCATATTTGTCTGAAAAATTATATTTTGTAATGAACTATTGTTTTGTTATTGGTTTAAATAATGTGTTAACTATATGTATTATTGTCTGGTCTGTATATTTATTTCATATCCATTTTATTGGGAGGAACTTATGTTCTACTGGATTTAGCCTGGTCTTGCAAATATTGACTATGTAGTGGTCACTAAAAATATATTTTCAAAGCTTATTTAAAAATATATGTATAAAAAATATGTGCCAGTCTATTTGCTGAGATTTAATGTCAAATGGTTCCCTAATCATTTAATATAAATTTAAATTGTTTAAACAAGTATAGTCTGACTATTACTGTATATATGTTTTGTAACAATAAATGTGCTATGGATATCGAATTTGAACCAAATATATAAAAATATGTACTAGTAAATCTTGATTCAAATAAATATTAAATATGGTGTGTTATGTCTTGGCTTACTATACTGCCGGACATCTTGTCTGTGAACTTAACTATAGCCAGAGTAATTTAATGATAGTAATTCTCCAGTAATGATTCGGTACTATTAGGTCGAGATTAAATGCAAATTTAATAATAACACACTTAGCAATTTCTTACTAAACATTCCAAATATATATACATCTATATACATTATGTAGGTACATAGGGCCATATGCATATAAAAAATATTGAAGGTCAATACAATCTGTATGAGTCCTAGCTGGTTCTTCACATATTTGGAAGCCAGTTCTCCATACTTGGAATCCCTATATATTCACGTGATGTTCTGAACCCACTTACAAGTCTGTGTGCGCAGGTAAAACAAAATCAACTGTCCTTTTCTTAATCCAATTTGTTTTGAGTCCAGTCATTGTTTCATTTCCTAAAACTGATTGGCTCATATTCTTGTCCATCCACTTAGGTGATTTTCCTTTCACTGCTCACATGCTGAGTATAAGAATTTAACCATTATGTCACTGACTTTAATTTATGAGTTATTTTTTGATTACAGTTTATTATCATGAAAAAAATCTAAACTCAAATTCCATTAATTGTTCTAAATCTTATTATCATATTGCATTCTACTCTCACTAACTTAATTGTTTTTATTTTTAGAAAATAATCTTTTTTCTAATCTTAACTAAGATATAAATAACTTTTATTTCCTATTTTAGAAGGATCAGTCTTTTAAAATTCGTTAATTCTTTTATAACTTATTATTTATTTCATTTATAATTTATACCTTTATATGTATGTGCATTTACGCATCCACATACATATCTTTATTTCCTCCAAGTTCAGAGATTGGGTTTAATCTTGTTTAAACTCAAAATATAGTCATTAAGATACCTGGATTTTTTTTATCTCCCTTTTAGCGTGCTGTTGTGAATTATGTTCTGACTCACTTGGTGCATTCTCTGAAAATGTATTTGTTTGTAAATCACTATCATGGGCTTCCATTTCCATTTTATTTTCATTTTGCATCACCTCATTGGCTTCTGTTTTGACTAACTTGGGCATTATGTCCCAGCACTCATCTTTTCACAGTTGGTTTATATGCTTTCTTAATATTTCCCTATCATTCATGCTTATTGTTATAACTTGTTTTGACAGATAATGCATGAGTACTGCCTGAAGCCAATGGTTGTTTACATTGTTCTTTACCTACATGCTTTTTTGCAATTTGTATTTATACAAGCAACTGTGTTGCTTGTTTTGTTCTGTTGTTGGTACCATTTTGCAAGTTTTATTCATAATTTTCTTCCTAGATATTTTTCTGCTGGCGATATTCCAGATTTTGCAGCCGGGGTTGTTTGCTGGTGGGGGAGAATTGCTTTCATTTCCCTCATTTTTTCATTGTTGACTTTAGACTTTGTACACCTCTTTTGGTCAGTTTATTTGATTAAGAGTGGTATGGGAGAATGAGTAGATATTTTATTCTCCACTCTTGCATTGCTTCCTTGAACTTCTCTGATGTTCCGTTATCTGAAACTAATGTTTGTAGAAACTTATGATGTGCAAATATTTCATATAGGCTGTTTAGTGTTGCATCTGAACTACTATTGTTTACTATCTTGTATTCAGCCCATCTCAAATATGTGCTGATACCACTAAAAACAAATGACCTTGAATGGACTCCAGTGGTTATACATATGCATTGCCAAGACTTGTCTGCTTTTGGCCATGCTTCAAATTTGTGTGGAGATGCTTTTGCACATGACTGGCAGTTATAGCATTTATTAATATATTGCTCAATATCTTCATTTATGTTAGTTCACCATAGATAACTATGGTTGGTAGCTGTTGTCCTCCTCTGTCCAACAAGCTGCAATTTTGCTGTTGAGTTTTTGATTTTTAAGTACAGCTATATAGTTAATTTCAACTTCTTTTATGTATGATTCACTGTGGTTGAATATTGGGATAGTGCATCAGCATGGCTTATTTGTTTTCCTTTTTGTATTCGAGAATATAATGATAGCCCATCAATATGTTAAACCATTGTAACACATGAGAACACATGATCCAGCATCGGTTTATTTCCTACAATTCCCAATAGGGGTTTATGATAAGTTATAATAGTAAATTTATGACCATGCAGGTATTGATAGAATTTTTAAAATCTAAATAATATAGCGATGGCTTCCTTATCCATCTGACTATAATTTTTTTCTGCTTTGGATCAGGTTATGAGGAGTAAGTTATGGGTTGTTCTCCTGACTGAGCTGGGTGGCATAGTATCACTCTGACTCTGAATTCAGATGCATCAGTGGTCAGTTTTACTTTCAAATTGCTGTTGTAATGAACAAATAATTTTTTTTAAGTCAACAGTGACTTTGTGCATACAAATGCTTTTTCTTCTTCTCATTCACATTTCTGTTTTTTTAAAGCAGATTGTATAAAGGACTGGCCACATGGGCTTTTCCATGTAAGAATTTAAAAAAAAAAATTATGAGTCTGAGGAAGGCTTGCAGTTGTCTTACATTTGTAGGACTTGGGGCTTCTGATACAGCTTTAACATTTTTGGGGGCAAGGGAAGTGCTGTTTTTGGATATAATGTGGTCCAGAAACTTAATTTCATTCACTTTCCATTGATATTTTTGAGTATTCAGCTTAGCTCTAAATTCATCCAGTTTTTCACTCTAAATTCATCCAGTTTTTCACAAGTTTTGAATAAGCAGCTTCTCAGCCATTTTTAATAGTTGCTGTTATTAGGATGTCATCAAAATATGATATAATGCTCTTAAGACTTCTAAGAAGGGTTTAAATTTTGACTGAAAAATGCTAGGGTTTGACATTATCCTAATGGAAGGCTATTACATTTGTATAACCCTACATGAATGGTAAAGTTATGGAAAGCAGCATTGAGATCTAATTTTTCAAAAGAAATTTGATCTCTGCAGTATTGCTATAATTTCTCTGGCTCTTGGTACAGGATGGCACTTGGTACAGGATATGTACTTTTGTTCACTGATACCCTGTAATCACCACACAAACAAATTCACCTGTTTGGTTATAATGACTATGAGCATCGACCACTCTGATATATTGGTAGGTTCTAACATGCCTTTTTAAACTAGATTGTCAATTTCTTTTGCTACTTTTTCTTTTTGGGCAAATGGTACTTTTCTTGGCATAGAAATTACAGGTCGCACCTCTGTGTTTAATTCTAATGATATAGGATAGTTTAAATTATCCCCATTTTCCCATTAAACAAATTTGGAAATTTATTTTTCATTTGTCTTTCCATCTTGATATTTTTTACGAATGTAAGCTTGATGCTTAAATTTGTGAAACATTCGCATCTGATAAGGGGGTTGACAGGGGAATTTACCACATATTGTGGTACTACTATGATTTTGCCCTTACTTCCACTTATTGGCACTTCAACTATTCTCTTTATTCTAATGGCATTACCATTCACATCTAACATCTTTAATTGTTTTTTTGTATAATGGGGCTTTTCATATAATTGGAAGTAACAATATACCAATCACAGACTGATATCAATGATATACCATTCCCATCTTCGACCTCCATTGCAATCGACTAATCACATATTTTAATTTTGATCATTATTTTATCATTACCTGTTGTGGCCATGTTTTTAATCTTAGTCAAGTGCTTTTCCTGACCCTTTATTATAGAGTTACTACTATTAGTATCATTTCTTTCTACACTGAACTCTTTTTGCATGTATTTTCCATGCGTCCTTTTTTGTTGCAGCGTTTACAATGTTCATGTCTGTAATAACAGTTACTGGGCTTGTGGCCATTTTTCCAGCAGCAAACGCATATAAATGTATTTTTGTTGTAATCAATTTTTTTTGTTACTGTTTATGACTTTGTTTTCAATTGAGTTAAATGTTTTACAAAATTCTTTTTGTTTTTTCCACTCCAATTGAATTCTGTGTATTTTTTTGATTGCTCCAGGATGTTCATAAGCTGTACTGAACTTTATAGTCTCACTGTAGTCTAAATTAGTGACTGACATTAAGTGTTGATGTAAGTTGTTAATATTTATGTCTCTAAGGAACTGTTCCAGGAGAGTCTCATCTAAAAATGAATCATATATGCAATTCTTTGCTAAATTCTGAAGTGACCAATCAAAATCTTTAATAACTTTCCCCCTACCATGGTAGGGGTTATGGAAATGTAACCTGGGGATATGTCTAGAGGGGAGGCAGGGAAGAAATTAAAGAGTAGAAAGGCAAGAGGTTTAGATGGATGGGCAGCAGAGATGGTGATGAATTTGGGAAATGGGGACAAATTAGATCTATTATCATGTTTTAATAAGATGGGACAAAAGACAGCATTTCTACATAGCTGGAATAATACAAGAGTAAGGCTATTATTTAAAAAAAGGGTAAGAACCATAGAAAGTTAAACAATTATAGACCAGTAGTGGTAATATTCATGTTATACAAAGTTTTCACATGTATGGTCGCCAGAAAAGTTACAAAATGAATGGAAGAAAATAATATTGTGGGAGAAATGCAAGGAGGTTTTAGATTGGATAGGTGTAAAGGATATAGTTTATTTGTAATCATACCACTTATAGATATGAGTAGGATTATAAGTAGACAGTTATAAATGGCCTTTATAGATATAGAGAAGGCATATGATAGACTAAATAGAAATAGATAATGGGTAAGTTTAGTAAATTTGGGAATGAATGGAGCTTTAGTGGATTTTATTAAGAGATTGTATGAAAATAATTACTATATGTATCAATTAGGAAATATAGAATCAATTAAAATTAAAAATAGGATGGGAATAAGACAAGGATGTTTTTAGGAAATATAGAATCAATTAAAATTAAAAATAGGATGGGAATAAGACAAGGATGTTTAATGTCATCTATTTTGTTTTTGTTATGTTTGAGAAAAGTGGACAGAGCAATAGAAAGACTAGGAAGAGGGGTAGAGATACCATTAATAAATGGCAAGGGAATACATATATTATGAGATCTTTTATTTGTTGATATCTTCTTGTACACAGAAAGTAGGGAAAATATGAAAGTTATGGTAAAGATATGCACAAGGATAGATAAAGAGATGGGGATTAAATTTGGTAAAGAAAAATCAAAAGTATTGATGATAAATGCTGGAAAAAGAGAGAGAAAAAAGAATTTTTATTGGGGGATATAAAGTTAAATGTGGTGAATAAATATAACTATTTGGGAATTGTCTTAAGTAATCAGAGAAATTGCTTGGATGAATGGGAGAAAAATTGATAAATGAAGCAAAGAAAAGAAAGGGACTGATAAAGAAATTAACAGTGTTTTTACATAATAAATATGATATAGCAAGAATTGTATGGAAGGGAGTGACAGTAGCAGAATTAATTTATAAAAACGATGTGTTATGTGTTAGTAACGTGCTGTTGGATTACTTAGATAGTACAAAGAGAAATGGGAAGGTATGCATTAGATGCAGATATGTGAATGACAAAGGAGGCAATTGAAGGAGAAATGGGATGGTCGTTTGTATATGAGAGATGAAAAAAAAAAAGAAAATGTTTGATAGATTGAAATTTATGGATTAAAGAAGTTTTTAATTGGGTTATGAGTAGAGGATAGGCAACAAGATGGTTGAGAAAGGTAATTCATGTAGAAGTCTTGGATAAAGACTTTAAGTCAATATACTTTTATAAAAGGTGGGCTGATTATGTTAGGAGAATTGTTGAATGTTATAGTGGCAAGAAATAGGATAAAAGAATAGATGCATTAATAAAAAATAGGGAGTTGGAGAAATAGTATAGAGAGCAAAAAAGTTTAAATATATATAAAAGTAAATAGAAAATTGGATGTGAGTTAATTTATGATAAAAGCAATAGTATGGAGAGCAAAAAAAGTTTATATATATATAAAAGTAAATAGAAAATTGGATGTGAGTTAATTTATGATAAAAGCAATAGTATGGAGAGCAAAAAAAGTTTAAATATATATAAAAGTAAATAGAAAATTGGATGCGAGTTAATTTATGATTAAACAAGATCTTTAGCAACAAGGGAATATGCACATAAAGAGGAAAATATGGTTGATTTAGTCTGTAAGTTATGTAAGTAAAATGTAAAAAATATTAGGCATCTGTTAATTGAATGTAAATGCCTACAAGCAAAAGGAGTGCAAATAATGAAGTTGTTGAAGAATAAATATAAATAACATGATTATACAGAAAATGGATTCTTGGTTTTATGCTGGATTTGAAAATGATAAAAAGAGTCTAGATATAAAGGCCATAGAGTGGAAAAAGATGATGTTGTGGAAATGGGATGGAGCAATATGGGAAAAAACTTAGGGTGGGCAATGGAAAGAGAAGGTAAGATGACTAGCAGGTTTCTCTAGGCATAGTGGCTAAGAGATTCCTGATGCTGATAAAGAAGAAGCCATAGTGCATCACAATATCTAAAGTTATGATCTGATAAATGGTTTGATAAATATCAGTAATTAATCAAACCTTTCACATCTGAAACTCATTTCTCTAAGAATTGTATATAATTTCTAAATTGAACCCATTCTTAAAACATATAGTTAAATAGATACTTGTAAATAGAATATATATTTAATTTGATGTTTTAAGTTTGTTCCATTATTCCATATTAATTTGGAACACAAAAGCCATGGCCATCAGTATTAAAACACTGAATAGGCATGGCAAAGATAATGGCCTCTTACTTCATTCAGTTTCTTTTATCCTTTAGTGAACATTTATTTAAATTTGTATCTATATACCCTCTATGCTATACAATTTGTTTGCATTACCCTTATTGATAAACCACCACCTAGTGGTGGGAAGTTTTTTCATTCTTTTATCAAATGTGTTGCTGCTCATCTTGACCTGCTTTTAATTTTATGTATTCCCTTTTAAGGAAAATAATTTATTGGGAGATCTATAACTTGACTCATAATACTAATCAATCCCAACATCAGTCTCCTGTTTAAACTCAATAATAAACAAATTTCAAAATTCAAATTTTGACCTCTAGAACCAAAATACCTAATTTTTTTTTTTTATTAAAATAAAACCAAAAGTTCTATCTACTAATTATTATTTGTCACAAAGAATGACATATGCTAACATTGATCCTATCTGCTTGCTGTGTCATAAATCAGGAGAAACAATTCATTATCTTTTATTCCAATGTCCAGGCTTTCTTGTATATAGAAATATTATTGAATCAATCAATAACCTCATAGATATTATGAAGCATGGTCTTTTTCTCTCCATTAGAGTCACAATTTTCATCATGTTTTCCCTTTGGGCCCAATTTCCTTTATCCTTTAAATGGCTTCAAGTTATTAGAGAATAGGCTATACTTTATCTCCTTAAAATCAAACTTTATCTCTCTCCACATATTTCTTTAGTGGCAAAGATATCATTTGGGGTGACCCAAAAAACTTAACATTCTGTTTTATTCTGGAGTGGATCTTTCATTTCTCTTTTTTCACTCTTTCACTTTTTTAAAGTCCTATAACTGATAGTGGAATTATAGTCAGTTGATTTAAACTTAGATCACTATTGGATTGTTTTATTATTTCAATCTTCTAATATTATCTGAGCTTTTTCTTTTATAGACTTTGTAATGCATATCACTTCTTTCATTTTTTGCAAATAATCTTCTTCATCATCCCACTTTTTATTATTCAGGCATCAGAGTTTATTTTTTAGCTTAATGATCAGAATCTCATAAATTCACTTAAACAATGCATTCCAATGATCATCAGCAAGATTCTTAATTTTATTACCACTACAATTATTTTGTATCTCATGTTGTAAAGTGTCATTATATTTTTATCTAAATTCATACCTATAATAGTTATTTCTAGCCTTATTTCATTAAGCTCTTGATATTTATTGTATCTGTGCTTTCATATATGAAGTCCAGAACATTCTCAAGTTTAGAATTTTTTATCATTTTATACTTTAAAGTTTCTTCTACCTCAATGTATGGTTCATGGATGCCTGAATTTGGATTTTCTCTTCTATAGCAACATTACAAAAATGTAATTTTTTTGAAATTCTAATTTTAGGCTCTTTAACTAAATTCAAATCCTCATTTATCTCTTCTTTCAACATATTTTGTTCCTAATGTGAAGTTTACATTGTGATTGTTTTATTCTCTCCAACATTTTAAACATTTGCCATATTATTAAAATTTCCTAGGGTCATATAAAGATTTTGCAAAAGTTTTCATTATTTGATAATTATAATGTAGCTCTTTTTTAGTAGATCTTTTATTTAACATGCAAGATATATAGTGGTTTTTCACACAAGGCTTATTGAGCTTTTTTCCAATTATATGAACTTCACTATTAAGTAAAATGCAATAATTTATATAAAAAGATATCTCTGTTGCAGTTTTATTTTCAGTTTTAGCAATTATAATCACTTGGAGTTCATATTTTTTAATGAATCATAGCACTTAAAAACAAAACATTGATCAATGTTTTGTTTTTAAGTGCTATGTAATTTAGTTGAAGTCAATAGACTGTTCACTAGTATTTTATTACATAAATCGCACAATGCATCAGGAGCATCTATACTATCAATACAAGTAAATTCCCAATTTAAATAACTTTCATTATACATCTTTTTTGACATGCTTTTAGATGATCTTACCTTTAAATATTAAATTTTGAAGAAACCATAGTTTCCCTCCAATCATAGATATGTCAGAAATACTTATCTGTTTTTATTTTAAAATTTCTTGCTTTAACCAAGAATCCATTGATAATGTCTGAATAATATTTAAATTCTAATACTGAATTGTAATAGAAATAAAAAAATATATAAAAGGGATTGCAACATGCACGAGTAAATGTGAAAGAAAAGTAGATAAAAGTATCAATAATGAAAAAGCAATTGTAATAAAATGATTTGATAAAATGCTTAGTAACAAAACTTAAAGATTGCAAAATAAATAAGATTGTAATATATAAAATCTAATGTAAAATATTTGACAACTATAATATCAAAATAAATACTTAATGCTACCATGTAATCTAATCCCTGTTGTTGCATTTTGATAAATATTTTTCAGAATATGATATTTTGGTTTTATATCTTGATAATGAAAGTGGTTGGTAATAGAGTTTGTATATATGATTTACTGTGCTAAAACAACTTTTAAGAGCAGTTTGCTCTTTTGGTTAGTTTAAATCCAAAATTCATTGTAGGTATGTAATTATCTTCATAAATATTTTATATATAACTGATAAAATTTTTTTAATACCTCTAAATGAAAAAAAAATATAGGATGGGTTTTTATTTTTTTTATATTTTTTTTTATTTATTTTTTTATTATTTAATATTTTTTTTTTTTATTTTTTTTTTTTAATTTTATTTTTTTTTTTTTTTTTTTTTTATTTTTATAATATATATATATATTTATATGATTAGTTTAATTATAATTTATTAATTAATTTTGTATTTTTATATATTTGAATTTTGAATATTTTTTTTTTTTTTTTTTTAATTAGAAAATGATGATTATTATTTATTTTCATTCCCTAGCACCAGATAAGAGAGAAGGAGGAAAGATGTGGTGTTTAGTTTATTTTTTTTTTTTAATTTTTTTAAGATTTTTTTTTTATATTTTTAAAATTAATATATAATAATTTTTTATAAATTTATTTATTTATTTTTTTTTTATTAATTTATTTTTTTTTTTTTTTGTAATTTTATTTTGATTTATATATAAAAAAAAATATATATAGTTTATTTAATTTAATTTAATTCGTTTATTTTAGTTATATAGATATATGGAATTTTTTGGTTTTTAAAAAGTTTAAATTTTCTAATTTTTTTTCAATAATTAAATATGATAATACTAGTATTATATTTTTTAATTCCCTAGCCCATCAGCGAGGAGGGGAGAGGGAGAAGGAGGTTGGGAGGTTTTTGGTTTTTTTAATTATATAAATTTTTTTAAATCTATTTTTTATATATAAAATTTGGATAAATTATGTTTAATTTTGAATTTTTTTTTTTTTATTTTTATTTTTTTTTTTTTATTTATTTTTTTTATTTTAAATATAAGAAAATTATATTTGTTGAATTAATTATCCTCCCCTTTTGGGAGTTAGATGAAAAAATTGAATTTTTGGAAATTTAAAAGTGTAAGGTTTCCAATTTTCCTTAATAATATTAAGTAAAGAAAAAACCCAGTTGTTTATATTTTTTTCCCCCACCACCACTCAGGAGAAGAGGGAGAGAACACGGGGGGGGGGGGGGGGGGTATTTTTCTTAAAAAAATTTTTTTTTTTTACCACACTATATAAACATTTGTAAATAGGGGTTTTATAAAATTGGCATGATTGGTTTTTTCAACAAGTATGATAGTTCTGTAATTTTAATATCTTCTTTATCATCTTTTTTAACTGTAAAAATCAATATTGCATTCTTCCATTCAGATGGTACATCTTTATCATTTAATCATTTTATATATAATTTTGCCAACAATTTTGCGATTTTTTACCCAATTTTTTTAATATATCAATAACAATTCCATTGTTATCTGGCCATTTACTTTCTTTATAGGTTTAATTGCATATTTCACTTTTTTTATTTGAAATGCTTGGCAATTGGTCACATTTTTCTTTTTAATATATTATTCTTTGTACAACTTTTCTACACATTTCATCATGTAATCTCCATTTTTTTTTTATAATGGTACCATCTTTTCTTTTTATTGCTAAAATAACTTTCCTTTCAATACCAAAATATTGCTTTTTTGAGACTTATTCTTTTCCATAGCTTTTTGTGAATTCAAAGTTATATTTTCTTATAATTTTTTTTTTCATATAAGTATTTTCATATTCTTGTTTTCTTTGTGCATTGTCTTGTCTCAATTGAAAATTTACTATTGAATTGATATTTTTTTTAGCAGCTATTCATGTTTTTAGTATAATGTCAGTTATTATTTTTATTAATCTCATTCAAGTGTGATCCATTTTTGAAGGTTGTTAATGATATAAAATGATTTACATGTTCTAATTGAAATTCTTGGGAATGTTTTTGAACATTAAAAATACCAATTATTAATGCTGTTTTTCTTGATAGTTTTCATTTTTCTACTTTTGGATTAATATTTGTCTTACATTTTACTAAATGATGATCACTTTCTATGCTGAATTTATTAAGAACAATACAATCCTGAAACACATTTTTTTTTATCAGTTAAAATATAATCTATTTTTACTATATCTTTATTTAGAGATTCCATATCTATTTTCATTTTAGTTAAAAAAACTTCATAATATAATTTTTTTGCAAATTCTATAAGTCTGCATCTAGTCTTATTTTTGTCATCATAAACAAATTTTCCCATTGTAGTTTCATAATTTCAATCATTTTCCAATATTAACTTAACATTAAAATTTCCATGATAGTTATGTTTAGTGTAATCAAAACATATTTGGTACATTTATATATAAGCAATTACTTCTTTACCACAATAAGAATTTGTTGAACAATAAATCTGAATTATCTGCATTTGGTCACTTCCATTAATTTAAATAACTAATCTTTCCATTCTATCATCAATCTTCTCAATGCTATTTTTTCATTTATTATTTATAATGAATCCCATTTTATTTGTACTTCCAATATTTGTACTGTTGTAGTAAAATACAAGTCTACTTTTTAAATCATTTGCCTTTTAATTTTTTTTTCCGACTTCACAAAGTCATGTAATATGCCATTTAATATTAGTCAATTCTTTTGCAATTCATGCAATCTTCTTTCAATGGAAAGTAGTCTACTGGTGTAGATAACTAAATAAAAGATTATCATCAAATGACAGTCTGGATGCACAATCCTTAGATTCTTAATACCCTTTGACTTTACTCATCAACTACTTCATTGGCCGTCAATTCTGCCATATTCAGAGAATGAAGGTCATGATTTTTTCAAAAAGAGATCATTCACATATATATCTCGTTTCTAAAAAACCCAGAGATATAAATTCATTTTTAAAAGAAAAATTAGTGAATGTAAAAATGAATGGTTTCCACCAGATGTCAAATATGATCATGTTTTTTGAGACCTCTTAAATTACATTGTTGTAGTTTTGTGAATGAAAACTACATTCATATGAGATGATTATATCAATTCATCAGTTTATTGGGATTATTATTCTGGAAAATAGGCTAAGTGATATCAGTTATGATGAAGGAAGAACTATCTATGTAAAAGTAGACTGAAGGACCAGTGGGTAACAGTTTTTGCTATTGTCAATAACAAGAAAACAAAAGAGACCTTTGCACCCAAAACAGTGCTTCTTTGTTAAGTGGATCTCATGTAGCTAGCACAATTTTTCAAAAGCAAAGAAACTATCAGGTAACTGAGAACAAAAAGGCTTTTGATGGTTTTTAGACAAACTCAGAAGTCAATGAAGTCATCATGCTTGTTGATGCATGTTAACGAGCAGCCCATTGATGTTTATTTATCGCATAAATAATCATATAATATAATAATAGCTTTCTATACAGTCAACATTAGAATTTTGCCCTACTCCATTCCTTTAAAGGCCAAATAATCTTTTTTCAGTTGAGGGCAAAATTTTTCCTATAGCCTAAGATAATGGAAATTAAATTAAAACGTGTGATTGAAAAAGGTTAAAGTTGATTAGATAATAAGATTTTGTAAGTTATCTAGTGTTAAGATTATGAATTAAAAACAATTTAATTTGTTTTAAAATATCATAAATAAAGATAAAACAACAAGTACTCATGTGGACCTAATTAAAAATAAACTATATATGATACAAAAGAAATAGATGAGAAATAAACCATTAAAAAGAAGATCATATAAGCGAGTCAGACTAATGAAATGACCCACTAGGAATTATATATAGATTACTCAGATTTTGTTTTTAATTATGTAAACCTTTGGGCTCAGTTAAATCATCTATAGTTTGTTGAAATATATATTATAAACACTCATATATCTATGTGTCATATAGAGAAGACAATACATATATCAATATAAAAAGTTTAAAATGGACTCTTAAGCTAATTCTGTTTTCACCAATCACAAAATAAATACCGGACATGAATTTTATTCTCAAATTATTAATGTTGTCTGCAACAAGCCTAATGATAGGAAGAGGAAGATAAAAGAGGCCTGGTTTATTGCCAAGTGTAATAACATTGTCAATAATAAAAAAAGTGAGTTTCTCAATGAGCATGCACTGGAATTTTAATCAGTCAGTTTAGTTAAATCACTATGATTGGTACACAGTACCGAAAGCATGTTCGACTAAATATTATTAATTATTGTAGAATTTTTCTTGTCTGTGTGACACATATATATATACGTATAATTTACATTATAAACAGATATTGATTTATATATATATAAATTTATATATGTGTGTGTGGGTAATATAGGATGTAGAATTCTAGATATATAGAAAATTATTCAGTTTATTCTAAGATAATAGACTATTTATCATGATAAGTTAATGTTACCATCTTTCATACTTAATTATAGGATGTATTCAGTACTAATGAAATCCAACCATGCATCTATATTAATTAAAGAGAGAGAAAAAATTAAAATCCCTCTAGATTGGACACAAGTAGAAAATCAAAAATATGCCAGAACTGAAATGAACGCTTTTAGCTGGCCTGTAAAAAATAAATTATTTTTATACTTTCCTGTTTTATTGATATTAAAATAAATAACAAACAATATCAAACTAAAAAAATCAAAATTGCTCACACAAATTTATAATAAGGAATCATAACAATTAATGTTTACTGTGATCAATACTATAGGACCAAATTTAATTAATGAATCTTGTAAAATGATTATGAACTTGCAATAATGCTAGACAATTTTTTGTTTCTTATCATTATTTAAATATTTGCTCTGTATGATTTAGTGCAAAATAAATAACAGACTCTCGAACTTAATTAGTTCGTGGATTACATCTTCAGTTCTGTTATATGAACTTTTTATAAACTCCCAACCAATAAATCATTTAATTACTTATTTAAATATTTTACAAGCAATAAATTATTTAATTATTTATTTAAATATTTGAAGATATGTACATATAAATATAATTACATGTTCGTGTAGTTTTTCCTCTTATCTATGTAAGTTTTTGTAAACAATTCATATAATTATTTTTAAATAAACTAAAAGAAATATATATTAGTACAAAAGTGAAAAGAAACCCTTTGATTCTTTTTTGAAGCCTTAAAAAAATCAAGCAGTACATATTTCTACATTCCATATGCTAGGTACATGAACGTGGATGATGTGTTCACCTACAAATATCAGTCTCTATGGTGAGTTTATTAAGATCAAAATAGTTTTTCTTCATGCTTGCCTGATAGTTAACTAAAACATGACTTAAGTTTGATGATGGTATATTAGATGTGATAATATGTTGTGTAACCTGTGTTGTTTATTTGTGTGTTATTAGTAACAAGTTGTTTGTATTTGAAAAGTATAAATAAAATTTAAAATTTTCTATGATGGAAATAGTCCAACATATATCACATGATGTAAGTTTTTTTGAGGGCAGTATAATTGTGTGTGTGAATAATCTTTTTTTTTCATTATTTATAATCATGACAGAGAAAAGTTAATGTGGCACCTTGCTGGCCAAAGACAGTGGAAATTAAATATCCTCTGATTATAGCCCCAGGCAGCCATTTAAAAAATATCTTTTATTTAGTTACTTAATAACTGCAGACTATTTTCAAATGAAAGAAGATTACATGAATCAAAAGAATAGTCTAAAATTAAATGACATTATTGGACTTTATGAAAATTAGAAGAAAATGTGAAATTATAATTAATTTGAATATAGAACATGTACTTTATTAAAAAGGCACAAGTAGTGAAAACACAAATGAAGTGGGCTTTACTATAAATGAAAAAACAATACTGTGAAGATAATGGTTTATTAACCAAAGTGGCTAGTTCTTAACATAAAGGAAGATATAAAATGCAGATAATATCAGATTTAGGTCCCAACAAGTCCTCAGTGTGATAAAAAAATAGAGAATTTTATATACATGGAGAAAATAATTTGATCTCATCTAACAATATTTTAGAAGTATCATAGAAGAGTTTAGTGTTGGAATTGGAAAATGATTGAAAAATAAAAGTTTTGACAAATGAGAGAACACACATACTTGAGGAATTTTGAAAAAAATTGTATATTATAAAATCTTTATTTGAAAAAAAATGTTAAATAAAAACATTCATATAAAAGTAAGCAAAATTGAATTATATTTTGACTAACAGAGAAAATATATTTCAAGATTGAAATGTTCTTAATAAATTCAATACAGGAAGTGATAATCGATTAGTAAAATGTAAGATACATGTTAATGCAAAAATAGAGAGACAAAAATTATTAAGAAACGCAATATTTTCAGTTGATATTCCTAATCTTCAGAAATACTACAATGAATTTAAATTGGGACTTGCTAATTGTTTTACAATAATGTCAGACTTTAAAAGTAGTTTAAATTTAATAATTAATAAGTTGATAACTAATAACCTATTAAAAAATGTAAGAAATATATCTGGTACAAAAAAGCAGCAATTTACCATTAAATTTTTAACTGAGATTAAGACAATACATGAAGGAAAGAAAGAATAAGAAAATATGAAATTATTTTTTAAATTAAATACCTGGAGTTTTCTAAAGTGATATGAAAACAGCCAGAAAGTATAAATATCAATTATCAAGGAAGGCTCTAAAAATATTCAAAAATATAAAATAACACTTTGATATTGGAAAAAAAATCTTTTGGTGATAAGAAAAAAAGATTGAATTAATACTAAAAACAGGGATTTCATAAGGAAATGTGGGAAGAGTTATATAAAAAATGATGTTGTAATAAAACAGAAATCAAAACATTGCAGTTACTACATCTTCTAAACTGCCAAAAATTTTAAATAAAGAAGTGATACATGCAATTAAATCTTTGAAGAAGGGGAAAGCTCCATGAAATAATGGAATTATTATTAATATTTTAAAAGAATCTGATGAAAAAATAGATTTTTTATTTTGGCAAAACTATATACCGAATGTCTAAATGATGAAAATATATAAAATGATTGAAATAATGAAATAGTAATTTAATATTCATACTTAAGATTGATTATTAAGAAAATATTAAAAATTATACATCTATAAATTATTCTTCAACTATTTCTATATAAGATTCTTACTGACAGAGTTACAACTTCTCTATGGTGAAATTTGTATTCAAGTCAACAAAAAGAACAAACTAGATTTAAAAGTGGTTTTATCATTGTAGATCACGTCCAAGCTTTGAGGGAAGTTATAGAAAAGACCAATAAATATGAATTGTCATTATGTTTTGGATTTATAGATTATAAAAAAGCATTTGATTTCATAAGCATTTCTTCAGTGATTAAAGCATTGAATCATCAAGGTATAATAGACTCAGGATATTGTCATATTTATAAAAATGCAACAGCACAATTAGATTTCATAGTGACATTAAATAGACTAAGATTGATAAAAGTGTACAACCAGAATTCTACACCTCCAAAACTGTTTACAGCAGTTTTACAAGAAATATTTTGTAGATTAAAATAGGAAGCTAAGAAAGTGATGTGATTGTTTTTTCAAATAATGTTTCTGAGTTTCAGGAAATGTTGTAAGAGTTATCAGATGAAAGTAGGATTAGAAATAAATACTATAAAGACTTAAGTAATGTTTAATGGATTTTCATAGAAAACACAAATGAAGATTAATAATCACGAATTAGAAAAAAAAAAAAAATTACAAATACCATGGCCAAATTATTAACACAGATAATAAAATTAATCCTAAAATTAAATTTAGATGGAATGCTTTTGGTAAAAATAATATAGAAAATATATCTGTGTTACAAAAGAAAGGCGTTTAATACATGTATTTTAATGGTTTTTACTTATGAATCTAAGAGCAATACAGAAACTTCAAATCACTTAATAAAGCAGGAGAGAGATATATTGGAAGTAAAAAGAAAAAATTGAAAATTAAATATTTGGGTGAAAAAAAAAACACATATTATTGACATTATTGAAAGAATTAAGAGACTGAAATGGAGTTGGATTGGACATATTACTAGAAAATATGATAATATATTGCTAATTAAAATCTTAAATTGATTTCTAAGAAATGGCAAAAGATCTAGAAAGAGACCACATGTAAAGTGTATGGATAAAATAAGAACATTTTAAAATTTTTTGGTATGGTGTGAAGAAGAGAAGCTATGGTTCAGACAAACAGAATAAAATTTGAAAAGACTTCATCTTGCAATGGATATATAACAATGAAAATGATGATGATCACGAAAGAGTCTGGAAATATTACACATCCTTCTCGCCTTTCTTATAGTTTTTATGATTAGTGACTTCAAGATGTCTTTGCAAAATAAATCGGATATAGCTTTTCTAAAAATTTTAAATGTAAAATTGAACATTTTGACATAAATACAGAGTTGTTTTTAATAATATCTATTTTTCCCGATAGAGGGCAATAAATTTCAATATGCCTCCCACTTATAAGTGTATAATCATATTCTTTTTAGTGAATTTAATAGTAATTAATTCTGATAATGTTATTAATAACCGTCCAATTATAGGTAAGTTAATATTTGTTTACTAAAAATTAAAATTATTTATTTACAAAATTTATCTGTCTTATAATTGCCAATAAGTAAATTTTCAGACACATTAATATCATTACGAATCGCCTTTGTTGATATTGGTTATATTTTGTTTTGCTAAGAGGTCAGTGCTCAAATTACTTTATTTAAATTTTATGACGCCTTCAATGCTGTAATAAATTTAAGAAATTCCAAAATTGTCATAGTTGTTTTCAAATTTTTTATTGCAGTTTTTTCTTAATATTGATCTCATTTACTTCGATTAGCCATTCTTTCCCATTTTATTTTTCATTAAGATGATTGAATAATATGCCTTGGGATTTTTTCTGGTGCCATCTAGTACATGTATGTATTGGCCTTTACTGATATTTTTCAGAATCTCAGCAATTCGTAATTCCATTATGATTTTGTTTATTGAATTCCATTTCCGACAAACTATTTCATACTATTGAATAATTCAGCTGTCAACAAGTTATAAGTCAGAGAATACTCTGATTTTATCACATCTTTCTAATTTACATATATGGTAAACATATTAAAGATTAATTATGAACAAACATTTAAACATTCAGTTAAACTGTTTTTTTCAATCATTTGTCGTACAACTTAATTGGGAATCTTTCATGTAATAGCTACGTTTGTACTTCCTTGATGAATTTATATGAACATGTCAGCAATTAGAATTTGTATGATTGATAAGACACTTATAAAGACAATGTTTTCATTTACTATTTTTAGCTATCTTATTTGTGATGCTATTATTGAGGTTTTTTTTTTTTTTGTATTAAAGGAAAAAAAATTATATCAGTAGAATTGAACAGTCATTTTAAAACTTTCACTAACAAATATTAAAAAGATATGTTTTTCATTTGCTGATATATTTGCCATAGTATAAAAATATCTCAGAGTAAATTAAATGTTCACTCTTTAGCAAATATCATATTTAATACTTTTATGTGTAAATGTAGAATATTTTTGAATGAAAACTAAAACTCATTTTATATAAAATACTTCAGAATATATATACTCCTCTGGCACAATTAACATTTATTTTAAGCAGTCACATGAAAATATTTCTTAACCATTATTTCAATCTTTAATTCCACTCTAGTTGTTTGATAATAAAATGAGAATGACTCCATGTTTTTTTCTTTGAGAAATATCAACCAAGTCTTTATTGAATTGCAAGTGCCATTTATAATAGATTTAAATTTGAAAAAGCTATTTGTTAAAAATATATAAGACCTTCACCAAGACTAAGTTAGTCTTTGATAATAAAAATACAGTATAATACAAAATTTCTCTAAAAAATATGAAATATTTATCTTAAAAACTATATGTAAAATTGAACTGTACTATAAATTGCAAAAATGTTTCATCTATATAATCTTCAATTCTGATAATATGAAAGATGATTACTGTAATAATATTGCTTTTGTGATTTTTACCAATGCCATGCTGGACTAGCCAATTTGTTCCTTTTCATAAAATATGTGCATTTTTATTCCATTTCCTGGATTGTTAGAACTATTTTTTTTTTAAAAAAATAATTAAGGTTTCTTTAATTTTTTTTTTACATTAATAATTATCATAATATATTCCGAAGTAAATTTGAATATATTACAATAAATACTGTGATACATAAAAAACATATTTATCAATGTATTAATAATTATAAATAAAAACTTTTTTATCCTTTTTTAAAAAACTTGTTTATCGGAACTTTTACTCTAAAAATTTCAACTTTATTTTATAGTCTATCAAGTGATGTATGGCACTAATTAATTATTTTTCCTCTTATGATATTTATTAATGGATGGATCATTTGGAAAAGAAATAAATGAATGGACAATTTGTTTTATTTTTTAATAAAATTTTAATATTATATTTTTACATTATATCTAAATCTCTTTTTATTTTGTTAAATTTGCTTATCTTATTCCTTTTATAAATGTAAATCATTTCAATATATAAACTTTAAAAAAGTATATATATATTTTATACGCCTTTTGAATAATAATAGAAGAATGTGAAATGATGATTTTAATAATATATTTATAAGTTATAATCACTGTTTATAATCATAGAAATGGAAAGGTTGCAGGTCCTAATATGATTTTGGAATTGTTTTAAAATATTTTCAAAACTATTGAAATTTTTTAACAAAATATAAAGCCATAAAGTTATGCCATTTGATTTTAAAGATGCTTCTATGATATCAATTTATAAAATAAAGGGGATAGAAAAGAGTGCAATAATTATCATGGAATGTCATTGTTATCCACTATAGCAAAAATACTTTCAAAGATTTAATTGGCTGCTTCCAATAGTAGAAGAATGTTTACCAGAGATTCATTTTAATTTTGGAGAATAAAGAAACACTGGAGTCACGATTTTTGTCGCCAAGCAAATGCAAGGAAAGTGTTGGAAGAAAAGGAGAGATTGGTACATAATTTTTATTATTATGGTCAAGGCATTTAATGGAGAAAATTTTAGCATTGTTTGTTATTCACCATGTATATTCATATTATCTAGTTTTTGCATAATGGAATAAAAAGAAATGTTATTATTGCTAGTAGAAAATCTGGGCATTTGAAATGGAAAATTTGTTAAACAAGAATATGTACTAGTTCCAACCTTGTTTTCTTCTTCTTTTTTTTGTTGATATAACATTAATGAATCAGTTTTTTTTTCATGAAAATCAAGCTCATATTCACCCTAATATATATATATTAGAAAACCTCCTTATTGTTTTATTCACTTTTTATGTCCAATCCAAAGAAAAATCACGTATGCTAATCTGAATAGCATATTGATTGTGTTTATATGACAGGCATCAAGATGCATTATAAGTCAGGCATCAAGGTGCATTATAGGTTTGATTATGAAGTTTTTAATTTGAATCTATTAAAAAAAAACATAACTTTATCTTTAGAGCTTCTAGATTTATAATATGTTGATAATGTGATACTCTCACCAAATCAAAAGATCTACAAATATTTTTAGTATTTTGAATCAATCTATAGAGAGTTTGGTTTAGTTATTAGTGGTTAAACAATTCAGATATATATAATAGAAGAACAATCTTTAGCAACATTTAACTTAGTTGGTTAACAATGATTCAATAGTTTTGCTTATGTTTTAATGTAAAAAAGCAGATCTGGATGATACTCTAACATACTGCTGTTGCTGCTAACTTCTTAAAAGATAAGATCTTTTGTCATAATGAAATGACTACTGCAACTAAATTATTTTTGTATAGCATTACTATTTTTTTTCAATTTATTATATAAAAATGAGACATGAATCTCTTTCAATATAGCATAAAGGTATTAAAATTGTTGCATATGGTAGATGTGATTTTACTGAATCTGGTATTGTAACAGCACATTATTGGATTGAGCATACGAAGTGAATAAACAATGACAGAATAATTAAAAAAGGTATTTTATGGTGAAGTTGAGCTTGATTTTTATGGGAGAGGCAGAATTTATTTACGTTATAAAGATTATCATAAAGATAGTAAAGAAGTGCAGTAACAGTCACTTTCATTAGTAAGATTTAGCTAAGGATAGAAACCTTAGAGAATTACAGTTAGGTAAAGTGTTGAAATATTTCAAAAGCTAAAATTGATTGAAGAAGTTAACTAATGATATATTTCAAAACAAATTTTATTTAAAATATATAAAATCACTTTTCGAACTAAGGGGGGGAAAAAGTTTTGGTAAAAATTAGAAAAAAATGAATAGTAAAAGATGTTAAATAAATAAAGTAAAAACAAAATTTGATATATGAGAATATTTTTATAATTAGCATAAGCAGTCTAAAGAATCAGTACCTATATTGTAATTATATTTTATGAATTGATTTATATAATCATTACAAAACTTTTTCAACCTTTTGTTTTTTTCTTTTGCATTTGAGTAAACATATTGATTTATGAATTAGTGTTAGTGATGTATTGCTTAATAAAGTTTTATTTAAAAACAATAACAACAAAAATACACTAAAACTAAATCACCTTGAAATTAAGGGGGGGAAATGGATTTGGTGAAATTAGCAAAAAATAGAAATGTAAAAGAAGTATAATGAAAGATAATGTAAGGGATGAAAATTACTTGACAAAAATTAATCTGTGAAGTGATGATTATGAGAAGTAGAAGGGCCTGAAACATAATTAAAAAAACCTAGGTAAAAAAAGGAATTATTTAATGTGTGGAATATTTATTCCTATATTAATTCACCTGAAAATGAGAATGACAGTCATTAATTCAACAAAATAATTCCTAAGAAAAAATAACCAAAAAATATAAAAATAAAGCTAAAAAAAATAAATAGAAAATGTACCAATGTATGTGAACCAAAAGTGAAGATTGTAATGCTTAAACTTATGAATAACTAGTAACTCAATCAATAAGAATCTTAAAAAATAAGAAGGAAAAAAAAGCAGTTAAATAAAAAAAAATCATCTCATCCAAAATTAAATTTCAAATCAACCCAATGACAAAAATATTTTGAGATAAATATAAATTGTTGAAATAAATAAATGAAAAAAGTCTTTCAATCTTATATCAAATGAAGAAACACTGACAGAAGAAGCAACTTGTCATTGTTAATGAATTGGATGCTATTATTGTAAAATAAAATAACAGAGAGAGGCAGGCAGGGGGCAAATTTAAAAATCCTTGCAAAATTGAGTAATTTTTGGAGGAAAATATTTAATACAACTTTATCCATGTGAATAACATTGCTAGAATTTTTTGACTCCCAAAATTTCAAATAAAAAGATCTATTTTTATATTATTGCATTTACCTTAATACTTTTTTAAAATATATATATAATAAAAAACCTAGGGCCCCTATATATTCTCTTGGCTGACTTTGCTATAGCTCCACCACAGAATCATGCACATCAATTATCAACCCAATTGATATAAGCAAGACAGGCATTACATTTTATGACACCGAATGTAACCGTACATTTGTCACATTTACATTCTACGTATCTTTTAAATATGTTGGGAAATTATGAATATGCTAAACAAAGCATCACATGATTTCCTGTGAACTTTTAACATCTGCAATAACAGCAGATAATAGTGCCAATGTACAAAGAGTCATTAAAATACTTCTGATCTGATGATATAGCCATTCAAATAAGTTAGCAGAGTTTCGAAACTTTTTCATAAAATTTAAAATGACTTCTGGATGGATGTCTAATATCTAGTATGTTTTATAATAGTCTGAGAATAATCCACTGAATTAGATAGTTTAGTGGAATATTCATGTTTGTATAAATATCTAGAAATTGAATGATATAGAATGACTTACCGTGTTTAATGTGTATGAAAATTGTACTAGGTTTTTGTATGAATTTTTACTGAGTTTTATAAATTACTATGATTTTATTTTTTTAAAGTAGAATAGACTCTAGAAATTTAGGTAATATAATATATCTATTTGAATGGATTATGGATTTGATTTTTATGATCATTGTCTTAATCTTTTTTTATATATGAATTGGTATTTTATAATTATTCAAGTTATTTCTTATAATTAATATTAGTGTATATTATTTTTAATAATATGTGTGTATTTGCCATATGTTATTGTTTAGTCTGTTTTCTGGTGTTTAAGATTATGATTGTGAATTGAGACTCAAGGAATGGTCATGATATTATTTTTTTCTGATATTTGATTATATTGATTAAATGCTTAAATATCTAAAGTTGCTCATTATTAAATAGCTATTTAGCATGTAGGAAAGAGTCCATCTTACTTTTTTTTTAAAAAAAACCATAACATCTGATGAAGATTTGAACACAATATCACTTTTTTTTAGTAAGTTTCCTCTACTTGATTGATTAATTTTGATTTATCTAGATAACCAACATAGATAAGTTGGGTATGACCCAGTTACATGAAAGAAAAATTCTAAGCTTGTAATCTGAAAAAATTTCCATTGTTTACCTGATTTGAATTCAAACCCTAGGTTATAGAAATAATATGCAAATGTACTAATCATTACATTATGGATACAAAGTTGTGCTATGAAGGGTAAATATTTTTACATTGTTAGATTTTTTTTTCCAGTTTTCCATTTTCAGTTTGCTTTAATGTGGTTTTGATAGGTATAAAGTATTCAGAAAAAGATTCTGCATATTGATTAAAGTTCAAAAGCTGTAAGTCTAGTCAAGCTAGATAATCTGCTAAATTTAACTTCAATGGTATATTTTAATCTTTCTACTTGTCCATCTTTTATGTGATTATTAAGCAACATATATATCTAATAACATACATGCATTGAAGACTCCAGAAATTTTTATATTTTGCAAATGTGATTATCATCTAAGATTAAGAATTATCTTTTAAATTATTACATTTAACTTTCATATTAATCACTGTAGGAGAATTAACATAAACTTGAATGAATATTGATCCTTTATTTGTAATTGAATATTTGTTATTCATAGAGTTAATTTTTAAGGCACTGAATGAAGACCTAAATTTTTTTACTAACCCATTGTCATTTATATTATTAACAGTATATTTTTGTTTTTAATAATTTTCTGATTCAGTTTTTAATTTTTTTTCATATTTCTCAAGGAACTAATTTGTCACTTTTCAAATGATGCTTAGTTTGTTAATAGTATGACTTGATTAGTGTTTTTTTTCCTTTATCTTGTATAGATGTAGAGTTTGATTTTTTTTTTTTAAATTTATAAATTGATTTTTATTTTTTCAGCATAATTTGCAAGCTTTTGATTTTACTTTCGCACAAATTTTCGCAAAGAATTTTCTATTCTGTCATAGGTTTCATTTTGCTTTCAAATCATGTTTTATTAAAAAAAAATTGAGTGGATTTAATTTTTTAATTTTTTAGTTTAATATCAATGATAATTTTCTTTTTACTTATATTGAAGCTAATATCTCTATTTTAGAATGTTTGATCTATTTTTTAATAATTATAAATTTATCACCACTTAAAGTTTTTGATTCTTTCATGTTGTAGACAACATGGAATCTTTCCAGTATTATTATTTTGATTACAACTGTATATAATTGTCATTGTTAGGGATACCAATTATATAGTTTTTTTAAAAAAAAATAGAATTATAATCTGATGGCGGATTTGATGCATATACATTAATATTATATTTAAAGAAGAGGTTCATTTAGTTTTGGAAAAACAAAATAAATCTGTGTATTACTTAATATTTATTAATAATATTTAAATACAAGTATAATATATATTTATAATGAATAAATGATGAAAATATATATGAGATTGTGATATGGGCCAAATAATGAATGCTGGTTCAGTTTGAAATACACAGCTTGGGGATTTTTTTTTTTTTGACATATTTTTGGCCATTTATGTTTCAGGATATTGTGATAGATGTTTGAAATATATAAAATATATATGAATGTAAAAATAATAATAATTATAGTAATATGTTATTTACTTGGAAAAAAAAAAAGTGAACTGAGTGTTTCAAAAAATGCATCAAGTGTATGTGAAAGGTTTGTCTGACTTCTGGACTGATGGATAGTTCTGATAGGATTGAACTAGAGTGGAAGATATACTGAGATAAGGATAACTAACTGCTAGAAATATATTACAATGCAAGGGATGGTCCACCCTTTCACAAAGCATTTAAATGGGATAAAATCCAGTCCCTATCTTGCAAGAGAGTGGTGTAATAAAAGTTATCAAAACTATCAACATGGGTAAGGAAACTCAGGTATTGATATCTTTATAAGACCACACACATAATTAATTAAGTAAGAATTAAAGAGTATAGTTGTGATAATCTCTAATGTAATGAATGATTAATAAAAGTTATTAATATATTTCTATAAAGTGGTTTATATCTAAGTTGTGACTATAGAAAATTGAACCTTGTCAATTAAACTATAATAATTTGCTATCTATATATACTGAACAAATGTTGAAGATATATGTAAGAGATTGTGATCTAGGCCAACTGATGAGTACTGGTTCAGCATGAAATGCACTTCTTGGGGATCATTTATTTTTTTTGCATCTTTGATCATATGTTTTAGGATATTGTGATAAAATAAACATTTAAATCATATATCTAAAAAAGTAAAAATTTGCAATATGATTTATATATGTCTAATTTATTTGGAAAAATAAAATGAACTGGATGTTTCAAAAAATCCATCAAAGTTGTGAGAGATGAATGAAAGATGCACTGAGATAAATATAACTAACTATTGGAAATATAATTGCATCGAATGATGGTTCCCATTCCACAGATTTTTGTATAAATTAAATTATGTAAGTTGGTAAGTTCTAAAATATATACATATTTATATAATGTACAACAGCATGTTTTTTTGAGTGATCATTTTTACAGAGGGTTAGAATATTGAAAAAGATTTTATAGATTTAAAACCTCATATTTCTTGTAGTATGTATAATAATGCAAATTCTAGTTAACAGTTTATAATTAATAAAATTCATTCTGCTGCTAAATAAAGATATTTTTTTCTTTTCATAAATTGAATTATTGTTCAATTTTAAATATTATAGTAAAGAAGTAAAATTAGTTTTCTGTTAATAAATTTTGTTTTTTCCCTTTAAGAGCAATTCTCTTCAATCTATTCTAGAACTAAGTTTGAATAATAAAGGAACACTAGATAGTAAAATATCTCTCTAGACTTAAGAGTGAAGAGACTTACTATTGAAAGTATGTTTAATAAATTGAGAAATTGGTGTTTTTGTCCTTTTTTATATCATCTAATTTAATAATTTTTAACTTTAAATGATATAATATATTTAAAATATTTTGATCACTTTTCATAAACTTTATTTCAGACAGATTTATATCTGTCACAAATTGTTAGAAATAATGAACTATTAATATGTTCATTTGAATGTATAATTTGTTTTAGATTTTTTTTATATATTGTAAATTAATGGGCTCTTTGTTATATGAATACTTTTAATACATAAAATTTAATTAAAAAGATTATTAATAAAAATTTATAATTAATATTAGTAACATATTTATCAATTTCCAGTGCAGTAATTTCTGTAATAAATTTATTTAAAAACTGTCTTGGTTTAAATATTATAAATAATATGATCAACTCAAGTATAAAATTTATGTTCACTTGTGTTTTATTTAAACTATATTTACATGTTATTTAAAATATCATGTAATGTTGTGATGTGATGTGATGCATTGTGACTTCTCCTTAAATGTAATCAGGAATCTCTCAGCACCTATGCCAGAGAAACCTGTTAACCACTTTACTTTCCTTTTCCATTCCCCACCATAAGTTTTCCCATAATCTGCTCCATCCAATTTCCACAACATAATCTTTGTCAACTCTATGGTGTTTATATCTAAATCCCCCTTATCTTTTCCCAAACCCAGCATAAAAACCAATAACCCATTTTCTGTACAATCACTTTGTTCGTATTTATTCTTCCATAACTTCATTATTTGTACCTTTCTGCTTTCAAGCATTTACATTCATTAATAGATGCCTAATATTTTCTATGCCTTCTTTACATAATTTGCAAACTAAATCACCCATATTTTTCTATTTACATGTATATTCTCTTGCTGCTAAAGATCCCGTTCGAGCCTTAAACAATAAACTACTTTCCTTGCTATTATCATAAATTAACTTTCACCCAATGTTCCGTTTTCTTCTAGATATGTTAAACTTTTTTTACTCTCCATACTAGTTCTCTATCTCTCCAATCATAAAATTAACATTAAAATGAGACATCTAGTGTAATAGTTATGAATTAATTTTTAGTTACAAATAAAAATTCAAGGATTTTTTAGTATTTGTCATTAATGTATATCTATTTTTATGTATATCCATAAATATACTAAGTAAAATTAAAAATTTAGGTATTTTGATGGAAGAAACATCACTCAAATTAAAGAACTTTGGACCATTTTTTATTGCGTCTTCATATGTCAAATATGTTGAATCAGCAGGTGGACGAGTAGTACCTATCAGGTAATTTGAATTTTTATATATTAAGAGAATAAAAAATATATTATTGGATATAGATTTCTAAATATTTTTTTCATAATTTAATTTTTATTTATTTATAAGAAGAGGTTTAGGTATGCAGTGTTTCGACACATAATTTAAGAAAAAAAAAAAATAATAATAAGAATTTTCAAGAACCTGAATATTAATCTATGATCCTATTATAAATCATTGAAATATTTGATGGACTATTTTTAAGAAAAATTATTGACATAATTCTTTAAGCAATATTAGAAATAAACTCATTTATGAAGTTATTCTTATTATAATGTTCTGAACAAGCACTGATTCTAGAACTTCAGTAGGTTGTGCAAACAATGCAATACTAATGATTGTCAAAAATTCATTTTTCTGTAATCTAAAATGATATTCATTCTTTCAAGGAAGAATCACATTCAAATTCTATATCTATTTTCTGCTATTAAAAGAAAAATCAAAATAACATTGATACTCATTTAATTCATCGTGTTATTTGTTAGATGAACACTTTAGTTACTACTAATTTCCATAACAAATGGTGAAGAGAAAACTAAAAGAACATATGTACAATCAGTCTAAAATATGATATGAGTTTTGGTCTAAGGGTTATGGATCTGTTGGAGCCATTATGAAATTCAGATATGATCACAAATTAAGCAGAAGTTTATCAACCTTATTTTATACACATAAAAATATAATTATAATAATTTATATGAAAGATGAATATATATAATTCCAGCATTTACAAAAGACCTAAAGTGACATTTCTCATAATCAGTTAATTGTTTAATCAAATCTTTGGTTCCAGGAGTATGATTATTAATAACTGTACTCATTAAATTTAACTCTTAATGTTTATTCTTTAGAAAGAAAAATAAAGACCAACTAACTATTCATCACCTATTTCTGTGATCTCATTTTTCTTAAAAATAATCACTTCATAAATATAATCATAAGTTGTAAGTTTACTTCCTACCAAACATCATTTTAAGAAACAAAATTATTAGAATTAAATTTATTGATATAAAATAAAATGATAAAACAGTCTTGTTTTCTGCAGGATAAAGGGATCTCATTTTTCTATCCAAGAATAGCAAGGAAGATGGTATTGCTTACTATATTAGCCATTTTCCAATTGCAATTCTCTTTCCTTTTCTATCTTCTAGCTAATAAAAGCTAGATATCCATTTACTAATAAATAAATGGTTGGATAGATTATAGGATAGCTACTTAAAAAAAAAAAAAAAAAATCAAAACTTACTTGGAATTCTTAATCACATGAAAAAAGTTACATTTGTACAAATTCAAACACAGATTATAGGCAATGGCATACCATTATGCTATATATGTGGATATGTATATATAGGTAAAAAGCAAAACAGCTTTAAATAGTCCGTTGCAGAATATAGGCTTTTCCAATAACTCATCAAGCTAATCAACTATCAGTTGATGAAGATTTTGCAGGGTTTTTTTTTTTTTACTTTCTATCTGTAATAATAGTTATATACTCATTTATTTTTCAATAACAGGATGGCTAGTTGTCTTATTTTTGCAATGACTGCCTGAAAAAAAAAGTTCAGATTGCTCAACTATCTAACAAAATTTCCAAATTTTAGTCAGATTTGAATTCCAAGTTATGGGCATCATAACCAGATACATAACTTATGACTTGTAAATATAATGGCTAATTTAAGTACAGTAGTCATTTTTAGACATTGTACCTTTAGTATCTAAATTTCTCCATTACCTTTTATTTAGTCATGCAATTGTTAGCTTAATCTGGCAATGAAATCTGTTTGGAAATATACTAAAATTATTGTGGCAAAAACTAAATTATCTAACTGGCAACAATTTAATATTAATCATCCAGAAAATTGCTGGGCTAACTTGATGAAATAACACATATTTTAATTAAATAGGAATGTTGCAATTGATGGAATGAACAAAAGTCTCATTGTTAATAAAAGATTAATTTCTTGAAATACTTCAGAAAACTTCAGTGTAGTGTACTATGTACTCTTTTCTCTCAGATCTTTATATCAGCTTGCAAAGAGAATCTTTGGAAGCCAATATAGAATAAGATTGTTATGTAATTCACAAACATTTTACATGATATGATGGCGAATTGCCAAAAAGTGATCCCCATCACCAATTTATAAATAGAATAAGAGACTATTTCCTGTCACAGTATATTTTAGTTAACCTTTTATTTACATTTACAAAGTTTTCAGTTTTAGATTATATAAATCTATTCAAGATCAAATTATGACATCTCAACTGTAGTGGAACATAATTAAGATATTGAAATGTATGACATAGCAACAAAAAAAAATAGTCTTTAATTATAAAAAAACGAAATGCTTTTGCTGTAAATATATTAACCTTTAACTGGTAATTGCAGATACATAAGCATTAAATGTTTTCCTGAAGGTTTGTGATGATGGTGTTTTAGTTGTATTTTTATATTGGACTATTTCCATTATCTAATATGAGTATTGAATGTCTTTAGAAAAATTTAACTTTATTTAAATATTCCAAATACATTCAATTGTTAGTAATAGCACATCAAACAGGTTAGTATATGCACAACGTTTTGGGAAGTATTATTCTCCTTTCTTCTTCAAGTGTTGTTGGCCTGACCAGTGACAGTACTAGCATTTTTGAGTATTAAATTTTAAGGTAACACTATAACTAACTGAGCCATCCTGCCAAAGGTCTTAAAATTCAATACTCAAGAATCTAAGGGTTCAGGTTCGAATCCCATGCTGGAACTGTCACTGGTCAAGCCAGCAACACCTGAAGAAGAGAGAAGAATAATACCTCTCGAAACATTGTGCACATACTAACCTGTTTGATGTGCTATGTCTGTTTAGTCCAAAATGTGCTTTCTAATAACAATTTTTTTTGGTAAATTGAATCTGTAGAAAGCCTTACTACTAAATAAAACCTTAAAACCACATATCTAGTCACCATTGTAACAAATGGAATTATTCATAATTAATTGACTATTTTAAGAAATAATCATAAACCAATTATATTTCAATTAGATAATGAAAATTGTCATGAATCATTTAGTCAGTTATGACATTGTTATTAATAATGTAAAGGCGATGGTAATTTATACAATACTTGTTATAATTTACAGATTGAGGTTTTAGTTGGAATGAAATTTTGTAATTTTTTTCAAACAACCTGATGATTTTTCATCAAACATAGAATTTTCTTACATGTAATTCTTTCATGTTAATTGATCCATTGATAACCTAGCTAGCCAATGTATCATTGGTTAGTAATGTGTGCTCAGTTATTATTAGCTAGAAAATAAAATAAGAAAGAAAATCTCACAATTCTGATCACATTATGATTGTTTTCTTTTTTTTCTTAGAAAAAATACTGTAAAGGTCTTTAATTTGTAATAGACTATTAATGACTATTTTAATTTATTTATTAGTACTATAAGTGGATTGATAATGGTTGATGATGATGACTGTAAGAAGAGATCAGCTAATTGAGAAAATTAAAATTGTCTATAATAAAATGAAAAAAATGGAGATAAGTTTAACAATAAAAAAAATATTACTTGCATTGTGGATATTCGATTTACACTTGAAAAATAGTGATTGCAAAACATTATTCATGCTGAACCAATGTTAAAGAGCTATAAGTCTTGTTAGTGATAACTATTAAAAAAATTTTCTGAAGAAATTAGCCAATACTATATCATTATTTTAGTTATTAAAAACAATCAAAAGTAGACATCATAAGGGCAACAAAATATGAAAGTAAAAATTAAGTCAGCTGTACCCTATGCTTAATTATTTGCCTACCAGGATCCAGGGAAGTTTAACGTTTCAACTGATTCATTAGTATTTTATATATTCTATCACATATATATATAAACAGAATGTCATGTATTATATGATTTGCTTAAACATTTATGATGATGATATTTTAGACATGATAATATGTTGGACTATTTCCATAATATCTCATTAAATGTTGAATGTCTAGAAAATTTTAAACTTTTTTTATAAACTTTCCCAAATACAAACAACAATTAGTAATAATCTACTAATTTGTGTGTTATTATTAACAGTTATTTGTATTTGGGAAAGTTTAAATAAAGTTTAAAATTTTCTAGATATTCAACATGGAAATAGTTTAACATATTATTACATCATGTATTTATATACTTCTTATATCCTCATATAGATGAAAATAGAATTATATATGTTGGATACAACTGGGCATATGCTTATTTAAAAAAAATTGTACTCGTATATTAAGAAACTACATAGATGTTGCCTAATCATTGTTCACTTCTGGTTATTTTTTAATGTCAGAAAATTTATCTGAGAATTTATCTAGAGGGCTACTCTTATAGAATCTGAAATCTTTAAGAATAAGATCAGTCATGTCAATGCATTAAATATATTATATAGTACAAAAGCAAAAAAAAAATAACCAAAAACAAATTTATTGATTTGACCAAGAACATGCAAAAATGAATTATTATTCAATGTGGGAATTAAGATTTAAAACAGTTTCTATAAAAATCAGTAAACAATGAATAATTTTTTTAAATGAACAAAGTAAATCACAGATGGATATTTGCTAAAAAAGTAGATCTTGTTTATAAATTAAAGGTCATCACTTTTCTCAGTCTAGATCTATAAAAAAAAAAAATTCTAAAATAACAAAAATAATTTGGGAAAAGTGGAATCATCTTGGCATCTGCTTCCTACTTTAAGGTTTAACACAGAAACAAAACTCTCCATATAGTAGTGCCATTTTAAGCTTTCTGATGATTTTCTATAACTTTCCTTTGATCATGTGACATTTCTATAAACTTTTTAAAATAATTTCAATACAAGTTTTATTATTTGTCAGGCTTTTTAAGGCATTAATTATAGCTGAAGTATACAGATTCAAAAATTGTTTTGAAATCAATGACATTTTAGTTTATTGGAATTCATGCTGAAAATTTCACATCTTATTAACTATTTTCAGATGACAGAATCCAGTTTTAAATTCTGCCTACTTTTTTAAGTGAACAAAATTCAATTTTTCATGTAATCTTTTATATAAAACTTGAAAGAAAAAAATATTGAGGATTGATGATAGAGTTTATAGTTACTTAAATATTTTTTCAATTTTCTTTTTGTTTAATAATGATAATAATGCATTGTTTTTTTTTTTTATATGTCTTGTAAATAAAATTGAGAATATTTTCATTTATACATTATCTAAACAATTCATCTTCTGGTAACCTTTCGTATTTTAAAAATAAAATTATATTTTTCACTTCCAATCACCATTCTCTATGCTTACACAGGCTGTTAAAACAGAGACAAAACTTTTCATCCAGTAGTGTCACCCAGAGCATCCCTTGATTACTCTAGCTTGTACTACTATATGGAGAGTTTTGCCTCTGTAATAAGTAGTATATATGAATTATACTTATTAAATAAATTCTGTTATTACTAATTTCGTCTGGTTTTTTTTTTTTGCAATTTTTTTTTTTTCTGTTTTTTTTTTTTAATTAGGTGTTATGATCCACATAAGATAATTTGGTGATGTAAATTCAAAAAACAGATAATAATCCAGAAAAAACTGCAGTACAAATAGTAAAGTATGTGAAAAATAAAAGAAAAAAAAAAAGAAGCCTTGAGTTAATAATGAAATGTTAATAAAATGGAAAAGAGAACATAAGGAAAATGAATAAATTCTGCAGTAAATTAATATATATGTAGAAAGCTTGATAGTGAATTAAGATGTATACAAAGCTAGACATATATTTTCATAAGAGGGATGTATTGAGATAGGAGAATTATAAAATATTGATAGTTTTAATTTAATTTGGAAAAAGCAATGTAATACCAATTGAATCAAAGACAAATTGAGTAAATAGATGTAATTATAAAATGGGGAGTGTTTTTCTGTGGTAAGAAGAGCAAGCTCTTACCTATGTTAAAGAAGAAGAAAATGAAGTAAATAAGAATGAAATGGATCATATACACAATAATAATGGAGGATATAGCATAAGATTGGAGGATGTATCAAAAGTTACAGTAAGATGAAGTCATATAAAATACAAGAAAATGAATAAAATTTACAATTGAATTATTGAAAGTATTGGGAGTGGAAAGTTCAAGAGAATTAGCTAATATTCGTAATATGATTTATAAATCAAGAAAATGGCCAGTAGATTTTCTTTTAACAATTATAATGTGAGGATTTTGGAAAACTAACTGTAACATCTGACTAACTATAGCACTGTGTGTGCATGCCTATACGTATGTCTATTGGTTTTGTAAATAAAGTTCATATCTTTCTTGTAATTATAGTCAGACAGAAAACATAAATTTCCCCAAAATGTAAACTGTAGAAAATTTGCATATGCAAAGGGTGCATCTAAATTCCCATAAACTAATGTATGCTAATTTATGCAGATTATATGAGTGATATAAAACTGCAGAAGTCTGTCTGTTCTGTATGTGAGTAAAGAAATAGAAAAGGAATGTATATACTAAGCATGCATGTAGAGAAGCTTAAATCATATCAAGAAAAATAAATCTGTACATAAAGGTTATCATATTTATTGCTAAGAAGATTAGTCAATGTATTAAATTCCTTCTCCTGATAACTATTTGTTTTCACTTGAGTTAATAAACTCTTGTTAAGTTAAATTTTTGTGTTGAATTTTACTATGATAAATTGTATCGATATGTACTAGCTGGTATTGTCAATAATATACCTGAATATATAACAGACTGGTGCAGTCAACATTTCAAGAAAACTAGGATAAACATGAAAAGAAAGTTACTTAGACATAGCAGATTAGTTTATCTCTACAATTCGTAAATTCATGTATATTAATAGAACACCATAGCTAATTGACAAAGAAGAATAATGCCACTGCAAAATAGTGCTATTAGTTAATTTTATATTAAGAATGCAGCAGATTGGCAAATTACATGGAACGTGTACAGAGGTACAACATACTCATCAGCATATTGTGAATGAAAAAAAAAATAGCAATGTTAATGTGGATATCTGGGAAAGAGATATTGCAAGCAGCCAGCCAATTCTGTGAACCAAAAGCTCCTACAAAAGGAAGCACATCCTAGTACTCTCAAGCATACATATGAAGTCACATCTTAAGAAGAGTAAGTTCCTATTAGTTAATAAATTCTTGTTGTTAAGTTTAAATTTTTGTGTTGAATTTTACTATATTAAATTTTCCAATGTATACTCAGCTGGTACTGCAATAATACTCTTTAGTATATAGCATTAAGTTTAATCTCATATGCAGCTAAAATATTAAGAGTATTGAATAATGTATTTATATTAGGTTACATATATTTATACCGAAATCAAATTTAGATAGAAAGAATAGAGGGCAAGAAATGCATTACTTTGTTGGATGATGTTATGAAGAAGAAAAATTGGAGAGAGAATCATTAAAAATCTGTATTTGAATAAAAAAAAATCATTATTAAAAAATGGACAAGAGAAAAATTATTTAATAGTTTAATAACAGAGAAGAGGTGTATATGCTTATTTTCTATTTTGTTTAATATTTATTTATATGAACATCTTAATGAATATATTATTGATGAAGATAGAATTAAGTGGGAATAGATTTATTTTATCAGATTCCTGATAACATAATAGTGAATGCAGATATGGAGAATGTGCTTTTCAAATGAAGTTTGTCAGAAGTTTGAATAAAAAATCAATATATCTAAATTTTTGTTGGCATGACAATTATTGATAGCAATAATAAAGATTCAAAGTAAAAAGTTTTAAGCAAAATGATTCTAAACATTTGACTATTTTTTGAAAGGTCATTCCATTTAAGCTGAATATTCTTTCTTGTTATAAATAATAATTTGTATCACTAAATAAATATTCTGTAGATCTATGGAAACAGAATTAGTTTGAAATCCAGATCTAGCATCTGTTTTTTAACCTATAAGTATGGCTCATATTCACGTATATTTTTAAATAAATTCACTCATTTTAATAATTAATATCTAAGTAATCAAACTATATATATATATTGACCTTTTGCTATGTCTCAAAACTATATATGTTAGAAGAAAGGGATTTCAGCTAAAATTTTTGTTTGTAAATTAATTTAAAAATTTTGCTAAGTAATTACATATGTTAGAAAAGTACTATCACATGTATACATGCACACACATGAATCGACAGAATGATATTATTTAATAAAAATAATGCTAAAATTTTTGTTTTAAAAAAATAAACTTTATAAATAAATTCCTTATCTTTTGTATAAGATTATTTTAAAACTTTGTAGAACAATGCCTAATCTACAAATAAAATTTTAATCTGTTGTAATAAAAGGTTAAGCATAGTATTAAAAGTAATTAGCATGGAATGTAAAAGTAATTAATTAAAAACCTGGCTTATTTGTGAAATAATTATAGGAATATCTTAATTTTAAAAAAAACCTGGCTATTTTGAGATGCTGTTCTTGAAAATAATAAAAAAATTTATATGGGTGAACAATAGAGCCGATGGGTATAAAAGTTCCCCAAAATCTATTGTTATATCCAATTGATTCAAACTATCCAGTTTAGTTATCCAGTTTATTCTGAAAGCATCCAGTTTATTCAGAAAGCAGTCAGCTAGGAGAAATTATCCAAACACTATTTCTTCATTAGAAGTATTCATTATCATTCAGTGTGACAAGACACACTTCTTGTCAGCTCTTTTATCAAAATTAGTGATTCACTGCCAACAGTTCTTGGCAAGCAGCCTGCATTAATAAAATGAATCTATTAAATTTTTCTAGGGGTGTTTTTCAAAATATGCTGGGCTAGGCACCTCATCAAATGAAGTCCATGTTCTTAAGTTGAACCTTCATTCTCTGACATCATGAAAACCTAAATCTTTAGAAAGCTGATCTCCTAAAGCCAACCTACAAGAAGACTCAACTGATCACCTGGAAAAGAACAAATACCAAATGGATAAAAGTAGCTACCTCTTTGATGAATTATGGAAGCTAAAGAATCAACTTCTAATGACTTATTGGTAATATAAACTTTTATCTGCCTTAAAATAAGCCAGGATTATTATAAATATTTTCTTTATATATAAATGCACATTGTTGGTTTTTGTTTTTTTAACTGTAATATGATGTTTAAATCTAATTTTTATTTTATGCATTTATTACTTAATATATATATATATATCAGTCATGTGTGAACATTTTACTTTTCTTTTAGATTATGCTTTAATTTAGAATTTATGATGTTTTAAAAAATATAACTCTGAAGGAAATTTTTCCTTTGTTTAGAATTTTGACAGTTTTAAATGAGGTCTTAATTTTAGAATACATATTGTTATTGTTGAATAATTAGATCTCTCCCCTTCTCTCATAAAATATTTAACATTTAAGTTTTTTTATCTCTTTTAAGACAAGTCTGAAGTGTTAGCCGAGAGGTCATCACAGCCGCCTTGCAAGCAAGTAGTTGGTTGCAGACAATTGTGGGTTCACCTCCCGGCCGATCCTATGACATATGAAAAAAAGTCTGAAGTGTAATCAATCCCCAAAATCTTTTAAAAAAGATTATAATAATGTTGAAAATTAACCTTTTCTTTTAATTAGCATTATTCAATTTATTTTATATATATGTGATTTGATTTTAGATTTATTAAAATACTTTAACGCTTGTATATATTATACATTATATAAAAGTATTCATTTATTTGTGTATGTACTTAAAACTCATCCATATGCATACTACTGTTATTTTATAGGGCTCTTCTTTCATTTTATCAGGGTAACGAAGAATCTACCTGGTCAGTATTATTAATATATTTTCTCTGGTCACCCGGATTGTCTACTGCCTTAAGTGCAGTCTATTTACTTGAGCGTAGCATATCTTTGGCAAAGCTACTATGCCCACTTGGTTTGTTACTGTCGCTACATATTGGAAAATTCTTTGGAACTTCTGAACACAATATTTCATTTAAGCTCATATTGTTTTAGACCTAGGTTACCAATCGTTGAATCATCGACTCGCTTGTTCTTGCATGGTAAACTTAGAAAGAGCTTATCATGCCTCTCCCACACTGAATAGTCTTTATTTATAATCATTAGGTGGTATTATATTGCTCATGCACATGTCTTTATTATGTTCATATATGTGTAAGCATACAATGAGATAAAACTGAATATTTTATTTCTTTCCTATGCAAGTCATTCACACATATAGATTACACATCCCATTTTAAAAATGCTGTTAAAAGATTATTCTAGTCTTATGGAAATAATTGAAGTAGGGGATCAAATTAACTGTCAAAGCTGTCAATAATACTGTACTCTGTTAAGACATCCATAGATGATATATGTATATTAATTTTAGATTTCTTAATTTTTTTTCCAATTTTAATAAACTTTACTATTATTATATTTATTAAATTAAATTTGGCTGATGTTTGTTTACTATGCCTGTCTATTAATTGTTCAATTAGTATGAGTTTCATACTCTGAACTGAGCTAGTGTCAGGGGCAGGTAATTTATTTTATGTAAGGATGCTCATTGTCATTAGTGAATACATTGTCACCTCAAATAATTTTCTAGGCTCCATAAGTAACCTAGTGGCACCCTTAAGTGACAAAATTCCTAACAACTATGGGGATCTGGTACAATATATATATATATATATAAAACATTGTATACCACTAGCTCAAATATGTGTAAAATATTTGAAATTCCCCATAGCTACATTGTTTCAGCTATATTCCCCTTTAAATAAGAATAGCCTGAATTTTTTGCAATTCATTCAGGCTATTCTTTATTTAAAAGGGGAGTGTGGCTGAAACAATATAGCAATGCGGTATTTCAAATATTATATATATTACATGAAAAAATGGTGACCTGCTAATGCTAACAGGAAGCTTTTATTCAGAATTCAAGTATCTCCATGAACAGCTGCATCAGCCTTAATCATTGACAATCTGATAATTACAAATAAATCTTATATGGATTTCTTTAAGGCTATAGGTTATATTTGTTTAAATAGCATTTCATTTACAATATATTTTAAAATATTTTTATTCTGGGCATTAATTAAATATTCCATGAAATTTAGCTATAATTGTCATATTAATGCTGATAGGGCTTTATGTCAAGTTAACTAATAAAGATATGCAGCTAAAAATTTGAATTTCAGATTAAAACTCTGTAATTTTTAATCTGCTTATATATAGCATTTACCAATAGCTTTTTAAAATTATTTTGTTTAATAGTGCTTTATTATGACTATATATGAAAATATACATAAAATGTTTTTTTTTTTTTTTAGAATTAACGAGTCTTCTGAATATTATACTAAAATCTTTAATTCTATAAATGGGTGAGATCATATTTTCATCTTTATATTATTATAGAAATAATTTTGTAAGTACTATATTGTTCATGCCTCTAAATTAAATTTTATTAATAATGTGTAACCTTGCAATTATTTGAAGTCAAATTCAACTTTATTTAAAGTAGATATACATATGGCTTTATTGTTAATAATATTTTCATTATTTTTATTTAATTACTTATTATTAACCTTATAGCAGTCTAACTGAAATTTGGTTTTGCTTAGTCTATATTCTACTCATTAACATTATTCTTTAATTAAATCTTCAATTTATCTTTCATTATTGAATTTGAAATTGAAAAAAGAATGGGGTTAACTGATATTGTAGGGAAAAGTGAAACTTGGAAGTTTAGATGTAGAATTAAGTGAAGGCATTTTAATAAACTCAAGACATAACAAGAAGACCTAAGAAGAAAATATACAACTAAATGATTAGATATATATTGCATTTCATCTATGATCCTTGTGAGATTATCTGATTAGAAGTAAATAATTAAGATTTGGGATGGGGATAAAGATTTGGATGTAATAAAATATTTATAGTTAAGAAGAAGAGGAAATATAGAGTTTCTAGTCAAGCGTTGGTGGCCGAGTGGTTAGCACAGCTGCCTTACAAACAGTTGTCCCGGGTTCGCTTTCTGGCTGATGCTTTGACACATGAGAAAAAAAAATATAGTTTCTATAAATAACTTTCTTCATTTTATATACCTAAAGTTGTCATCTTTTAATTTTACTCATTATAGAGAAGATAATTTATTATTTTGTTCAAAAACAATTGCTTTTATGAGAAATAAGTTTATTTACATACAGATAAAATCAAATATATAAAGATATATATATATATAAATAAAATATTAGAAATAAAATTTACAAGGGAATAACTATATACTGTGTATATATATAATGCAGACATAATGTATCTTTTTTTAAATTAAATCTTTGATTTATCTTTCATTATTAAATTTCAAATTAAGAAAAAGAATAAAGGATAGGAAAAGCAAAACTTGGAAGTGTAAGTGTAAAGTTAAGGGAAAGTTGTTTAATAAATCCAAGACATAACAAGAAGCCCTAAGAAGAAAACATAGAACTAGATGGCTAGGTGAATATTGCATCTCATCTATGATTCTTGAATGAGATTTTTTGACTAGAAATAAATGATTAAGATTGGAGATAGAGGATTTTGCTAATAATAAAATATTTATAGCTAAGAAGAGGAGGAAATGTAGAATTTTTATGAATAACTTTCCTCATTTTATATACCTAAAGTTGTCATCTGTGGAGAGAACAGATAATTTCTTATTTATTTATTTATTTTGCTCAAAAACCAATTATTTTTATGAGAAATAAGTTTACTTATATACAAATAAAATAAAATCTATGAAAATAAGTATCAAGTATATGCAATAGTAATAATGTTCAATGTGGTTATCATATACAGAGATATTATATAAATAAAGAAAACATTTGAAATAAAAATTACAAGAGAATTGTACAACTATATATATAGAATCCAGACATACTCCATCTTTTTTTTCAAAAACTTGATATTTACTATGAAATCATTAATATTCATCTCTTCTTTCCAGTCATTTCAACCATCTTGTATAGTCTTTATCAAAGAACCATATATATATATATTTATATTTCATTTAGAATGGTTAAATTTTAAGCATAAAAATTATCCATAATGTTATCTTCATTCTAAAATATAAAATATTGATCAATCTTAAACATAATTGATAATAAACAATTTGAAAATATCAAATCAGTTTTCATTCTTTGTAGGAACAATTATCAAGATGTCTCCTTCCAATAATCACATGACAAACTATTATATGGCAATTCCATCAGTAGACATTGTTTAAATTATAATACATTAAAAGTAATACATATATAAAGATTAATAAATAAATATAATCTTCTATCTAATTTTTCAGTGTACAGATCAAATCTTAAAAAACAAAAAACAAATTACAATAAGCAAATATATAAACTTGGTTAAAGGTCCTGTACAATTAAGTAGAAAATGATTATTATTAGTTGATTGGAATTTTAAAAGCATGGTTAAAAATATCATTTTTTGTAGAAGTGTTTTGTACATTGAAAAATTAGATAGTATTATGTTTATATTTTATTTATTTATATACACACTATTTTTAATGTATTAAATATATTATAATTTGAATGATGTCTATTGATGGAGTTGTTATAAAATAGTTTGTCATATGATTATTAAAAAGAGATATTGATTCCTATAAGGAATGAAAAGACTGGTTTGATGTTTTAAATATATTTTATTTATTTTTTAAGTTGTTTATTATCAGTTTTGCTTAAGATTGATTAATATTTTATATTTATATGTTAAAACAAGTTTCTAAGAAAATATTCTTAACAATTAATAAATCTTATTGATCATTCAAAATATCAAAATTATTTGCAAACTCTGTTCCATAGTATAATGTGTATATATATTCTTTCACTTTGTTCCTTTTTTTTTAGATTGAAACAGTAATACTAATCAACATTTTTTATAAGAGAGAAAAATATATTGATCAAAAATGTATGTGTAACTTCTATCTATTATAATGGGATAAAATATTTTTCAATTAAAATAAAAATGTAATTCTTGGATAGAAATTTCACATACATATTCTATAGATTAGAGTTTGTAAGTAATTTTGACATTTTTAAGAATTCAATACGATTTAATAATTGTTGAGATTGCTTTCTTAAAATTAGTCTTTCATACATATATTTTCTAAGACTATAAAGTCACTTACAGGTTGAGATTGTTGATAGCTTAAGAGTTGATTGTTTTCATACATATTTTTATATGAAAATATTCCAGTGCATATTGCTAGGTGAAAATTAAATAGTAACTATTCATATCACTCTTTCAAACATTATATTTCAGCAACGCCCTCTGTGAATAAATATATGTCTAAACTTTAAACAGACATATATATTTGAAGTCCTTGATAAAAACTATATAAGATAATTGAAATGTAAGAAAAGAAGAAATGAATATTAATAATGCAATAATAAATATTTTGAAAGAAAAGATGAAGTATATGTCTATTTTTGGAATATGTATTGTGTTTCTGGATGATTTTTGGAAAGAAGAAATATGAAGATGTGAAAAAGATTATTAACATTATTATAATATAAATTTATGGCCAGTGAAGAAGTATTTGAAAATATGTTATGATCAGATTTTTTGTGATTGGAAATGGAAAAAAATGCTTTTGGATAATATGGATTTGATAGGAAAAATGAAATAGGGAAATGATTAATAAACTTTTATAAAACATTTACCACTTGCCTAAGTATCACAGATATAGTTCACAGGAATCTAATTGGTTATATATTTAGCAGTCACTGATGGAAGACTAGTCTTATTACTGAAAATTGCTAAGAGAATATTGTTGAACAAATCAAGAATATCTCGTATGTAAACTTTGAATGAAGCTAAAAGATATTCCCAAGCTTGTCCAGTATTGTATATTACAACCTGGAAAACATACTTATTATTTTTATGAATACAGATATTGATTTGAGATTTTAAATATAGCTTTTGGTGCTCCTGATAGAAATCCATTAAATATTAACATGAGAAAAGTTTTAAAATGAAATACTTGAAAAATTAAAGTGATTGTCGGGGGAGATATTGATAATAGCAAATACATAAATGAGAAAAAGAATAAAAGATCTTTAAAAAAAACTGACTATGAAGTTTTAAAGAGGAACCAAATAAGACATGAAGTAATATGATAACACCATTTGGAAAAATGAAAATGGAAATAAGCATGGAAAAGCAACCTATTTTTCAAATAATATGTGAAGTCAAAAGAAAATTCCAGTATCAGATAAGCTTAAAACAGGCAAAAACTCACTCTACTTATTGCCATACTGCAAGCTAGAGTAATAAATGGATGCCAGAAGGCTTGTGCATAAAATCCCCACCTAGTGCCTACTCATTGAATATCCCCAGACTAGTTTCTGGTTTGTGCCCTTCATCAGTGAGGAGCCTTGGATCTGAGAGCACTGCACTTAGATCTTAAATGCCAATAAATATATTATAACTTACGTAACAAATATCAAACAATAATAAAATGGATGTATAGAAGAGCAATGCCACATGGATATCGTCCAGGACAATTTGGTTCAGTAACATTGCCAAAAACTAAGGCTATTGAAACTGATAGCATTGTATTCGGATTTTTTTTAAAAAAAAAAAAACAGAGAAGAATCATTAAAATTGCTCATCAAATTATAGTAATTAAACTAGAAAACTACTTAATGATCTATAGAATGGAGGAAATTAATTTATATTTCTGTGTTAGAGAAAGGAATGTAAATAGTATAAAAACTGTTTTACAATACTTTTTATACTATACACAAATAAGATTATGCTGAATTATACAATAGAGATTAGAATCTTTTATAAACAGAAAACTCAATATATATATAAGTTGGTTTTATGAAAGATCATGAAACAAGTCATCATTGCTGAAGTATATGTATAATAGAAAAGGCTGGGGAATATTGAAAGTATGTATATGCTTTATTGTTTACAAAACTGTTGATTCCATTGACTATATTAAATTTATGAAGATTCTCAGAAAATATATGTATTAGAGCATTTTACTGTTCTTCCAAAGAATCTCCATATGAGATTATGCTTTATATGAGAATAGAATCTATGGTAAAAATAGGCTTTCATAAAACAGATTTGTTTTATTGTACCTATTCATTTTATATACTAATGAATAGTAAGAAAATCAAGTCATACATCATGTGACTTAACTTAATAAGCTTGTATTACAAATGTAATATAATGAGCATAATAATAGCTCTAAACAAGCTTTTCCGATAAATGATGGAAGAGAAAGCATTTAAAATGTATATCTAGAATTATCCCTACACCCAAACACAGTCTTAAGCTGATGGCTCTCCTCAGTGAGGCATTAAAATATTCAGACACTAGATCTAAAATACCAGTTAGGCACAGCATTTATCTAATACTTAACTATTATGTAGAAAATCTGAAATTTTTAGATATATGTTTAGAGCTATTAGCATGCTTATTATATTATTAATGAATAGATATATGACTGGATGAAGTTAAATGTAAATTCAGTAATAATACAAAAAATGTTATATTTTTGCATTTTTAATGGTTAATTTCTTGAAAGGTCATGTGATGCTTTGCACTAGAAATAAAAAGATTAAGCTTTGAGACCTGAAGAAACTTTTTAGGTAAGTAGAAGATTTTATAAGAGATTATAGATAAAATATGTAGACAAATATGCCAGCATTGATAGTAACTGTTGAAAATACAGAAGTCATAATCAATATTTGCTTTTTTAATTCCACACCACAAAGTAAAGCTTTCAGCAGTCAAAAGATTTGTGAAAATTCTTGCAAAGATCTCTAAATAAAGGATTATATCTTTAAAACCAAAAATTCAGGATTTTATTTTTGCTATGGTATTATTAGAACTCTATGGATATGAAATGTTAGAAAAAGTACTGATGCTGATGAAAAAAAAATTCTGAAACTTTTGCTTAAATTAGAAATGACAGTTTGAAATTATTTTAATTTGATCTTGTTAAGGAACAGTCTGATTCATTAGGTTGATGGTAAAAAAAGATGAGAAAGATTAGCAATAATAAGGATGGATTTATCTTCATTGCAATGAATGAGTCTTTTAATAGCATGAAAAACAATAAATGATATATCTTTTAGCAGAAATGTTATTTACTTGTTCATCAGGAATTGGCCACCTGATAGTTTCTAATAATAATGATGAATTTGTAAGTTGCTGGTAATGAATTAATAAATTATTATTGACTTGCATGAACTTTTGATTTCTTTTTAATGTAGTATATTAACTATCTGATATTTTTCAAAATCTGACATTTAGTCGCATCAGAGAAAATGTAGGCTATTTGTTAAAAGTTTAAAAGTTAATGCTTGTGATATAGTAAATTAGTAAGCTATGGATTATGTATGTGCACAGTGGGATATATAAATTGGAGACTCAGGGAGGAAGAAATTTTGAGATTATAATTGATTGCATATTTTATTATGAGTATATTTTAGTTCTTGTGATATGAGTGATTCCAATGAATAGAAAGTTGAAAAAAGACATTGGTAGTATAATGAATTAGTTGTCAAAAATGTTTATGGCACAAGAAATGGAATAATGTGCAGTAATTTTGATTTTTTTTTTTTTATTGAACATCAAAGTTGATTATATTATTTGGTACAAATTTTTTAATAGAAATATTTTGTTTAATATTATTTTAGTGATATCTATATAAGCAAGAAAAGGCAATGGACACTGTAAATGACTCTAGAGTCAAGTGTGATATAGGGTGGATTACTGCTGCTTAGGAAGATGTTAAAAGTAAGATAAATGAAATTATTTTGATTCTTATGATTTGTAAGAAAGAACAGATATCCATGAGTTGAATTAAGGCTTCATCTGCAGATCTTCATAATTTACACTTATGAAAGACCAGAAATTGTAATCATTTAGGTATGTCATTATAAAAAATTATCAAAGATAAATTTTATGTTTACATGGATGAATGAAATAACAGTGCTAAACACTCCATGAAGCTGTTGTCTGAATGAGGAATTATGATACTTTAAATTTGATTGGGAGACCAGATGGCTGTAAAAAAAATATTGTTAGAGTTTGGAAGTTTTGACTAATACTTGATTAATTATATCTACATATGTTAAATTCTATTTTAAGAGAAATTAGATTTGGAAGCTTATACTATGACATTCATAAGATTGAACAAGAATTTTCATAGATTTCTTTAAATGCTTGGTAATTTTGTACTATGTATTGGACTTGGAATTTAGATCCTGCAGATATTAGATTAATGAAAATAGCCTAGAGATTTTACCTTATTAAGTAGTAGGTCAATGCTTTGTTGAATTATGATTGGTTAGAAATTATCAAAATTTTAATTTTTAAAAATCTGTTCATTGTTTATCTTTCTAAGCTTATACCTTTTTAAAGTAATATAGAGGAAAATGTTCTGATTGAACACAATCTCCCTTTCTAGTTATCAAATAAATATAATTTAATCAAAGTATTGATTTAGATGTTAAATTGTACTCTAAGAATTTCTTTTGACCCAAAAATTAATTTAGAGATCCACTTATTTTTTTTTTAGGAAGGACTTACCATGATTGTTCACTTATAAAGCTGGAGCTGTAGTTTAAATAGTTTCACTGATATTCGTTTTTGTCTTTATTTTTTTCTCTGATATTCGTTTTTGTCTTTATTATTTACTTTCGATTATTGATGTTAATATATTTAGGACTTTGGATGAATAGATTGGATTTAGTACTTATTTGTATTTCATTTTTGTATAATTGATTTGAATTGTATGCTTAGTCAATATTCATAATACCACTTATTATAGAAACCCATTAAATTAATTAGGTGAATTGGAAAAACACTTTATATACAGAAAGGTGGGACATTGTGGGTGGTAGTTCATATTGATTAGATTTTTTTATCTTAAATATATATAGTTTTTATAAATCCATATCTTTATTTTAATCATTAAAAGAATATTATGAAAATTATTTTTGTGTTAAACCATATCATTTTTTCTTTTTTATTCTTTGTATATATGCAATTACATATATGCTCACACACGTGTGTGATCAATTCTGAATTCATCATTCATGCTCAAACACTGAAACTAAAGAATAGTCTAAAAGTATTTTTTATATTGAAGTAAAATTGATCATTCTAAAAGTTGAGATTGTAATGCCATTTGTAATGATTTTTATTGTTCTGAATGTAAATTAAAATTAATTTTATTTAATACATTTTGGATCAAAGAATGATATTTGGTATTATTTTATTTAAACAGTTTTTTTGACTACATCTTTGAAATTCAACATCAGTAAAAATTATCTCTTTTGTCACATAAGAGTTATATATATATTTACTGACCTCTCTCTATATTATTGGTGCATTAATTGGCTTCCAACATGAAGGTCATTTGAATATTAAATCTAATGAATGTGTAGATTATTTGCCTCTATTTCTTAACTTCATTTCATTTTTCTCTATTCAAAACATTATTCATTACAATATTTATGTATGTTGAAGTGAAGGTTTTTATGAGTGAAAGATATTATAATTTTAGCAGGATAACATTTGTCTTTAGATAATAAAGATGCCATTATGTAATCATTGCAAAGATATAGAAAGTTGTCAAAAATTAATTAAGAATTACAGAAAGAAATAGAATATGTAAGTTCTTTATTTTTTTAATATAGAATGTGAATATATTAATAAATTAATTTTCTTTTTTGCACTACATTCAATGTTTATTTTTTTCTCTTTCTGATATTTTTTTTGCCATTGCTTGCCATGTTTAATTTTAAAGATAAATCATAAAGAAGACTGCTAGCCATTTGAAATAAGTCAGATAAAATATTGGGAAAAGTGTGTATAAAATGGAATATACATCAATTCTGTCTTTCTTTCTTTTTTAAATCTCTATTATAGATAAAAAATATAAAAAAATTATTCCATATATTTTCATTAATAACAATAATTCATTCATGTCTTTTATAAAAGAGTAATCAATTGATACTAAATAGTAGTGCCAATAAATCCTAAGATTAATTTATAGTTAGTGCCTTTTATCAATGATTTGAACTAAATTGCACTTATTCATCAAGCAACTACAACCTTTTGTACTATTTAAGTTACTAGCATAAAAGATTTGAACTACGCCTAAGTCAAGCTACTTGTCTAGCTATGTAGATCTGTCAACTTCTATATATTTTAGTGATGTATGTTAACTATGGAACTTTTCACTCTTGTAAGATATTTGAAATTCTAATCATTACCTTGAATAATGTAATAAAAATGGGGATTTTTAGATGGATATATGCAATTCACTTCTCTTTTATGAAAATAAATAGCCAGAAATTGTTAGCATTTCTATCTAATGTATATAAAAATGGATACAGCTTTCAATATATAGAGTCAATTATTGCTGTTAAAGCAGAAATTAAATTAAAGCTGTATTTTAGTGTATTCATGAATTAAATATTAAGTGTACTTAATATTTTACATAATAACTCATGCTTTAATATATACAACAAATTTTTGGTTAAGGTTTGTATTTAGCAAGGTCAGTTTCATATTTCCTTGGAGTAATTATTTAATTTATTAAACATACATTAAGATGCATTTTTGTATGTTATATATGTATATATATATATATTCTTTATAGTATTCATATGCACCAGGTTCTGAACTTAATTCATAGTACTGTATATCTTTCTTTCATAGAGGGCTAAATTAATTCCCATTAAGTGTGGAAACTGTGACAAATACCCTATAGATATTGCATCTTGATCCACCAAGATTGTGAGGGGTCATATTTTATGTGTAGAATTGACTAATTCTTGGTTGGAATTAATAACTTTTTGACATTACTCTAAAGTTTGATAGATATCTATTTTTTATATACGATTATGTCAATGAAATAACTAAAAGTATATTTATTTGAAGTTATATATGTTGCTCAACGTGATTATCAGATTACTCTAACAAATATATAGTTATTAAAACTGCTATTATTTTAAAATGACAATAAGTTTGATATTAGAAAAAATAATATGTAACTAAATGAATTGCTTGCACACATTACTTTATATATCATTGTATTTAAATTTTACAAATGTTTTCAAATTTGAATTATAAATACAAATAAAGGGAAAAATCAATATATCATTATATGTAATTTGTATGTGAATAAACCTATTGCAATAAAAATATGATAAATAAAAATCGACTACATATTTATTAATTTGTAGTACAAATAAAGATCTTTTTAAAAACAATTTATTGCAAGAAAATATGATAAATAAAAGATATGTATTTGTTTCAGGTTGTTATTACCAGGAGGCAACAATTATCCACTGACATCTCTTTATGGGAAAGCTATTAATTGTTTTCTTAAATTAGCTATTCAGGTAAAAAAATTGTATGTAAATTTAAATATAATAGATCTGCTTATTAATTATTAATATTACAATTATTAATGTAATAATTAGTTCATTTTTTCTTGTCTGTGATGTCAGATGAACTTGCATCTGTGTGAAAGTTGGAAATTTTGTCAAGCAGGCTAGAAATGATAAGAATACTTTGAAAGATTTAGATAACTAGAGGTATAGCCACTTAGCTAACCATTCGATTATTATTTGGTAATGAATGTATAGCTATTTTTACCTAGTGGGTAATGCAAGGAAGCAAATCATAAACTCTCACCTTCTATCATTTCATTAGTTTGTGATTGTTCTCCTTTTCACTCTTTTTCTATGAAGAAATACTGAAATTTTTTTTGTCTTCTATGGATTATTTAAGACAGTTTTATATTTTATTTTATTAAAAAAAAATAAAGAGCACTGAAAATTATTTTTAATAACAGTTAATAATTAACTAAAATTGATTTGCTGAGGTTATCAGTAGATTTAAAAAAAAACACGCACATTTATTTTTATAAATAAATAAATTTATTTTGTTTTACTAACCTTTATTTTTATTCTCAAACATTTTATAAATTTTACCAATCCTTCATAACATGATACTGTTTTAGTACTATTATTAGCTATATAGTATATATCAATGGCAAAAAAACAAACAAACTAATTGATAAGAATATATAAAGTGTATAACTTTGAAAATATTAAAAAATAAAATATATGGATTTTGAAAATAATTTATTTAGCCAAAAAATACAAAGTTTTATCAGTAATTTTTTAATTAATATATTTATAGTACAATTTATTAATGTTATATTAATAAAAATAAACATTTTATATAATATAAATTTGCATTTTTATGCATGCTCATGAAATTCCAAAATGTAATTGTTATATGAAAACTTTTAAATAAAGATTATAAAATTATTTATGTTTTATCAAATAAGAATTAATTCACTAAAAAGCTATATTAAATGAAAGTAATCCATAACATATCAAATGCAGCAATATCATATTAAATAAAAGCAGTAAAATGATTTATACTTTACCAAACATTATAAAGACTACCCATAATCTTTAGTTAAGTCTATTTTCATTATCTGTAAGCATTATTGTATCATCAACAAATGTGACAAATTAAACCTTTTTCCTCCAATGATAACATCCATTATTTTTAAAATAACACTCATTTAATAATTTGTATAAATATATTCAGCAAATGATTTAAAATTTTGTACTTTGCACACATTTAGTGATCATAAAAAAATGAAATAAATATAATTATCATTTTTGATTGATTGTTGATAATAAAATATTTATTTTCAGAATTTCTTCGTGATTCAATGTTAAATTAACTAGATGTGTTAGTATCTTTGTGCTATTTTGATTAGAAGAATATTTTAAAATTTAAACAAATGTTGGGTACATTATAGAGTCATCTTTATTAAATTATTAGTATACATGGAAACATATAAGAACATTCATTCATGAAAGATAGCTATGGAGTATTTAAATTTTAATTATCATGTATTTAATTATGTTCATTATATATACTTAGTTAGTTACATATACCATGAATAGGAATGGTAGAAATGCTTTATTAGTTGATCTCTCAAGTTCTTTGTAAATTTGAGTGCTCAGCTGAATAAATATCTAACTATAATTGATCTACTTTATAAGATATTAATCTTCAAATTTACATATGAGAATATGAATACAAAATAAAGGTCCAAGAAGGTATTAATAGTATAGAAACTAGCTCCAAATCTACGTCCCTATTAACTGCATTGAAATGCTTCTCATATATAATTTTTTCTAGTACAGGTAATTAGTAATTTTTGATCACAGCAAAATAATGAAAATATATATATATATGGAGATCATACTTATGGATAAGAATGCTAAGAATTTTTTAATTTTAAGCTATTATTCTATTCAAATCAATGCTTTAATAAACTGATCTTCCTAATTAAATGTAATAATCAATAAGAAACAATTGTTGAAAATAGTTATTTATTGTTAAAAAGCAAACAAGTGATTAAATTTATTCTATTTTTTTTCTTTATAGACATTATTTATCTCTGAGGATATTTTGCAAAATTTTCAACCAAATATCAAGAATTGTAAATCAAAATGATTTCCCTCTTTTCTTTCAAAATGTAAGCTTGTGGTTAAGACCTGTAGAGGTCCCTATTATCACATTTTTACGCTCACATTCTTGATGTTACAGCCTTAGTAAATATTAATCACTGAATATCACAAAAGCTTTTTTTAAAATCAAATAATGGCAATATCAGAAATCTCTAAAGAAAGTTTTACTTTTGTTATACTCTCACAACTACACATATTTTTCTTAATTAACCTAGGGTAGAGTTTCCATTGTTTGGAGGTCATATTAGATTTTAATAATGGGAAGCAGGGGAATTGCAATTTCGTTCTTTCTTGAAAAATAATAATAATAAAAAATTACAGATTAAAAAAAAAAAAAATATTGATAATGTTTGCTCAAAAGTTACTGAAAATAATGTAATCTATATTTTTGGCATCTGCTTTAATTATATAAATATATACTATTCAAATTACATTTTTCTCCTAATTTGATTCATTCATTGAATCTTTTATTAGGGAACATTTGGGAATTGCAAAAAACTTTTTCAGATTTATGTTTGTGTGAAATTCATTTTTGTAGTATTGTTAGATTTAGTCTGGTGCAATTACTGTCACATATTAGAACTGCTACACCTTTTCACATACGTATTCAGACTGCTGATAACTTAGTAAATCTTGTGAAAATATCATGTACATGTCCATTTTGATGAATTTATCATTTCAATTTTATACAAGATCCAAGTGTACACATTATTTGATCACATCATAAGCTTAAATAGTTATCAGCAGATTGATACGAATATAAAAAGGTGTAGCAGGTCTAATATGTTAGTATCAGAATGGCTTAACTGAAATTTAATAACAAATCTATTTCATACTACCTCAAAGTAGTATTCTAGTGCCGTTATTATTTAACATTTATTTAGATGATTTGGGAAAAAATGAGGAATTTTCACAACTTTTTTACTATGTAAAAATTGTCAAATATGTAGAAATATTAATATAAACATAAATCTGTGATTGCATTCTTTTACAAAAAAATAATAACAATTTTGTGAAATAGTATAAAAATAATGAGTATTATTATGGATAAATGTTCAACTGTTTCTTATTAAAAGACATCTGAATTAAACTGTCCTTATTATATTGAAAATCATAAAATAAATTTGGTTGCTATTCAGAAAGACCATTGCATTATATTTTCTAGCAATGGATCATTTCACTATCACATTGAAATTATGCAAATAAAGCTTTTAAAATTATGAGTATAATTCTATGGCATGGTAGACAATTTAATAGCTCTACAAAGCAAAAATTGTTTCTCTCTTTGATTCTGCTTATTTTCGAATATGGACTTGTTGTTTGGAATCCAAGTTCTAAATGAGATTATCTAGATTCAATTAGTCTACAATAAATTTTCTAAATATATTAAGTTAAAATAATCATAATATATCTCTGTCTGTTAGAAAAAAGATCAGAGATCATAAATTCTTATATAATCTTATCATTTGGAAAATTATTTTAATAAGTAAAATCTCAGATATTACTATTAATAATTGTTTATGTAAAATACACACATATAATCTTTTTTTACATTAAGATTTGTCACTCTACCACATTAAAATCTTTGCTTTGTTTGCCTAATATTTATAACAAGATTTTACTAATGATAATATTTTTGTATTAGATTTAAAAAATAATGATAATAATAATAATCTTACAAGTAAATATGGCATAAAGACATATACACAGTTTGATATATATATACTTGCTTATTGTATATTAATTATGGTACAGTCTGGAATTGGCTTAATGCTGTAGTTTTGTACGCTAAATAATTTGAATTGAATTATTTAAAAAAAAAAAGATTAAAATAACTTTACAGATTTTTTTTTTGTTTTTTAATAGCAAATAATATTTTTTTGTAACTTAAATGAAATTTTAAAAAAGATTTATGCAAGTAGTCTGAATTTCTTTGAATTAAAATGTATGCACTATAAAATGTATTGTATTATTGTTCAGCAGTTTCATTAATAAATTTTTACATTTGTTTATATTAGGGATCATTTGCTCTATATTAAAAAATTAAAAAAATTTACTTTATAGTAATTCATTTTCTTTCAAAAAAAAGTTTATTAAAAATTAAAACATACAAATGAATCAATATTATTTAACTTGAAAACGTATTTGTTAAATAATAAGCGATCAGCCAATAAATCATGTAAAAACTTAAGTATTACTAAAAAAATGGTAAATTATCACATATCCTTTAAAAAATTATGAGATAGTTTGTATTTAGAGTTCATTCAATAGTTAACAGAGATGAGTCCAGAGGTTTTTAAAGTTACATAATACGTTAATAATGATTTATCTTGTAGTCTTAAAGTAAATGGATTTTAAATGTAGTCAGAGACATATTATAAAAATTGATGGTGAGCCAAAAAATTATTATTGGTGATAGATAGTAAAAAATATAAGCTCTTCATACAAAAAGGTAAAAAATAAGGCTTATAAATTTAGAAGTTACTTGTCACAATATTATATTAATTTTTTTCATTAGGCATAAAAATTGATCATCAAAGGCAACCCAAAGAATTATTTAATATATTTAAATTATTAATATTAGAGAAATGGTAATGAACCTGTTTATTAGTATTTATGATGTTTGCTATTTTTACGGTATTTTTTTGTTTTTGATTGAAAATTGAAGAATATTTTATTTTGTACAAAATTAAATCCCATAAGTTTATAACTGTAAAGATATTTGGTATCTAAAATATTAAATTAACCATAGATTATTTATTTATTTGGCTAATATTTTCGTTCCATTAAAACTAATTTTTGTTTACAATTGAGATTTATTAATAATTTTATTGAATATTGTCAATTACTTTTTTTTGAGAATCATGAACATTATTAATAATGGTATGAGTTCAAAAAAATAAATTTTATATTTGCCAAGCTATGGATTTAAATTATTTCCCCCTTTTTTTTCTTCAAAGAATTAAATTGAAATGTGTTTCCTTTAATTATTGTTATCTATAATGAAGCATTTTATAAGTTTTTCACTTAAAGAAATATATTTCTAGCATAACAAATATTTTCTTATTATATTTTAATACACAAGAATAAAGATTGATCTTTTTTTTTTCAATTTACTAATCTAATTTGACAAACAGTGAATTTTTATATGGCAAATGGAATTAATTATGCAAAAATTTTATTATAGTTAATTTAGAATTTAAAATACTAATATACTTTTTTATGTATATTAAAAACTAAAATTTAAAAACAACCTCCCGAATAAGGACTGAGATAGTGCCTTAAAAAAAATAAATTAGTTTTTGTTTATTTTAAAACACTAACTCAGGAGAAAGTATGTAGAAATATTTTTTTTTATTGCGTATTAGGATAAGACTGGTGATTTATATTCTTTTTATTGTTATGTACTCATTTTAATATCAGATTGTGCATTTAAAATCAAATGTTTATATAATCATTAAAACAATTCTTTTTTTCTTCTTATTGTTAGTAATCAATTAACAGAATTAATTGTTTGTATTCATTTGCCAAATTGAACTTTCAAGGAAGATACCAATTGCTGTTGTTGGTAAAATATTCAGTTTTTGATTTATATTTTTGAAGCGTTTACTATTTATTGCAAATAATTATAAACTAATTGTTGTCCAGCATATATTGTTGCTGTAAATTAGTTGTAAATTAATATATAATTTATAATTTTCATATAAATATAATTTATTAAATTTAAATTTGTATGATTTTTTTTTCATATATTATTTGTAAATAAAATATATATTAAAAACTGAACAAATGTTATTTAATAGGAATGAGTATATAGAGAGGGAAAGCTTGTTTGTCAGACTTGTAAATGATATAACAGTGCTTACAAATACTGAAAAATAGACCTTAAATAGGGGTGGGTGGGGATGGGGAAATGTTAATTAAATTTGTTAAAAACAAATGTGAAAAATAAAAATAAATAAAATTAAAATTCCTTCACCTGAAATATCCATGATCTGAGATTTGAATCCAGCCTGTGTGAACTTGGATTTTTTCCAGGTTATAAACAGGTTCAGGTGTTTTTTTTTCAGGTTAGATGTTGCATAACTAAACCAGTTAGCTATCCAATAGGAGTTGGTAAATAGATATGTAGCTATTCTTTGCTTGAGGATAAAAGATCTAAATTAGTCTAGATTAATCAGTTTATAGTCTATAAGATATCTATAAAAATATAAATAATTGATTGTCATAAGAGATGTCATACTTCCAAGGGTGCTTTTCCTATTGTTATCTTTAACCTTAAAATTAAAACTATGAGAAAATATTAGAAAAATATTAAATGAAGAGTGATAATTAAACAGGAATTTTGTAAAATGTTTTGATACTTTAGAACTAAATCATATAAGTATTGAATTCAGCAATGAGTTTTAGACCACAATGTATCCTATATTCATATATATTGCTTATAATAACTTCTTTCATATACACTTTAATGCAAAAAAAAAAAAATCTTTAATAAAACTTCTTTATTTTCCTGACAGTTTCATTAAAGCTTTGAGAAAGCTCTGATGAAGACTGCTGGACAGTTAAAACTGTTGGGAAAATAAAGAAGTTTTATTAAATAATTTTTTTTGCATTAAAGTGTATATGAAAGAAATTATTTAAAGCAACATATAAAAAGAGGAATGTTATGTGGAAGAGGAAAAGAAGTATAGAATGGAGAAGAAGCCAATAAAATAACCCTACAATTATAATATCTTTTGAAATTCCCTGTATTTTACTTTACATGAAAAGGCAAAGTGTACAATTAAATGAATGGAAAAGTTTTGGGAAATGATGAAATTAATACTGGTATTTTAGAAGAAACAAATTAAAAAATAGGGAAATTGTTCACTAAACTGTATACCAGATTACTAAAAGATATTCTAAATGTTTGAAAAAAATGCATTAGTGATATTTAAGAAAAGTGAAAAAGAAAATATTACTAATTACAGATTTATTAGTAATATACAAGATCTTTACAAAGATCATTACAACTTATCTTCAAAGAGTTTTGGACTTAAACTATTCAGAATAATTAATTGGATTTAAACGTGGTTGTAACACAGTAAATCATATCCGAGTATTAAGAAGAATTATAGAAAAGATCAATGAGTTAGCATTTTGCATTGGATTTGAATATTATAAAAAAGTCACTTGACTCTAAGTATTTTCACTATGATCAAAGTTTTGAAATATCAAAATATGAAACTGGATATTATCAAATTCTGAAAAACATTTAATAACATGCAACAGCAGTGATTAAATTACATGGTGACTTTAAAATAATATTAATAAGGGTGCAAGACATAATTCTATTCAAAATAATTCTATATCTTCAAAACTTTTATAGTAAGGAAATATTTTGTGGATTAAATGAGAATAAATTATTTAAGTCATCTTGATTTTGCAAATGATATAATTGTTTTGGCAAAGTTTTCAGGAAATGTTACGTAAGTTATTAAATGAAAGTAAGAAATACTAAAAAGCTAAAGTAAAATTAAGTATAGTTTCAAAAAAAGGAGAAAGTAAATATTCATAGAAATGGATTAGAAAAAAATAACATTTACAATACTTTAGTCAGATTATTAATGCAGATGAAAACATTATGTGTGATTAGTCATAGAATTAAAAAATAGAACATTTTTGATAGAAGTTATTTGATGTTAAAAAAAAATCAAATCTATGTGTTTAAAAAAAGTTTTTAATAAATGTATTTTTTCAATTTTTGGATGCTTAATAAAAAAGTAATATAGAGATTTTAAACCTTACAGCAAAATATGGAATGATGTATATTGGGAATAACAGAGGAATTGATTCTGAAATATATGGGTGAGAGATTAGTATTATTAACAAATGAAAAAATTAAGAGGCTGAAATAGAGATGTACTGGATATATTAATAGAAGAGATGACACTAGATTATAAAAAATCTAGAAAGAGACTTTATTTTAGATGAATAGAGATAAGAAAATTTACTTGATTAATGCAGAAAAGCTATGAATTTGAGAAACTGGATTAAACTTGGAAAGATTTCCTCGCTGCAGTGAATTAATAATGTTTGAAGTAAAAGTGATTAATTACTAGTTATGAGAAATGAGAATAGTTGTTTAGAAAAAATGCATGATTTTATTATTAAATAATATAAAATATATGAAATCTGAAAGAACTTTTAAATACTGTAGCGGAAGTTTATTATTATTTGATGAAAAGAACTAGAAATATGAAGACAGGATATTAGAACTAATGAAATAACTCTTGTTAAAATAGGATAGGAAAAAAAAAAGAAATGTTAGTGCCAGGAGAATGATTTAGTGATTGTAAATTGGATGGTGTAATATTGGGAAAAGTGTCTCAGTTTATGTGATATTTTGTATTAGTTTTAATTGGGATGAATGTTAAACTTGGCTAGCAGGATTTTTGGGCATATGTGATAGAAACATTTGACTTCTTTAAGAAGAAATCATTTGTAAGTTAACCACAGGCATTTTTAACTTTTTGAAAAAGGATAATATACATATCCAGACAAAATATTTTAATGACTTTTCCAGCTTACATTTAGTTATGTAATAGTGACACATTTTTTTTATCCTCTTTAATAAAATCATGAAAGCATTTGAATAAATTTGTGAATTACTTCTTAGCCTGATCTTATTTGGCTTTTTTTTTTGGAAAGAAGTACTGAATGTACTTTTTTGTTTTAGTTTTATCTGATTTATTATGATATTCAGGGAAAGAGAATAGATAACTTAAATAGAGAAAAAAGAAATAGAGTTATGAAAAGTGAATATGAATTAAAAAAAGTTTTAAAATAAAAAGCTTATTGTATTTGATGCAAGGAAAGTGGGCAAAAATGAGGTAAGAATTTGTATTCTAAATATGGTTTATGTGGAGATCTCTCCAGCAACTTTTTATTTATCTATCCATTTCATGTATAGTCTAGGTTTTTACAGTTTTTTGGGATTTTGTTTTAGCATTTTATCTATTTATTTACTGACATATCTTTTAGAAACATACACTGAGGTTGTTTTATGCAGAATACAGTCATGTGTGAATGTTTATAACTTGATTTTTCATAAAAGTGTTTTTCATTCAAACTTTTTAAAAATTATTATTATTATTATTGATAGTCGATAAAATAAATTATTTTTACAGACTATTTTTTCAGGACATATCTGAATTAGTCTTCTTTGACATGAATAACAAGATACGTAATAGCTTATATTGAGTTATAAATGTATTTTTAAAACAATATTTTCAACTAAAAATTTGACTTGTTTCTTCAACAGACTAAAAAAATCTACACTAATAATGTTTTACCCAAAAAGAAGTGATCTTCACCCAAATCAGTATGTGTGAGCTAATAGTTAAAATTTGTGAAGTATTTAAGATGGCAGTTAGTCATGTGTGAATTTTGAAAATATGAAAGTAAACAAAGTTTGAAGAAATTAATTACATGTTAACAAAGCAATAAATGGAAACAGAATATCCAAGAACAATAAATTCATTATCATCCAAAGAGACATTATTATAATCTATACACAACTAGTTGGCCATATATTGGAACAGTCAATATGCATTAATAAATAAAAAAGATTAGATGTGATTGGATCCATAAGTAGTCTTTATTTAAGAACTATTATAGTTTAAGAAGAGTTCAGTTTTGTCAGATCAATATATTTGTCACTAAACTATAACAGATTTTTAATTTATTGTAAGGAACATTTAATAGGTAATAATAAAGATAAGTTTGCCTATCATGGACTTGATGATAATTTAACAATTGGCAATACTAAGGTTCCAGAAGTCTTTGTGATATTTTTTATTGATTGTAAGATATCACCAATCTCAGAAGATCACAGAACTATGTTAGCTAAAATAGGATGATGTCATGCTTCAGAAATGACACTGTATAGGCATCACATATTAGATTTGTGTTAATGATGATATGATTATGTTATTGAATCAGTTGTCTTCTGCTAACTATACTAGACTTTGGTACACATTAGAATACATTGATAACTGTATAATATATAAAATTATAAAACCAATATTGTTGTCTTTTTGGTGTTGTGAATCTTTTGCTGATATTTAGTATGATAATGAATGACTTCAGTATACTAATATCTCTTAATAATATCTGAAAGAGATTCAAATGCTTTTTTGGCCAATTTATTTCTGAATCACTGATTTACTGAATATATAAGGGATCTTATTGAACAATGCTTTCATATAAACCCAGATTTTTATAGAATTTTAAAGCATCTCTTTAGACATTATTTATTGATTATACATATTCTAGAATATTATTAAATGTCTTTATGAATCTATTCAACATTGTACATCTAATTGCATTGAACATTACTACCATTACATAAAGTACTGATTACTAAAATATGATTCTGTTTCTTTTTGTATTGTTTTAATATTATATAATATGTCAGTCACATGCTGTTTTACATGTTGGTAAGTTTTGTCCATTTGTATCAATTTTACACAATTTCTATATCAACCAGTTATTTATTGTCAAGTAATAATAGCTAACTATTTATTACACCAATTTATTTAATATTTGATTTGAATATTTCTAAATTGTATATTATTCACATTATAAATTATATTGTGTACATGATGGAATGAATTGAATTATTATTATTATTATTATAGGCAAATGATAATCATGATTATTTTCCCATTTGGGGAACATGCTTGGGATTTGAGCTATTGTTGATAGAAGCAGTTGGGAAAGAATGGAGAACATCTTGCTCTGCAGAAGATTTACCTCTTCCACTACAATTAATTACAGGTAAAAGTGAATACAACATATCTATAGAAACATGGGATACATAAATATCAGTTATACAAGGTAACTATAAAAAATTTAAGATATTTTTTACAAATATTTTAAATTTTATTTTGTACATGTAAGCATGAAAACTTTAACATAATTATCATCTTTCAATTTCTTGCTCTTCTAAGCATGCTCTATCATAGTTATATCAACTGTGTTGTTATATATCCTCATTTCAACCAGATTCATGCTAAATGTAGAACAGATTTGGCATCTTTGATGAAGCTGTATTTTGAATGCTTTTTAAACATGAAACCAAATATTAGCAAAAATATAAATTATTGCAATATTTAGTAATGGTTTCTCAATCTATTCACTTTTTTTTTTTTTTGCATAATACTCGAGGACTATTATATTTAAATCTTTTATATTAACTGTGTGTGTATGTATATATATATACTAAAAGAGGGAAACACATCTAACTATGGTCAGACCTAGGATCTTCAGGTAGGATGCATGGATGCGATGGAATACCTAACCCATGATCATATTCACCTCCAGTGGGCTAGCTTTAAATTCACACATTAAATCTAGATATAATTTGGGCTAGTTTATCCTAATCTCACCCCCCTTTCCAATTCATACTCAACTCTCTTCAGGGATGGGTCTACCCAAGTTAATGACTACTGCACCTCTATATAAGCAAGGATCAGTCACTTCATTTTCCCAGAATATTTCCAATATCAGTATATATATAAATAAAGGCATGTGTGTATTGGAATTTAGCATACATATTTAGAGGTATGAATGCACAACAATGTGAACAAGACAGAGACCAAATGGATTGAAACAACTTAATAACATTTATTAAATAATGAAGCTACTTTAACAATATTTACATATATAATAATATGTATCACTGATGGCTTTGATAGAAATCCATATCCTGTCGATCTTTATTTACAAAAGTTTAAAATAATGATAATAAAAAAAATTATAAGATCGCGAATTTGACTTACTAATTATTCTTATGTACAGTCGTATTATAGAGTAATGCTTGCTGTCTGATCACAATGAGTATCATCATTCTTCTTGGAGGAGAGAACACCCTTCTATACATATATGTGATTATCTAATATTTATAGGAGAGACCATCTACTACATCGAAAAACAAATATATAACGAGTGTTAATAAAACATTTAACAAATAATGAAAAAACTGTTCTGTCACTAGTGTATGCTTTTAATGTGGAACAACATCGAGCTCTTATCTTATTCCACATTCAGTCAGGTGATGTCAAGCTACTGGAGGGGTAGGTAGACATAAATTTTATTTAATACAATAAAATGTTTACAAAATCTAACTCTTCCCCCCACTATGATTAAAATAAAATTTCCTGTTTTCTGAAATATAAGTTTTTAAATGTGGAAACGAAATGAAAAAAAAAAAATGAAAAGTAAAAATAAAATGATAAATAATAAATAAAATAAAAATACAAATCAATTGAATAAAAAAAAAAATCAATTTCTGAGCCTGCATTGTCCATCATGTCAAAGTCTATTCCTCCTGGTGATAGATCTTCTCGGGCAGTGTACTATCCATAAGTTTAATTGACGCACATTGTGAGATCGTAGATTATCAGTGCTGTCTGATTTGTTTCCTTTGAAGAAGACACAGGAGATCCATTGAAGATCATCGTCATCGACCAGTATTTAATAAAGAAAGGTATTTCACACATCATAACGCTTCTATGGGCTTGAAGATCTGGTGTTCGGCCTTCTATGGCATAGTTATTTTAGACAGACCACATTGTAGTACTCTTGTTAGTATGTGCAGGTTTTTCTAGGATTTTTATGCATAGGGAAATAGCGCAAAAAACTGTCCTTGCAGTTTGATAGCAGTTATTTACTTACTCTCTTGCGATGATTTGTTGTAAATTTGAAATTTTCTTTTTAACAATCAGCTCAACTTATTCGGTTTGCTTCCATATCTTGGAGGTATTTCAGGTTTTGGTTTGTATTGATGGATGAAGTAAATTACTGTTTATTCTTACACTATTGAAATTTGTTCTCAAAATCAAACACATACCCCCATCTTGCTTTGTTTAGAAAAAAAAAAAAAGTACAGTTGTCAAGATGTTGACTTTCTCGCACTTGCTGCATTTGTCTATTATTGCTTAATTGTATGTCAACATAATGTTTTTAAAATAAATATTTATTGGGATTGTCTTTTTGTTTCCAAGTTTGGTTGCCTAGCAATATGCTTGACATTAGGTCATTATCTGTGTATTTTATTTATGTTCACATCGTAATGTTGGTTAGTTGATGACTTACAATACTCTTGGTTAGTCATATTGTCTATATTGAAACTATAAGATTTGAATTCAAATCTTAGTTTCACCTTAGTTCTGTCATCATTCTACCTCTCACCCATTATTATAAGTTTACATGGATTCTGACCTTGAATATTGGATTTGGTGCGTAATAATATGCAATATACGTACAATTATTAAAAACGTCATATATACGCACACACTCCAATATAGTCTATATATTAAATAATGCACTGCAGAGTATTATTAAATTGCCGTGCGTGATTTTTGTGTAAAATTAAATAATCATATTAATCTTATTGTGATCATTTAAGTAATATTTTAATCTATAAAAAAAACCTAATAATTATATTTTAAAAGTAAACATATTTGTTATTATTTAGGTCAAATTCAGGTAGTACTTAAATTATTAAATCTAAAAAAAAATCTTTTAATTAAATGTAAAGACGTTTAAAAGAATAGAAATTCCCCTGCTAATTAGAGTGCAAATCATAGCGGAAGGGGGAAAAGATGACAGAGCTAAAAAGGTATTTTAAACTTACAATTTTATAAAGAAAAGGGTTTGTCAAAAAGCTTTTCTAAATTACGTCATGTAAAAAGGTAAATGTTAAAAAGTGGTCAGATTGAAATTTCAATCTGTACCACTAATGCATCCGTGACCTAAAGGGATATATAGCACAGACCAGGATGACGCAGTTGTTCGATCGATCCAAAAGATAAAGAAAAAAGGAATAAAAGCAACAGACTGATTGCTTATAGGCATATAATAATTCTTGTGATGAATATGAGTGGTAATTCGTAACTATTAAATTTCAAATATGCTATTGCTGTTGCTTGTTTCGTATCCCGATCCAAATTTAAATCTAACAATGTGCAAGGAGTAGGCGCCTGCTGCGCTTCTCCGGACTGTGGCTATACAATACGGAGCTTCCCATAAAATGAGATAAACCTAAACTGATGCTGCTACCTATGTATAAATATTTTCCTAAATGTGACTGCTGTTAAACCAGGAACCTCGGACTCTCCAAACAAGTGTGCACACTTCGATTAATCAAAGGTAACATGATACCCAAGATTAAAGACTGTTTTTGAACTCTAAAGTTAATTATATATTTTCTAATGTATCTTTTAAATTTCATCTTTCAAATTCCAATGTAGTGCAACTCTAACTAAACTTTAATGTAGATCTGTAACCATCTGTAAATAATCTTATATTTTAATTAACCTCGTAAACAATTTATCTCTTATTCTTCTACTTGGGTATCTAAATTTATTTGTATTAGTTAAATATTATATTTCATGCCCACGTGATTTTCGAGCTGATGTTTTCTCCCCATTAATTTCACAGAAGAATTGCCCCTCTTTTGCGCGACCATAAATTTAAATAAAAACCCGCATCTTTTAAATAAACACTCAGCTCGGGAATTATGATATCAATTCAACATGTATTATGATGGCGAGATCCTATGATTATTAGTATAGTGTATTTGCCACTTGGCAATCATTTTATTTAAATAATATTATAAGTTATTTCATTAAGTTTTAAACCTAGAATAGTATTGTTCGAGGAAGGGGGGAAGTTAATAGTTTATCGTTTACTTATTGAATGTGGGGCTTGGAAATAAATTGAACATTTTTAACAAAAGCATGGAGTAGATAAATGTATTTGCATTGCATGTGTGAACTGCGTTGGTTTATCGATGCCTTAAACTTAAAAAAACCCCCGCAGAAACCAAATAGAGATTCCTTAATGTTTTAGTTCTCATAGACAAAAGGGCATAAAGAAATGACCCCAATGGTAACTAACCTTGTCATGCGGTCGGGGATGGAAAGGCTACGACCTCACGCCGATACCGCACATGTGACAACTCCTAAGGGCACCGACCCGATGTTTGGCCGTCCCTCTCATCTCTACATTTCTCAGCGGTCATCTTCTTATAAAAGCCGAATCTTTTCATAGCTTGGCAGCATCAAGTTAATGATTAGTATAAATACCTATGCTTGGTCTATTTCCACTCCTCCACATCTGCTACTCTATTAATAAATTATTAGTATTTATAAATAATCCAAGAAATAGTGATTGCTAAGTTGGAAAGTGCACTCCTCATTAGGACTCCATATTGTAATCTCGCGACATTCGCAACTTAAACATGAGGCATGAGATGTGATCGTATGATACCCGAGTAGAATTAAATTACATATCAATTAATTAAGTGTTTAATAAATAATTTGCATATATCTATTTCTGTGTTGCGTGTCTGCTTAATTTTATAGAAATAATCTAATGTCTCATTTCATTATCAACTCTTATTAAGTATATAGTAGTAACCCTTAACCTTAATCATAATTTGAGAGTTTCTTGATCTCCCTGACCACAGGGCCTGGAAAGATATTGCTATTGTTATGGTAGACGCGTTGTCATGTGTGTTTTGTTGTGAAGGAAATGACTTTGTTCGAACACAGTACAGTAGGATCTGAACTCGCCTATTGCGCTGCTCTTCGAATATGGTGGTGGGATTTTGCAACTTGTTAACAAGGCATGCAAGTTCTTACCGTTACAAGATATACGTGGGAGTATTTATTTTCTTAGTGTCTAACTTGAAACTTTATATTTCTTTATAACAAAAAAAACATAACTTGCTGATTGCAGTGTTTAGAATATATATGTGTGTTTGAAAAAGAGTAAGCAATTGTTTAGGCTTAGTTTGGTCTAGTTTAGTTCAGATGGGTGGTAGTTTCTAAGTCCCCTTACAATACATATAATATTTTAATAATCAAATGTATACATATACAATAATAAACAATGATACCATGTCACACTGAATGTAATGTTTGCACAGAAAAAGTATATTGCTTATATATTAGAGTTCTGCCTAATGAATGGCAGTTTAGTCAATATCACAATTTTTATAATTTATTATGAAATACAAAGGTATTACAAATTATGCTTAAATCAACACTTCATATAGTAAAATATATAATGATGCAATAGTATTTTTAATTTAAATGCAATTTTTTTTAAAAAAAATAATCAAAATAATTGAAATATACATTGTATATAATAAGATGTTCTTTAGGCTTTTAAAAAAAGGATTATATCTTTTTCATAATGTATATGCTGCTATGTGTTGTGTTGATTTAGTTAACATTTGAATTTAGGCATTATTCTTAATATTTTTAGGCTTCGTAATCATATATAAAGATTGTGGGTTTCCAAAAGAATGATGGAATAGTGATTGGTAGCTTTCTTGATACATTGCTGTTAGAGAAACTAGAATCAATGTGAGGATAATTAATTATTATTCTGTCCTATCAGCTAAGATCTTGTAATTTAAAATCTGTAGTATTGGCAGTTAAATGATTTTATACCATTATTTATTACAATCATTTAAACTGTAATTTATTACTTATTTTTATTTGTTTATTAAAATATTATTTATTTGCATTATTTGTTATATGGGATTATCTTTAAGTACAAATGAAATGATTATGATTATTTCTGCCTTGCTTCATTATATTTGATGAAATGTTATTTAAATAATATTTTATCATAATTTATTGTGTGTATATGTATTTATAATTATGATAAATCATAAAAAAATAATACAATACTTTTACTGTTACAAATATACATATAAAAGAAATATAACCACTTAAATAGCCCACTATAGGGCAAAAGCCTTTTCATCATCTCTATTCAAGTATTAAGAAATATTGCTAGTTGATGAAGGTAATATTTAGATATTTATAATGGAAACTTTAAAGAAGCAAAATATTGTATTTGTTTAACTGCAATTAGAAATTAAAAATTGACTAATCTCAATATTTTAGATTATCACAATATGCAAAGTAAAATATTTGAGCAGTAAATAAAATGTTATAAGATTTTATTTTTAAATTATAATTAAGAGTTGAAATCTGACGGAAGATAATGACTGTACTAAAAACTATGTTATATACAGCCAAAAAGCATGGTTAATGCTACTAATGGATTCTTTCCTTTCAACAACCATATAAATTCATTGATTATATTATCTAGACATTCTTACATAATTATTTTAATCTGGTAAGCTATGAGGAAATTAATTGTCCTCAGTTATCAATTAATTCAATGTTCTGAATTAACTTTGACCTTTTAAAAATATATTTTTTATTATATTATTTTAGAGATTCTAAAATGGCATATTTCTACCATGTCTCAAGCATTTTATGGTATCAAAAAATGAAAGGTAACTCATGCTTTCTAAACACAGGAAGCTATCTTTTACATAAAATAATATAAAATTATAGTTTACCTAGTAGCTGATTAACATTAAGTCATTTTTTGATTTGGCCATGTGGGATTTTCTTTTACTAATTCTATGATATAGACATTGTTTTCCCAATATTTATATCTTATATTTGTTGTAAAGAATTATTTGCTGAACTATAAGATTGTGTCATCCAAGGTTTTCCAGTGATTTTCATAATAAATATTCAGTTATTAATTAACAGGAAATTACACTATCTCATGTTAATATCAGTCCTAGCAATTTTGTTTGTTGATAAAAGCTTTGTTTTTCATGAAATCAAATATTTATGCATTAATGGATATTTTAAGTGATTACTAAAATGTGAAAGAATCAGCAATTCAGTTTTATGAAATTTTTCTTTAGGTAACTTACATTAGAAGAAAAAGTGCCATTTTACTTCCAAATAGGGCTCATTTCTGTTATGGAAATTTTAATTATCTTAAAAGTCAAAAGTAAGTCAGTATTTATTTAAATATCATACTATTTGAAAAATGCATGAGCAGAATAAAATTCTATGTCCCTCTTTATCTTTAATAGGTGACAAAGATAAAAGTTTTCAGTTCTGAGTTTAGAGAGTCACTATTTTTTTCTTTTAATGTAATTTTTAGATGAATCTGTTCATCTCTACACAGAGAAGATAAACTAACTTGCAAGAAAAATTATTTGGATTTCTTTATCACCCTTGTATGCCTGCAAAAACTTATTGTATATAAAAAAAAACTGGCACATTGCAAAAGTTTCAAGTTTTCCAAAAAATTGATAATGATTGTTGAAGTCATTCTAATACTGCTTTCTATATTCTAGCCATTATTTTTTGTATACTGATTCTCCCATTTTATATAATGTTTTTATTGATATTTTATTTGAATATTTTGGATTGCTTTTTATGCTATTTAATAAAAATAAAATACCATAGGACATGGTTATAAATTTTCCATTAGTCTTTCAGTGTTCAAATAGTGCATAAAACTTTAACTTATTGCAACAAACCATATTCAGTAAATTCTTTTTGATTTTGAATTTTTAAATGAGTGCAAATGACATTTGTGACCTAGATAACAATAGAACAGAGACATAATGTATTGAAACATAAAACTATTTTAGATATTTGAAATTTTAGCAAGGCTTGGAGTAGCCAATAATCAAATGTAAGAATTTTTGCAATATAAGATGTTAATAGATTTTGATAATATTGGTGATTCACATACTCAAGTCATGTGGGCTGCATATTTTGCTTTCATATTTAACAACAAAAATATAATGGACTTAAAAGAAATAATATTAATTGTTAAAATTGAGTTCACTTCAAATATTTAGCACCAAAAATTATCCAAAGATTTTGAAATCAGTTGTTTATACTAATTGTTATTATTGTTTGATACTACCCTTTTTTAAGTGTATGGTGAATAACTAATGTATTTTCTCACCTAAATTGAAAGTTATATCATTTTCAGAATCTGTGATAATGTCAAGAACTTTAGATATATTAAATTAGTCTGTATTTGTCACTCATTGTGATTGCTACCAAAAAGTCATAGATTGTAGTATTGTAGTGCTTAATAGTCTTTCAAAAGTAAGCAACTAACCCAGTATATATATTTTTTTTTTTAAAAAAAAAAGATTTTATGTAAGACAAAATAGAAAATTTTATAGTTCATACACATTTAATAGTTTTGTCAGAATCACCTTGCTCAGTGTTTTATCACACTATTCCATTCTATTTGTAGTCTTGCATGATTTAGTGTAGGTATCAAATACTGGAGGGTTCCATACTTGAATTGATGCTAGTTCTCATAATATGACACTCAAACATCTTATAAATTTTCAAGCACAGCAGCAGAATTGCACTGGAGAATAAAAAGCACACTTGACAAGCAACAAAAGTTGAAGTCAAACATATTCTATAGTGAGAGGAAAGCAGTTAAATCTCTCAAAGTAGATAAATCTATAATTATCCTCCCTGTTGACAAAGGCAATGCAACAATTGTAATGGATACAATTGATTATGACAACAAAATACAAGAACTTTTCACATCAGGCCAATATAGAAAAGTGGCAAAAAATCCAATACCAAGCATGGAAACAAAGTTACAAGTATACTCAGAAACAATTGCAGTACTTCACTGATTCAGAAAAAAGTAAAATATCATATTTCAGTAAAATTTCTCATTTTTATGGTCTACCAAAAATCCATAAGGATCATGTTCCATTAAAATCTATTGTTAGTTATAGAGATGCACCTTGCCAAAATTTGGCAAGATTTTTTCTCAAAGTTCTAAGTCCTTTGGCATACAAGACCCAGTCCTTTGTCAGTGATTCTAGACACTTTGTAGAATTAATCAAGAACATGAAAATTGAAAGAACAGACTTACTGGTAAGCTTTTATGTGAAAAATTTAATCATGAATGTACCATGTGAAAAAGCATTGTCTATTGTAAAGAAAAGATTAAATTGTGATAATAGTTTACAAACCGGAACAGCTCTTCCTATTGATAGTATACTGGAAACTATTAACATTCTGCATAAAAACAACCTACTTTCAATATAACACATAATTCTTCCAACAAAATCAAGGAATGGCTATGGGCTCATCATTCCGATTAGCAATATTGACATGGAAGAACTTGAAACCTCAGCCATAAAAACTACTCCAAATTTACCTAAAGTTTGGCTTCACCATGTGGATGATATATTTGTTATATGGCCACATGGTGAAGCACTTTGATGAAAGTTACCCCTTAGGTTTGAGCAGTCTGTTCCTGCATGAATACCAATAATATTGAGCAAATGGTGAAGTTGCTAAACAACATAGATTCAAATGCAACCAATGTAACGAATAGGATGCCAGAAAAATGTTAAAAACAATAAAGCAAAAACAAAACATCTTAAACCCAAAATCAGCTCCCCAAATCTCGAGGGAAAAACCTATGCCAGAGTGCAGCAACTACATGCCCAAAATCCTGAAGAAATCAAACTGAAATGGTACTTGAGGCCATGTTCCTCACACCAAGAAGCCAAAAAGATAATGATGAACCAAACTGTGAATCGAGTAATCACTAATTTGATGTGTTTGTGGAAAGGTAAACTGCCAAATTTCACTTTGCAGAGCTGCCCTATGATAGAGATTTTATTTGAGGGTTTGCTAGTTAAGGCTTTGTTAGATTCTGACAGCCAGATGTGAATGGTGTGAGATAAGTTTTACCATGAAATTCTGATGAAGAACTCCAATGTCAAAATCCTGCCACTGAAATTGATACAAGTTACCATGGCTAACAGTAGAAAGGCTAAATTAGCACGAAAAAAAATATGGTTTCAAATGAAAATTGGCCGAACGTTCCTCTATCATGTTTTCCTCATATTGAATGGCCTAATACACAAGGTCATCTTAGGGGCAGACTTCTTACATGTGAACCATTGTACTATTGATTTCTCTGATAGAGGCAATCAGGATAAATGATAAGGTATTGGAAATGACATTGCTTTCGAGATATGACTTACCCAAGATTGATTGCATAGTATCTACAATCCCAGAAGCACTCATTGTAAGGTTGCTGAATCCAATATACCTGGGAATGATAATATGGTGAAATTGCAATCAGTTATTGATGAATTCAGTCTGGGTTTCTCAGAGGAATCAGAGATAATAGAGGATTTCCAACAAAGAATAAAACTAGTCTATGACTAACCATTTCAATCCAAATCCTATCCTATTCTGTATCAGCATTGGGAAAAGATATCCAAGCAGATTAATAAAATGCTGGATTGGGGGATTATTTACAATTGTTCTTCACCTTACTGCAACCCAGTTGTAATCATGAAGTCAAAAGATGGGTCGATAAGATTTTTTTTAAATGCTTGGCAACTTAACAAAATTACAGTTCCTGATAGGAATATCTCACCAACCATACATGAATTGTTCATGAAATTTGGAAATAAGAAAGTGTTCTTCATTTTAAACTTGACCTCAAGTTATTGGCCGTTTGAACTCCATCCGGAAGATCGTCAATACCCTGCCTTCTGATATGAAAGTTTTATCTGTCAATTTAATAGAATACCCTTTGGATTGTGCTTGGACAAAACCCTATCTCCTGATGTCAAACAGGTAGCTATCATTTACGTGGATGATGTAATAATTGTATCTGCCACGATTGAAGAGCATCTTCAATACTAACCCTATTCTTTAAAGAGTGATATGAAAAAAGGATAACAGTCAACTTCAAGAAGAGCATATTAGTTTGCGATGAGGTAATCTTCTTAGGTCACATCATTGGTTGCAATGGGATCAGACTGCATTAAGACAAGATCATTGCCATTCAGAACTTTCCAAAACCCACTAATAACAAACAGATCTGGTCATTTTTAGGGCTATGCAACTTCTATAATTGTTTCTACCAAAAATTCTCTGACTATGGCTACTGAAACCAAAATAGTTGCAGAAAAAGATAGACTAAAGGCTTATGAGCAATTCACCAAAATGGCAAGAAGAGCATATTAGTTTGCAACGAGGTAATCTTCTAAGGTCACATCATTGGTTGCAATGAGATCAGACTGCATTCAGACAAGATCATTGCCATTCAGAACTTTCCAAAACCCACTAATAACACACAGATCTGGTCATTTTTAGGGCTGTGCAACTTCTATAATTGTTTCTACCAAAAATTCTCTGACTATGGCTACTGAAACCAATATAGTTGCAGAAAAAGATAGACTAAAGGCTTATGAGCAATTCACCAAAATGGCAAGTCACTGGAACCAAAATACAAAAAAGTCCCTATACAAATTTAAGGCTGGAGATAAAGTTCTAATAAAAACTCCACACCCAAGTAGACCCCAGGAAAATAAGTACCATAAGTTCTACAATACATATGAAGGACCATATACCATCATTAAGCAAACAGGTTCCAATGTAATTTGGATAAACTGACATGGAGAGATGTATAATGCCTGCATCTTAAAATCTTTTTTTAGCTGTTCCGAATAACCTATGATGATCCATCAAATCAACTAGCTAAAGAGTGAAAGTAACCATCGAGCAAGGTATAAAAATGATGTAAATCACATCACAGGTGATCAAAAAAAATGTACAAGACTATGGATATTAAGTTTGATGGGGTATTCTCCAGAAAATGCTCAAATATGGTCACTGGAATACCTTGAGACTAGCCAAGACATAGGAGACAATCCATTCCAATAAATGGATAATCTAATATTTAACTAGACCTTTATGAATCCCGTAAGTCTCAAAAGGGAACAGGAAGAAGGCTAGCAAATAAACTCATAAGCCATCTGTGATAGGGGTATATTACCAGTTAGGTCATAATGTCATCAAAGTCCCTAAGTCTAGATCATCCCAGAAATGGTATGACTTAGCCATAAGAAAGATGGTTAAATTACTTAATGTCAGTTATAAAGGTTATGGAGTAGTCAAGAAATAGGTTTAGCAACCCTTCATCCAATTAAAAAAAAAGGCCTTACATTAAAAACATATCAACACATTTGTGTTAAAGTTTAAATACAAATACAAATTTTAACCCCATAAGGGGACTTACAAACTACCACCCTCTTACTAAGCTACACCATACTAAGGCTAACCAAGCAATTGTTAAACAGGCAAAACTTACCATACACACATACATATACTAAATACTGCAATCAGCAAGTCATGTTTTTTTGTTGTTAAAGTTTCAAGTTAGATACTAAGAAAATACATACACCCATATATATATATATATAGACAACATGAGTAATCAAGAGTATTGTAAGTTGTCAACTAACCAACATTATGACATGAACATAAATAAAATATACAAGATAATGACCTAATGTCAAGCATATTGCTAAACAACCAGACTTGGAAACGAAAAGATAATCTGAATATTTATTTTAATAACATTACGTTAATGTACAATTACATAATAATAGATGAATGCAGCAAGCACGAGAAAATCAACATCTTGATAACTGTAATATTTTTTTCTCTTAACAAAGCAAGATGGATGGAAGTGTTTGATTTTGAGAACAAATTTCAATCGTGTAAGAATAAACAGTAATTTACTTCATCCTTCATTATAAATCAAAACTGGAAATACTTCAAAGATATGAAAACAAACCGAATGATTTGAGCTAATTGTTAAAAAGAAAACTTCAAATTTATATCAAATCATTGCAAGAGAATAAGTAAACAACTGGTAACAATCAGCAAGGACAGTTTTTTGTGCCATTTCCTTATGCATTAAAACAACCCTAGAAAAAACTACACGTACTAACGAGGGGACTGCAATGTGGGCTGGCTAAAAGAACTATACTGTAGAAGGCCGAACACCAGCTCTTCAAGCCCATAGAAGCATTATGATATGTGAGATGCCTTTCTTTATTAAATACTGATCGATGATGATGATCTTCAGTGACTCTCCTGCATCTTCTTTAAAGGAAACAAACTGGACAGCACTGATGATCTATGATCTTGGAGTGAGTGCACATCAATTAAACTTGCGGATGGCCAGGAGGAATAGACTTTGAACATGATGGTCAGTACTAGACTTAGAAATTGAATAAAAATTTGATTTGTATTTTTATTTTGTTATTTATCATCTTATTTTTACTTTTCATATTTTTTTACCCCTTTCACTTCCATATTTGGAAGCTTATATTTCAGAAAACAGGAAAGTTTATTTTAAGCATTTGGGGGGGGGGGTATTAGATTTCGTAAACATTTTATTGTATTAAATAATATTTAGGTTACACATCCATCCAATAGCTTGACATCACTCAACTGAATGTGGAAATAAGGTAAGATCTTTGTGTTGTTCCACATTAAAAGCATATAGTAGTGTCAGAACAGAGTTTTTGTTATTTGTTAAATGTTTTACTAACACTCATTATATATTCGTTTTTTGGTGTTCATGACTAACTTTCTTGAGTAGATAGTCTCTCCTAACAATATTAGGGAATCAGATATCTGTATAGAAGAGGATCCTCTCCTCCAAGAAGGATGATGATACTCATCGTGAATCAGACAGCAAGCATTACTCTATAATACAATTGTACATAAGAATAATTAGTAAGTCAGATTCGTGATCTTATAAAAAATTTTTTTTATTATTTTAAACTTTTGTAAAAAAGATCATCAGGGTACTGATTTCTATCATGGGATTTAGGGATTAGGATATTAATCGCATCTAACTCTTAAAGTGATAGAAAACCGAACGTGACATATTATTATATATGTAAATATTGTTAAAGTAGCTTCATTATTTAATAAATGTTATTAAGTTGTTTCAGTCCAATTGGTCTCTGTCTTGTTCGCATGTTGTGCATTCATATCTCTAATTATGTATGCTAAATTCCAATACACTCATGCCTTTATTTATATGTGTACTGATATTCGAAATATTCTGGGAAAGTGATGTAATTGATCCTCACTTATATAGAAGCACAGTATTGTTGACCTCAGTAGGCTCATCCCTGAAGAGAGTCGAGTATGAATTTTCCCCGAGTTCGAATACTGAGACATAATGGAGCCAGAAAGGGGGGGAGGTAAGATGAGGATAAACTAGCTCAAATTATATCTAGATTTTATGTGTTAACATAAAGCTAGCTCATTGGAAGTGGATGTGATTATGGGTTATGTATTTAATTGCAGCATCCAAGCCAGCATCCCACCCAAAGGTCCTAGGTCTGACTGTAGTTGGAAGCATTTCCCCCTTTTGTGAGAAACACCAATCCATTACAATAGTATCTTAGTGATGTCTGAATGATATTTCCCAAAATCTTTGCTTGTACAAATATATAAGATAAAATGGCCTTTAAATAACCTATTGCAAGACAAAGATTTATCTAGCATTCTTTAATGATAGAGAATGAAAAGATTGCTTAATAGGCTAGTTAGCAATCTAGACTTGAGGAGTGAAGGTTTATGGCTTTCCTTTTTTATTTTATCCATCAATTAAAACTAAATCAGATATTCCTTTTACTTATCAATAAATGGATTATTATCTGGGTTGACTAAGTGAAAAGTTCTAAACTTGCTTGGTATTTGAGAAAATTGTAAGATATTAGTAATGATATTACTTAATCTGCTTTGTAATAATAATAATAAATTTTGCTATTAAGAGAGAATAGAGTAAATGTAGCATGTTTTTATTATTGCTATTTTGTACTTTATAATTTCAACCAAGCCTAGATTTAGCTGTTTAATCAGCACATTTTATAAAAAATCTATAGAATGGAAATCTTGTTCAGAGTTGCTATGGGATTAGGAGATGTATTGCAGTGAAACTGTTTTTCTGAGCTTTTCTAAATAATAGAGAAAGTTAGACAGTTTAATCAGAAGGAGTTTGAGTGAAGCTTTCTTGAATTTTTTCCATTTTAACCTTCTTAGATTATGCTTTGGTGAGATTAAGTCTTACACAAAATACATCTTATGTATATATATAGATCTTGATTGTTTTATATTTGATTATTGTTAACCTATATAATACATGATTGATGATTAAGATTTATGTAATAGAGTATATAAACTTTTAGATGATATACTTATACTTAGTATCTATATATTATAATGATGCTAGCAATATATATATATATATATTTATATAATTATGTATGTTTTGTTACTATATGTAATTTTTATTCAAACTTTATAATATTTTTCTGATCATTATTACTGTTAACACATAATGTGAATCATTACTTACATATTATAAATATCATTTTTGTATCATATTTTTTTAGGCTATGAAAAAAGTAAATTATTTTCACAGATGCCTTCCAAGTATATTGACAGTTTGTCAAATGATTCTATTACAATTAATTTTCATCATAAGTGTATGACTCCAGAGGTAAGTAGAATTATTTAAAGTAATAAGCTTATTAATAAAAATAGCATTTTATTACATAAAAAAAATTACAGCGAAAAGATTATATTATTGAATTGGAAGACATTCTCTTTACAAAATAAAGAATTAGTTATTACTTTTAACATAATTGTAAATTAAAAAAGAAGTGTTAGAAAAAAATGTTAAAAGTTGACAATTAGTTATAACAAGTAACTAATTTAAATTCCTATTAAATAAATGCCCAAAATGTACATTCAGTAATGCATAAAAATAAAAATAAAATTATAAAATTATATCATATAAATTATAATTTCTATAAAATAAAACCACCAAGAATAGAATAATAGTTTACTTTATTATGATGGAATTAATAGAAACTTCATAGATTTTGTTGGTTGCAATATTGAATATGTTTATATAAGAAATACATTGTCTTGAGTATCTATAAGGGATACTTTATTTTCTTATTCTTTGTACAGTATAAAAAACAAGAAAACAAAATATTCCTACAGTTGTTACATCTTCTGAATTGTCCACAATTTTAAATGAAGAAGTGAGACATACAAGTAAATATGAAGAAAGGGAAACTCCAGGAAATGATAGAATTATAATATATATTTTAAAAGAAACCGGTAAAGAAATGGAAAATTTGTTGGCAAAGTTATATACCAAATATTTAAATGATAAAGATATAACAGATGATTGGAAGCAATAATAAATTAATATTTATGAAAAATGATAAAGAAGATATTAGAAATTACAGACCTATTAGTCTTCTATCACCTCTACACAAAATCTTCACCAAGATAATTACAATTCATCTATAGTGGACTTTGAATTTTAACCAACTAGAACAAGCTAGATTTAAAAGTGGTTTGTAGCAAAGTGGATCATATCTAAATATTGAGAGTAGTTATAGAAAGGATCAATGAATATGAATTATCATTATGCTTTGGATTTGTAGATTATGAAGAAATATTTGATTCTTTAAGTATTTCTACATTGATTAAAGAATTGGATCACAAAATATAAATGTGAGGATATTGCCACATTATGCATTAGCCAGAGATTGGATTTATGGTGGTACTAAGAAGATTTACATTAAGATGTGTGTATAACAAGATGATTCAATATCTAAAAATTTTTACAATAGTTTTACAAAAAAGTATTTTGTAAATTAAAATGAGAAATGAAAATAATTAAAAGTAAATGGAAATTATTTAAATCATTTACATTTTTCAGATGATGTGACTGTTTTTGCAAATATTACTTCAGATATTTAGGAAATATTGAAGACTTATCAGATAAAAGTAAGATTAAAAGTAAATACTAAAAAGTTTAAAGTAATTTTCAATGGACTTACTCAGAAGAAAATAAAGATTGTTGATCATGAATTAAAAGAAATTAGCAACTACTTGGTCAACTAATTAATACAGATATAAACCTAATCGATGAAATTAATCATAGAATTAAACTTGAATTAAGTGTTTTTGGTAGAAATACTTTTATTTTAAAAAGGAATATGCCTATGTATTTGAAAAGGAAAGGTTTTAATAGTGTTTTACCAATTCTTATTTATGAATTTGAGACTTGGACATTTGACAGAAAAGCAATTCAGAGACTTCAGATTACTCACTAAAATATCGGAGAGATGAAATTAGGAGTAATAAGAAGAAATCAGATATCACTGACATTATCGAAAGAATTAAGAAACTGAAATAAAGCTCAACTAAACATATTGCAAAGAAAAGGTTATAATAGATAAATACTTGAAGTCTTAAATAGGAATCCTAGAAATAGATCACATGTGAGATTAATTGTTGAAATAAGGAAGTTTGCTGGTGTATTGTGTAAAAGAAAGGTTAGGAATCAAAGAAACTGGATTAAACTTGGAGAAACATTCATCCTGCAGTGGATCGATAATGGTGAAAATGATGATGATGCAGTAAATAAATTATTGTGAGTATATTACACTAAATATAATTGTCCTAGATCAAAATTATAAAATGTTGGACAAACAGACTGAATAATAAATAAGTGTGAGTAAATATGATTTTATTTGATAAATTATTCAATAAGTTCTTTTGATCAAGGTTTAAAAAGAATGTGTATTGTAATGAAAAAAATATTTTTTTTCTTGTCATTGGTTAAGAATTATTTATAGATTTTATATTTCCTTTTTGTTTGTTTAAAAAAAAGGATATGGTACTTGGGTATTATTCCTGCAACCTAGGAAAGATAGGACGACTTTTTACATACGCGATATTGTTGCGAACATTAAATAAACCCTTGCGATTTTAGTTTTTTTCCTCGTTAAAAAACGTGTTTTTGAACGGGCACAAAACATGCTTTGAAACGTGCCAACCGAAACTATTATATAGGTGCTTTTTTTGGACATTTTGGTATTTTTTTTCTGATTCAAAAGTTTGTTTGTACATTTTAAACTTACCATTTGTTATTATTGTGAATTTGTTTTTAACATTTTTAATTTCAACTGCATTATTTACTTGTGTTTTTTTTTCCAATTTCAATTTGGTTATTGTCCGACTTCTGCGTTTTTGAATCTTGAATTAAAAGTATTATTTAATTGTAATTGAATGAAGACGTTGACTTTGTTATTTGTTTATTCCAAAAATTAGATTGCCTGGCAGAATTCCATTTAGAGCATGTACTGGGCAGTCACTTGTTCCACAAATCTTTCGGAGAAATAGGAAGGACGGTGGGAGGGGGGATATTACTGACAATCGCCATTTTGTATGTAAAAATCGTCTGCATAAATGTATATTTCATAGAATATTTTTTCTTTTTTACTTTTATAAAAATATATTTATGTTGGCTTTTTTTTTTACGGACCACGTATTTTTTTTTTTAATTGATCGAATTAAGTAAGCATCAAAAGTTAGTTTGTGTCCGTGTACAATTTGTAAAAAAAGTACGTGTATATCTCTCATAATATTTTATTGTTTTTGTAAAACTGTATTGAGTATTATTTCTGCAACCAAGAAAAGATAGAATGACTTATTTGTTTATTCGAAAAATTAGATTGCCTGGCAGTATTTCATTTAGAGCATGTACTGGTCAATCACTTGTTCGACAACTTTTTCGGAGAAGGAGGAAGGATGTTGGGGGGGGGGGGTTGCTACTGACCATCACCATTTTGTATGCAAGAATCGTCTGCGTAAGTATATATTTCATAGAATATATTTACTTTTATAAAAATAAATATTTATGTTGGCTTTTTTTTTTCTCCTGCAACACGGACAACATATTTTTTTGTTGAAATTGATCAAATTAAGTATCAAACGTTAACTTGCGTCCGTGTAGAATTCATAAATACGTGTTTATCTCATGTAATATTTTTTAGTTTTTTTTTTGTCTTTGTAAAACTGTATTGAGTATTATTTAGGATGACTTTTCACATTCCTATCAAAGCATTGCTAACTTTCTAATGTTTTTATAATGTTTGATGTTGCCAAAATAACAACATTAAAAAGTTAGCAGTGTATTGATACGAATGTGAAAAGTCCTCCTATCTTTCCTTGGTTGCAGGAAAAATACCCAAGTACCATTAAATTAAATGAGTAACTGATAAAATAATAATTTCTCCAAAAAAATTGATCAAAAAGATAACAACGATGTATGTGTATTCTTTCTTTTATTTTTTAATAAAATTGATACAACCAAACAAATATTTATCTTCAAATTTTACTAAAATGTCCTAATATCTATTCATATTTAAAAATAGTTGCGAAAAAATGTACTAGAATATATATGCATGGACTTCTGTGACTCCTACAGAACAAACAAACTTCAAAATAAACTATGAAATCAGTTTATTAATCCTTCATAGCTTTTAAATATTTACTTTTACATCTATACATTTCATTCATACTGCAAAATAAATCTATATTTTCTGTATTCTTCATACACAAATAAATAATATCCTTGGTACTATTTATTTGTGTATGAAGAATACAGAAAATATAGATTTATTTTGCAGTATGAATGAAATGTATAGATGTAAAAGTAAATATTTAAAAGCTATGAAGGATTAATAAACTGATTTCATAGTTTATTTTGAAGTTTGTTTGTTCTGTAGGAGTCACAGAGGTCCATGCATATATATTCTAGTACATTTTTTCGCAACTATTTTTAAATATGAATAGATATTAGGACATTTTAGTAAAATTTGAAGATAAATATTTGTTTGGTTGTATCAATTTTATTAAAAAATAAAAGAAAGAATACACATACATCGTTGTTATCTTTTTGATCAATTTTTTTGGAGAAATTATTATTTTATCAGTTACTCATTTAATTTAATTACTATTTTTCTATAGTAAAGATGTGGAAATTCTCTACTCTTTTAACAATGAAAAGATCTCTCTAGATTTTATTGTTTAAGTAGAGGTGGTGAATTCTTCAATGTCATGGGTGACCTAACTTTTAGACATTGGGGGTAACTTTTTTGATGAAAGTGTAATTGAGGATGACTACGTTTTTTTTAGGACTTCGAACCAGAAACCAGAAAAATTTTGCACCATCTATTGGCCATTTTTGTCACATTTTTGCTATTTTACATTTATTTTATCGTAAATTCATAGTAGTTTTATCAGTATTTAAATTTTAATTCCAAAAAAAAAAGGTGCTTGTCTTATAGATAAAGATTCCATTGGATGGCACCATTTTCACGCTAAAACTATAAAATATGACCATTCTCGGGCCGTTGATTATAATAATTTTGCTGTGCTTTTTTGTAATGCGAAAATAAAAACAAAACAAAATCGTCTTTTTTAAATATTATTTTTTATTAACGTATACAATTTAAATGATAATAATAAATGTAAAATGAAATCAACAAATTACAATTTGATTCGTGTTTTTTATATCGTATACTTTTTAAATTGTGTTACGGCTTTTTTTTTATCAATTTTCTATCGGTTATTTTTTTACTTGTGTTACGACTTTTTTTATTGTTGTTTAACTAAAAAATAATAATCACAATAAAAGTAAAAGTTGTTACGGTTAGATTTAGGGTTAGGGTTCTGTTGTTTGTAATGCTAAAATAAAAAAATTCAAAATCGTAACCGTACTCGGACAAAAGAAAGAAACTCAAATTTTTTTTAAACAACAACAAACACATACAAATGTCTTCTTTACTTATTAAACATGTTTATAATATTTGCTTTTTATGAAATTTACAAAAAAACCTGTATATTTGGACTTTTCTTACTAGATATTTTTTTTGTACCGCTCTTTTTTATTTCAAAAATATACAGACAGTAGAATCTTCGTCTCGTGGAATGTTACGAACAGTATGTTACATGACACGTTACCTAATTGCAACTCAATAAAAACAGATATTTAACATTTTCCCAAATAAAAGTTCAATACAGTACGTTGTAAAAAGTCTTACAATTATTGCTTTAAAAAATCTGAACATTTCAATACTTTAAAATAAAAAAAAATCCAATGAAAACAACATTTCAATACAATTCAAATACAAATTCTCTCATCAAGTCGTAATTATTTTATAAATTGTGCAAATTTGGAAAATGTATTTGCTGCTATGCGACATACATGCTGTACTGCGACGCGGGTTCGAATGTGTCGGCTGTGGCAAACAGCATTTTTATGTGTTTTGGCGTGAAAACCGCACCATAGAGCGGCATCTTTAGCTAAAAAATGAGTACCCAAAAAAATTCACTATTGGCAGTATTTTTCGCAAAAAATCGATTTCCGATTGTGGTCTATTTTATATAGTCCCGCCTCTCTTCCCTTATAAAGTGCTGCAAATCACTGACTGTCAACTTTGGCTATTGTTCTCTAGGCGTTTCTAACTGTCAGAAATCAAAGTGTTTTATGCTTTCAAAATAGATTTTGAACATAAATAATTATATTTCTCATAATTTTTTACATTCATAATTAATTTTTTATATTAATTTACTTGAATATAAAGTTTGATTCGAAAATTTTTAAATTTTACAAGAAGAATAATCAAGGAAAAGTGAATAGGGCTGGACCACTATTCAAGACAAGTGAACAATGTTGATCACTATTTGCATATCAATGACATTCAGTGATAGCTAGCAAAATGTCTATTTGCATAAATATTTATGGATTTTATGATTACTTTTTACACTATATTAACTAATAATGTGGCTAGATTTAGATTTTTATTTAAAATTATTAATTTTAGATGAAGAAAAGACAATGGAAGTGAATAATCAGCAATTGTAATTTCTAAGGCACAAGAAATCACTGGCATTTTCACGTAATGATTGGTTGAAATATAATTTGTTTTACTGCAGGCTATTTTTCATATGTTTTTCTTCAGTTATTAACATTATTTTAAATTTTTTATTACATTTAACCAATTTGAATGCAAAATAATTCAATTTTTAGAAGCTAAATTAAAACAATTCTGATTATTGTATATTAATATTTCAGACAGGAAACTGGCTAGATCCATATTTAATGAATCAAATCATTGAAATTTTTACTCAATCTGGCCAATATGAAAATTCATGAGACAAAAGGTTAAATTACCTCAGCTTCCTCTGGTATTATAATTTGTCCATGTCGCTTTATAAAATACTTATTAAATTACAATTTTAAATTATCTATAAATAATTATTTTCTAAAGCTGGCCCTGAATTTTAAAAAAAATTCAAGAAAAAAAAAAAGAAAATTATTGTTTTAGAATTATATTAAAATAAATTAAATGAAAATTTTACAAAAAAAAAAAAAAGAAATTACATGGTCGACTTCCAGAGACCTTTCAGTCGGCTGGTCGACTGTTGTCAACGTTTTGGATACTTCTGCTCTACGTATTGCCATTTAACTACATATGATGTTTGTCATAAATAATGAATCATTATTATAATATTGCATTAGTTTTAAGAAATGAATCTTATTCGAGCAAAGAATTTTGTTCATAGTAATTAATAGTATGAAATATTCATGCCATGGAATTAAATGAATGTATCACAATAAGTACATATTAATATATCAATGATTTGCTTACATAGATTTTCTGTTTGCCATAGCAATAAATAGTTAGGAATTATTTTTTCGTGAATATGTCTAGTTTTAATAGATTGGAACTGGTTTTTTTTTTAAAGTTACAAATAAATTAGTATAAAATTTTTCAAGATAAAAATATATTAAAATAAAAAAATATTGTTAAATAAACAACCCAATATATCTTCTTATATAATATTAATTTATTGATTGATACAAGAAATCAATCGATGTATTTTATTATTTATAATTGTTCAATTTAATTTTTATTTGCTAATTTTAATTAAAATAAATTTATTTTAAATTTCACTATTTTCTTATAGTAAAATTATTATTAGTTTAAATTATAGAGGTCATGCTTAAGGAGACTATAGTTATGATAGAAATTATATTTAACAGAAAGATGAATATGAGGAGAGGACTATGATCATATTATTAGATTATAGATGGGATAAAGAAACAAATTGAAGTTAGGGTTAGATATTCAAAATTTAGATAAGTAGTAAAATAATTAATGTATATTTTAAATTTATTAATAGTGAAGATTTGTAAGAGAAATACTTGAAAGATCTGGGATAAAAGTTTCTAGGTAGAGATCTGTAGCAAAAATTTCCAGGTATATCCATTTTATTTTAACATATATTTTTAAAGGTAAGAGATATTTTATTATCATATATATTATTAGTACTGTGAAAATTATTTTATGTTTAAATGTTTAGATATTGCCAATATAAATAGCTGTCTTTAGTCATGTTTCGCATAGATGGCATCATATTTGATATAGATTTGGAAAACGTATATCTTTTTTGACTCTCCTATTTGTTGTTCTGATTCTAAATTAGGTGTGAATATTTATGCATGAATTATGCTCTTCGTCATTGTCATTCCCCATTAACATATGTATTCATTCCATGATATATAATTTGACATTACCAAATTACATGTTCATTATTTTTTTTCCATTACAGTATATATAATTTAGCATTCACAGAATAAAACAAAATAGAAGTATGACTCTGGGAGCCATTCATCACCAATATTTAGATGATGCCATACATTTCTCTTAAGCTATACTAATCTTTCTCATCACTATTTTCCATTATACAATATTTTTAAATATTTAATTATCTGAAATTATGAAAAAATTTTATAATAATTTTTTATATAGATGAAATAGTTCATTTTAATCATCTTGTAAAATGTTAGTTAATTAGATTTGAATAAAATATAATATGATGATAATGATAACACTAATAATAAAATAATGTTTTCAGTGGAAATAATTTTGTATTAAAGGAAATATATCTTTGTGTATGAATCTAGATTAAAAAAAAAAAGTTTCAGTATTTATTTATAAATCTAAAACTGCAGAGCACATTGCAAACTGTGGTATGATTAGCAAGAAGGGATAAAATGTGAAATATATGGATGAAAGAATCAACAGATATTAGTGGCATCATTGAGAATAGTAAACTGAAATGGAGTTGGGATGAACATATTGTTATCAAAATTCTAAACTGGATTTTAAGAGACCTGTGATGTGGCAGAAAGAAACTATGAATTGAAAATATTAAAATAAATTCAGAATTTTCTTCTTTAAAGCATCAATATTTTTTATATATAAATTGTAATAGTCAGCTTGAGGATTCATGAATGTGGAAAATATCATTCATTAGAATGCACTACTAGGCTCATAATCTAGAATTTGCTATCTTTAATTGTCAATGATACAAATATGATATCATTTCACTCATTTAAATATAAGAAAATAATAAAGTTTACTGGGGAAAGATATATCAACAATACCCTGCATGGTTTGGCACAAGTCCTCTTGTGCTCACAGTTCTGGTACTCTAACTTATTATGAATTCCCAAACAATAAAGTCATTAGCATTTTTTTTCTTAATAATCACCTTTTATAGTCCTCAACTATTACTAGTATCTTCACTATTTGTAGGAGAGTCTTGAGACTTATTAAATAGATAACTAATTTTATTACAAAGCAATTATTATTATAATCCAGAATTTAACATAAATTAATCTTTGAGATTATAATTTATAATTTAACACTTCTGAAACCCATAGAATAAATAAGAATATATTAATAGGCATTAAATTAAGAGCTTATGGTATACCTACGTGTATATAATATTTTCTCTGCCTATCCCTACATACTATCATAGATTATATAATAAGAATCTACATCAGTAATATAGTTGGTTTTATATATAAGTCTCTTTTACATATCAAAATCAAGTCACATATGTGTGCATAAATATTATTTTAGAACTTAATATTATAATAGACAAAATGTATGCCAGTCTATAATAATCACATGAGTATTACTGACTTTTAGTCATCATATACATAAATAATTAAGGTGCATACATTGTCATTTAATAGTATAGGAATACTTCAAAATATATATAATTAAGGTGCATAAATCATTATTAAATACACTATAAATCTGCTTCAAAATAAATAAATAACTGAAACATATAAATCATTCTTCATCATCAAATATTTAAATATCTCATTTGCTTATTAACATATAAATGATATATATTGTACCCTTACGAAATTAAAGTTAGGATAGACTCATTCCAGCTAACATTTGGAAGATCCTCTGGCTAAACTCTAAACTACTACACTTCAAATCACAATCGAATTACTAAAATAATATTTATTATTAAAGCAATACTTCAACTAGCTCAGAATGCATTTTTAACATACTACATCAAATAAAATTAATATTTCAATAATTTATCTGATTTAAATAATAAACTAAAAGTCAAAACACATAAATTAAATACTAAATTTCAAATTTGGATTCCCAACTCATTTATTATAATAGCAATTTAAACTATGATTAGCTCATTATTTGCTACTAAAATATGGTTCCATTAAAATACTAATAAAAATTATGAAATTTTGCATGAGACATTTAGCAAGGTACACTGTTGGTTTAACATTGAGGAAATATCCCAAAAGATGTACTCTCAATGGCATAAGAATATTACCCTTACTTAATTTATAAAAAACTACCTTGTAATATTCTCATGGCTCCACAACACACATAAAATAAATCCTAATTAAATAATTTATAAAATTTATTATGAAACAATAAAGCAATTACTATTCTTTCATAAAAGATAATATTTAAATTTAACATTAACTAAAAATCCCTATCCATTATCATTTCTAACTCTTATAATTATTCAGCATCTAAGGTTCATCTCTTAATAATAATGATAAACATTAATACAATGTAGCTAAATATAATGAAGGATTTTACATTTATTCAACTACTCTTCCAAAACAACAACAAACAACTATAATATTTTCAAGATTCTTAAAATAATACATTTACTTAATGACTACTCCTCAGTAAATATAAATAAAATTATAAATTCTTATAAAATCATCATATAGAATATTTTTAATAAGTTATAAAATATTTTGTATCATATTATACTATAATTTTTTTTTATTTCTTATGTGGCATTTATAGAAACATCATACTCTTAATATAATTGCAATAGTAGATAATTTTAGAATTGATGTTATATAATCTTCATAATCAGCAATAATAAGATTTTCTATAATAATAATGATAATTATAATATATTCTTGTTAATCATGTGCAGTAATGTAATGAATGATACCAATAATTTTTATAATTCATGTTTGTGAATACAAAGATTCAAAACACTCTGACACATCAAACAAAGAAGCTCTTGAGACAATATGAATTCCAAAAACATTAACAAGTTTATTATTTAACAACATACTTAAATTTATAAAAATATAAAGCTATAACAATTTAAATATTTATATAAAAAAAAATTAATCCAATTAAAATATTTACATAAGAGATACTATGAAAGTAATAAAACATTAAATGGCCTTCACTCTGATTGTTTGCTGTATAAAATTATATAAGATATTTTACATTATAATAGTAATACTATTATTGTCTTTTATATTTGCAATAATGATATTCCATCATCATTATCATACTTAAATAAAACAATAACAGTAATGAATACAACTTACATTATCATTTATAACTAATAATATACTTCATGTTTTCGAAAGAAAATTATGATTATAGTAATGCCCATCAATACTATAAATTTAAACTAAGATTAATACTTATTGAAAATTTAACATATAAAATTATCCTTAAGATATTAAGTATATTGTTTATATACCGACAAAGTATTTATCTTTACCCTCCAGGTATGTTTTAATATTGTAATATTAAAATAAATAAACAAAAATATAGGTAATGAAATAACTTCCTTTATAATTTTGTAAGTTACTCTATGACTTTAAGTTCTGTTAAGTTCACTTTACTTATAAAATATTCAGATTATATTAAATAATTATATATTGCTTGTATATGCTATATTTATTTATTTCACTATCTATCACCATAATAGCTTTCAGATATTGCATTCCATCATCTTTCTTACAAACAAAAATATGCATTTAACATTTGAATTTAATAATTTCCATTATTAATATATCTAGGAATATCAAATTATTCCTTTTATCTTTATCCATAAAAAAAGAAAAAGATATCATTTGTGATAAAATTTCTCATGCATTCATAAATACTAATGACTTTTCTACAATCCAGCTATTATTCTAACCAACTTTTAAACTATATTATTCACTATGTAATATCCAATGGCGATCAATAATGATTACAGTGATGGATAGGAATACAACAATAATTCAAACTAATATGAAATATTATGGTTACAGTGCTTAAAGTCACATATTTATCATGTACCTTAAATTCCGGTCATGGCTTCTACCCTAAGCTCTTACTGAACTATGGAAAGAACGCAACTGACAATATACTAAATATACAGAACTTTGTTACTCCTGTATTTAATTAATTAATTCATGATAATATAATTCAAGTACAATATTTCTCCTCACTATTCCTATAATCCAGGATTTCATTTTACAACTAATTTCAGAGACCACTATCCTTCATCTTCCACTTTCTGAATACTTCTCTTGACATCACAAAGAAATTCTAATTACTTTACATAAAATAATCTCCAAACTATATTTCAAAATAAATATCTAATATTAAAATCAAGGAGGTTCAAAAATGTATACACAAATGATTTCATAAAATCCAACTTTATCACACATCCATTCAATTACATTATAATACTAAATAATTCAGAGTTCAGCATTTTGATTTATTGTATCTAAACAGATACTGCCTAGAATGATATCTTGGTAACTCATAATTATATTTAAAGATATGCATATTTAAGCATTCATAAAACTATTTAAATAACTTTACTCGTTATTTTCTACCCTTCTATTACATTCAGAAAACAATTAGCATATTCTTAATCATATAAATATTCCAGCTGGTTTTAATAGTCAAGCAATATGATAAACAAAATATACATTAAAATATTAAAATGCATAATAATTTACCTTTAATTCCAACAATTATTAGAATTAAATACAGTGAATCCATTCACTTCATGGTCATCCAAATATATAACAAGTTATAGGCATATATATATATATATATATTATTTATCTTTAAGAAAAATTAGATTTTTCTGATGTCTATTATTTTTCTTTATTTAAAAATAAACTATTCAAACCTTAAAACTAAGCTTATTTCTAAAACATATTAAATTGCATATTATTATTAAAAAAGATTAATATTAAAAAAATAGAAAAATAATAAAATATAAATCTACATAAAGTTCTTGTTGGCTTTCTTTCCTCCATTTCCATTGACAAAAAGGGAGATCTGTTGCTATTAACAACAAAAAAGTTTCAACAAATTTTTTCTCTCATCCATGCTGAACAAACTCCATAAGACACTAAAGTAAATCATTCAAAATCTCTTCAAAATACTGTCCATCTTTACTTGATAAAAAGTCTAAATACATTTTCTTAGCATTTCAAGCAGAACAGATATTTCAAAGAAAACTTCCATTAAAATAATTATTATATTAGATATTTTACACATTCAAATATTCTTGCTAGTCCAGATTTTTTTTCTAGAAGCACTTATAAACATTTTAAAGAATGTCATTTATCATTTAATGAATTTTTTAGCAGACAACTTTTATTCAAACTTCTTTTTCATGTATACGCTTGTATTTAGATGGCAATAATTTATAACAGGACTTCTCTTAAAAATTCAAAAAAATTTTCCTTTTCCAATGTGTACATATTGATTAAATAATTTCTTGCAATATTTTATAGTTTTCTTCTCTCAGATAATGTTTTATAAAAGACATAAAGATAATATTAATATAATATTAAAATTCGTTTTCTTTTTAAACAAATATATCTTTTTTTTAATGTAAAGTTTTAAAAAAAACATTTTCTCTTCATCTTGACATGCACAATTTAAAAAATATATAGTATTCATTCAGGTTGCTTTCTCTTCTTAAAAGATTAATAGCAAAACATTTTTACTAATATAAAAATATATGCACATTTATAAAGTTCCACCACATGCATTTATTTTATTTGCATAATATCACTTTTCATTCTTTCTTTTCTTCATTTTAAAGAAATAATAACTTTTCAGATAGCTTTTGATAATTCTTCTCAATATAATATTGGGATATAAATTCCACAAAAGTTTATATTTATGAGGATTCATCATAATTGTTAAATATAAATGTTTTCTCACTTCACTCATACAAATAACATTAAATAAGTTCTTATGACTCCTTAGATTTTTCTTGGCTATATAGTTGCAATTTTTATAGCTTTTTCTTTGCATCAGGCTGGTGATGAGACAACAACTATTGGTCTCCATAAAGTTATCATGGTGTAGTTGAGCTTCGATATGAAAATTTACTGATGGAATTAATTCATTTACCCAACCATGGGATACATTACACTAAATTATTTAAAATTATACTTTTAACTTTACTAATAAAATTTTAAAAAAAAATCATAAAAATTAAAACTTTACTCGACTAATTTGATTTTTAAAATATAAGATTTAGACGTAAAATAAATTTAAAGACTGACTAGACTGACTAAACCTGTATTTATACCTTTCTTATCTCATGATTTCATTGGTTAGTCACAGTTATTTTTAGACACTAATTTACATATCAATTACATCACTGTCTACAACTAATTTTCTAGAATAATTAACTAATTATCTTTTATATTATATAAAATTTATTTAATATTTTATATAATAAGATATTTATTTATATAGCGCTATGTTAATAAATTGTAATTGTTAACTAGCGATCAGGCTAATGCACATGCCCGTTACAGATTTTAAACTATAGGTAAATGAATACTCTCATTCTCAAACACAAGCAAAATTCTCTATACGTATTAAAACAGGCAAAATTCTCTATATGTATTGCCACTCAGTGCAAGCCAGAGTAATCAATGGATGCCAGAAGGCTTGTGTGTAAAATCCCCATCTAGTGCCTACTCATCTAATATCCCCAGACTAGTTTCTGGCTTGTGGCCTTCATCAGTGAGGAGACTTGGATCTGAGAGCAAAGTCTTTATGAAAAGATAGAATGAATCCATCTATCTTTTCAACCCAAATGTTTAAGTATAGGCCAATCTTAAGTGTTTGGAAATGAGAGCATGAAGATATTAAGCAGTCACTTTAAATTACATTATTATGCTTGAATAAATGATGCTTGTGAAATTATTTAAAAAATACTATATGTCATACCTTATTAATATTTTATAATATAAAATATCTATTTAAACATTAAAATATTTTTTTAATAACCTGAATGTTAATTTTAAAATAGAAAATATTATTTAGTCAACAGAATAAAAATTAATTGCTACTTTTAAAATAAAATTTACAAATATTAATTTTTGCAATATTTGATTGTATCAAATTTTATTAACAAGGAACTAAAATTAATATTTCTGACTTAAACATGTAAGCTCATGGACAAAGACACACTTTAAAGACATGTCTCACTATTTTAGAACACTAGAATAATTTAAATACTGATTTATTAGCTTCATGCTCCCAAATCAAAATGCTTTAGATTTGCCTATATAATTAGAAAAATAGGTTGAAGATAAGAGTGGGCCACTCTTATCTTTATAAAGTCAAATCTTGCATTTAGATTTGAAGAAGTCTTTTGTAATAAATTAAGCACTCAAGGTGCATGTACTAAGGTTATAGCCTTATTTAAATATTATGTGCTGACATTGCGCTTAATAAGAATTAATATTTATAACTTTAAATATTATACAAAAAACAGGCAAACTCTCCATAAAATAGTGCCACTGAATGCAAGCCAGATTAATCAATGGATGCCAGAGGGCTTATGCATAAAATCCCTATCTAGGGCCTACTCATCCAATATCCCCAGACTAGTTTCTAGCTTGTGGCTTTCATCAGTCTGAGAGCACTGCATTTATATCTTAGGATCTAATGCAGTGGTCTTCAACCACCGGTTCGCGGCCCGGCACCAGTCCGTAGAAGTTTTTTGCTGGTCCGTGCTAGACTGGCAAGAAAGTTTTTAATAACAAAATAATAAGATTTTAAACTTTTAATTAATATAAACAACCTGATTAAAAAAAAGAAACAGAACAAAATCTAATCAATCATACATAAATTAATTTGTTTTTCTAGTTATCACAGATGTTTATGGAGGGGGGGGGATAGAATTAAATTTTTATTACTTTTCTAAAAAAATTCAAAATTAAAAAAAAAAAAGTTTTTTATTATACAAACTCCATATATATATAACTTCATCTAAGGCTAAGCTGTTTGCATCTTTAAGAGAATTTATCTATAGACTTCTGCTGGTCCACGAAACCTTATCCTTATTTTTGCGGTCTGTGAAATCTTATCCTTATTTTTATCGGTCCGCAGGTGTGAAAAGGTTGAAGACCACTGATCTAATGCAATCCTTGAGCAGCCACCTTTTATCTCTACTTAACTACAAAACTATGAGTCTAAAATTGAAAACACAATAATATTTTCAATCCAAGCTCATTAGCTTATATAGTATGGAGAGTTCTGCCTGTTTTAATAACAGTTATGAGCAAGTATAAGAAATGGTAATCATGTGGTGTTTAGTAGTTTAACACCAATCCTTCCTAACAGGATAGTGGTGGCTATGGTTATTAAAGAACCATAGATACCAAAATGTATGGGTACTGAACTAAGTTCAGACCTGTATGGTTATATAAACTAATGAGCTTGGATTGAAAATATTGTGTTTTTAATTTTAGACTCGTAGTTTTGTAGTTTAAGTAGAAATAAAGGTGGCTGCTGGAGGGTTGCATTAGATCCTAAGATCTAGGTGCAGCGCTCTCAGATCCAAGTCTCCTCACTGATGAAAGCCATAAACCAGAAACTAGTCTGGGGATATTGGATGAGTAGACACTAGATAGGGATTTTATGCACAAGCCTTCTGATATCTATTTATTACTCTGGCTTGCACTGAGTGGCACTATTGTATGGAGAGTTTTGATTGTTTTAATAACAGTTATGAGTAAGCATAAGAAATGGTGATCATATGAAATATTATACAATAATAAATATTGTAGTTAAACTGTTATTTTAACTATATTTTTTTAAATATAATAAGCATTAATTATATATTTCAAATAATAAATTTCTATTTTTTATCCTAAAATTATACTTATTTAACTTTAAAATACTTTGAATAGCTTTATAAACCCTTTATCTAACAAGTTAAAACTTATTTTACACACAATATCAATACAAAATATTATAGTTTTTTTTTTTAAACTAACTATTTTAAACCTTTCTAAAAAATGACTGTGGCAAATGGCATGGTCACAATATACATATTGTATGAGACATAGAATTCAGCTCTTATTTCTAATTTATAAATTCAAGCATATTCTCTTTTAATTAATTAACATAGGGACTTAATAACATCTGTTTTGATATGTTACCAACAAATCCCTACCCACTCTTGTAACAATTCTATAAACAACAATGGATGTTGATTCCAGAGATGTTACCCAGTGATAAGATACCTTCATTTATAAAAATATCCTTATTTTTCAATGTTGCATATGGTTTAGGAATAGATAAAAACATGATTTCCATTTTTTCATATTTCTATATTTCACAGTCTTCTGATACTTATTGATTTGTCCAATCAAAAAAAGCATTGCTTATGCATAAATATTTCATTTTCACATAAGAATAGTCAAGTTGATTATCTAAAAAAATCTGGCATTACCTAAAAAGCCTTCATCTATCTAAAATCTCTCAGTTTGTACTCTAATCATGAGCATTTCAGGTTAATGCAGTTATTGCTTCATCACGAGAATTTGTATGTGTAATAGTGTTTATATAGCATATGCATAAATGGGTTAGAAAAATATATGTACATATGAGAAATGTTATCTACATTTTTGAAGTTTGAAGGCCAATAACCAAAATTTAATTTGGAGACTTGTATGTGCCATTATCATTACTTTTAATAAATGATTCTGAAGTAGAATCAGTGAAGAGAATTACTGCTCCTAACACAGATATTTAAAGTGAGTAGAAATATCTTATACCATCTTTGCCAACTGATTTTCCTTTCTTGATATAATTTTATTATTATTAAGGCATAATTCTGTTTTTACTCATATCATTTATGTGCATTATATAATTTTATAAAATGGTTTTTTATATATTTTTTCTTGTTTTAGAATTTCACCAAGTCTGGATTGGATAAAATTTATCAGGTTTTATCTGTCAATAAAGACAACAATGGATTAGAATTTATATCCACTGTTGAAGGTAAGCTTTATTTATGATAGAAATGTTTAACATCAAATTTTTTTTTCTAAAACATACATGATTCCAGACAATGTATTGTCAAGTAATAAGAAGCTATCTGTTTTGCTGGTATCAGAATTCTGCCATATTTTCCATTTAAATCTTAAATTATTATATCTTACTGCATCTGTCATAAACAAGGAACTCCATATCAAAAATTTCTGCAATAACATTTTCTATTTTTTGTTGTTTGTTTTATTAATGATTATTAGAAAAAAATTTAGTCCAATTTTATGTGCGTGTGTGTATATGTATATATATATTACAACATTCACTAATAGGTTTTTTATTATGACTCTAGGATGGTGAGATTAATTTGGTTACTATCAGGTCATTGCTGATTTGAAACTCAGGCTATTTAAAACCTTATGATTATGACCTACAAACATTTTTTTTTTATAATTCATAGGAAATATAGATCATTATAAATAATATCAGATAGTGCTTATTTATAATTCTAGATAATTGGATTTCTTTATCTCATACCATCAAATTATAAAGATAATCTCTCTTACAATCATCAACAGTTTATCAATAAAACAAAATATATTAACATCTTAAAACCATAATATAATAATAACAATATCAACTGTTATGGTATAAAAATGTAATCCACAAATCATTAATTAATTTTTATTGGATAAAAAAATGAAGTACAATTCTTAAAAATATATACCATTAACTGAATGCTTTCTATATCTATGTACATAATGATTAGAGATTATTATCATAATTAACTTGACTTTAATTTCTTAAATTACCTTTTTTGTTGCCTGATATTGATAATTTATTTTTCATAATTCTTTGTTCTTGTAAAACTAAACTATTAGTAAGACTTTGAACTTTATTGCATATCATTAAATCAAGTTTGGATGTTTATATATGTGTAGGAATGATTGCTACACACTATTTCTAGTTATTATTTAACAAAGAATGTGAATTGCTAGTTTACATTTTAAATTTCATCTAAAAGATAAATATTAGAATTGTCTATAGTAGGACATGACTATTCTATAAGAATTCATTAAAATTAGATCTCTCAAATATTAGACATGAATTTAACAAATTTTCTGAGTAATTTATTAACAAAATCCCTTTTAATCTAATGAATATCTGTTTCTTATCTATAATCATCAAAATATTTATGATATAATTTTCTAGTATTAGCAAATTATAAAGATGGGATCTACACATTCTTTTCTCCTGTTTAACAATGAATGGTCATTCAAATCAAGTACTTAATTAAGCATTAGGATATAATGATACTCTGTTAGCCATCATGTTTTAAAAGCATAAGTCACATTTATCTAAAGATTGCTTAAACAGATTTATTGTACTTTGACTATTATTCTTAGGATAAATCTTTTTTTTTTAAAAAGTGCTTATTATATAACACAATGTTTAATTTATGTTTGCTTCATGTATAAAAGAACTATAATATATTATTATATTAAATCATATTCAGCTATCTTTTTTATAAAGTTTTTATTCCATTATCAAATATGTTAACTATTTTTTTAAAATAGGCAAAACTGTTGTGTTTAAAGATAATCTGTTGAATTAATAATCATTTTGTGACTCAATAAATATTTGTCTTTATGGAATGTCTAGTATTTCTCATTTTATATGCATGTGGAATATAAATCTTATTAATATAAGTTATTATTAAACGATATTGTTTATTTAATCTATTTTAAATTAATAATATATCTTAAAACAAATTAATTTAAGCTTTTCTCCTTAAATAGTTTGTCAATTTTAATATGATATTTAGTGCATAAAAAATTAAATGTTTTATTTATATGAATTAATTGCATTTATAATTTAAAATAAGACTGCTATGTTTTGAAATTTGTATGACTTGTAAAAAAAATATATATTATAAATGTAATCATATATATATATTGCTTATAACACTTCTTTCATATACACTTCAATGCATTGAAGTGTATATGAAAGAAGTGTTATAAGCAATATATATATATATGATTATATGAAGATATGCAAAGAAAGTGAAAGAGAAGAATAAGAGAATATTATAAATGTACATTTTATTTTGATTTAATTTTACATAACAATCTATATATCCTCACCCTGGAATATAAACAATTAAAATAAACAAACTGAATAAAATACATATATACAAAGAGATACAAAATTTAAAAGATAATTTTTTTGCATATTGCTTTTATCAAAATAAATTATATATATATTTGTAGTGATAATAAATTATATATGTATATATCATGTATGTGGAAATTAGTAGCATAGTCTCAGTTTTGTCAGATAATCCTTTTGCTATAATTTGTCTTGTTAAGACTTGGTGTATATGAATGAAGACAATTAAATAAAATATAATTCTAGATATTCTTCTGATATCTTCTTAGATAATTTAAATCAGATTTTATGCTTATCATTTCAAGCAGAAAATATTCAATCTTACTATTATTGATATTATATTTTAACACTGGACATGTATGTGCTTTGATGGAATTTTAGATTTATTTCTCTTATTAATATTATGATATTTAATTAAGCTAGAAGTGAGGTATTTAAATTTTATATCTATTTTAAAACTTCCTCTTTTGTTTATATGATGTTGTGAGAGCATTAGGAAGAAAAAGGAGTTTGAATGCTTTAATAAATCATTAATTTCAATATTCTTGATTTGGTATAGTAGTAAATCATATTTGATAAATATTGGTAACAATTTTCAATGCAACATTCACAAAAGAATTTGATAAATAATAATCATAAAATTTTAACTCACATGGTTTCAAATCTTTGTGACATTTGAATTATTGATTTTTAAATATCTTGTTAGAAAATGATATGTTGAGATTGGCATTTTGTTCAAGAATCAAAAGGAAATTTTTCATACCAATCTGATTAAATTTTGAACTATTTTTTAAAAATAGCCATTCAGCATTGTCAAAAACATCTATTTTTTTAAAGTAATTGATCAAAAATATGGTATATATCATTTTTCATATGATTCAAAAATCAATAATTTATCTGTTCACTAACCTAAATTAAAATGTTGTCATTGTAATCTTTATATAGAATAATATTGACATCTTTGATTTTTATTAACTTAGACTAATTTATTAAATAAATAGTCACATCCTATTTTTTGTTCAAATCTCTTTTTATTCGATTGAATACAAATATAATTTATATAGTAGGAATTTTAGATATAAATTATAAGGGATTTGATAGGCTTTTAAACTCCCTTCAGCTATCCACTCTATCTCATACAACTGATACACATTAGGTTCAGACCAACTGATGAGTGCTAGTTCAGCATGAAATACACATATTGGAGATCATTTATTTTTTTCACATGTGTGTTGTCATGTATATCGGTTATATGAGATAGAGCGGATAACTGAAAGGAGCTTGAAAATATGTGTTCAAATTCCTTATAATTTCTTTTTAACAAATGTTATGAAATGGCTTTATTTTTTATTTTATTAGTGTACACTTATATATAATAATGTTTTTGCAACTTGTATGTGTTGTACAAATTGACCAATATTATGGTAATATTCATTTGTGATGTATTATTTCATCTAATTAATTATTAATGGAACATTAATATAAATAAAACATTTTAAAATCTTTTATTGACTAATTTTTCATACAATCTTAAACTTTGGAAATACATTGTCTTTTTCTTTTTTTTGAATATGTTTGATATTTTAAGTGGTATTTGAAAAATGGCAAATATACATTATCATTTTAATATATATATATATTGGGCTGTAATGCTAACTTATTTTATATAGCATCACAAAGATAGTACACTTTATAGAATTGAGTATTTAGGTTCTGATCTATCGTGTCAGCTGCCTGATGGTGTTGATACTAACCAAAAACACATTAATATAACGTTCCCGGGCTAGCAATTCTCTATTAATATTGACTTTTTTTTTTTTACAAATTTTATTTTTTTTCGTTTATAAATTATTTTTCCCAAATAATATTTTTGACAATGGGACAATAATAGTTGTTTTTTAATTTTTATTGACAAGAGGTCTTTTTTGGTGTATGTTCAAATAGTAATTTGGGTTTTTTAAATAGTATTACTGTTTTTTAAAATTTGATTGACAAAATTCAAGAGAGAACGTTTTTTTTTTATGTATCTTTAAATAATAATTTACGTTACTTTTATTGGTTTACATTTGATTGACAACAATTAGTGGGAGGGGTGTTTTTGTGTATGATTAAATAATAATTTACGTTACTTTTATTTTACATTTGATTGCCGACAACAATTATTGGGAGAAGGGTTTTTTTGTGTATGTTTAAATAAAAATTTAAGTTACTTTTATTTTACATTTGATTGACAACCAATTTTACTTTCTTTCGTTTATAAATTATTTTTCCCAAATAATATTTTTGACAATGGGACAATAATAGTTGTTTCTTAATTTTTATTGACAAGAGGGTCTTTTTTGGTGTATGTTCAAATAGTAATTTGGGTTATGTTTAAATAATAATTTACGTTACTTTTATTGTTTTACATTTGATTGACAATAATTAGTTGGAGGGGTGTTTTTGTGTATGTTTAAATAATAATTTACGTTACTTTACATTTGATTGACAACAATTATTGGGAGAAGGGGTGTACGTTTAAATAAAAATTTAAGTTACTTTTATTTTACATTTGACGAAGGCCATTTGGAATCCCTCAAACAAGCTGCCTTTACAAAATGAACATTTCTGTTGGCTAGAACGAGACTTACAAATGAAAGTCCAAAGATGTTTATGGACCTCAAGTCGCATATATTCGCCGCACAGACATCTCTTTTCTTTCAGCAGGATGTTTTTCTGCTGTAGAAATGTTACAGCGCCGGCTTCCATGTCTGGCAATTCCCATATTTTCAAGTTTTCTGTGTTCGAATTAGCCATATTCTTGGTCTCGGAAAATTACTAGCTAAAACATGACTTAAAGCGTGATTGTCAAAATATTGCACTATCCCACCCTAATAGAGAATTTAGGAGGCTTACAGCTTTATGAGGAATAATCACGACACAGTTTAAAGGTAACAGTACATCAATTCATATGAAAAAAAAAGGCCCCCATGAAAATTTAAATAATTTTGACACAATGAACTTAACACACCCTCGTACGATACTGTTACATAAAATACATAACACAGCATTACAATATAGTGCATAACACAAACAACTATGGCATTTTCTTCTGCTTTTAGCATAGGAAAAAGCCACAGCATTAGCCGAGCCGAGTTAACACTCTTTCTAGGTTTTATTGTTGAAAGTAAGGCTTAACTCTGAGTTAACACTCTTTCTAGATTTTATCGTAGAAAGAAGACTTAACTCCGAGTTAACACTCTTTCTAGGATTTATTGTAGAAAGATTTAAATGCTTGGGTGCGGCCGTGGAAATGGCATATTTCTAGAAATTAAGCTAGAAATAGCGCCATCCCGCGGCTGACATGATAGATCAGAACACAACCAAATTAATGAAATACATAGCTAGTCAAGACACAACATTTATTTATATATCAATTAATAAATAGTTTTTAGACTTAAGATTATACTATTTAATGCAATGTCTAGTTAGTTAGAAATGAATTTAAATTTTTTGAGATATTATTTAATGTCAATTTTTAAAAGTAAGCAATCAAAGACAAGGCTCAGCCATAGACATATTTTCTTCATAAATAATATTTTGGTAGTTTCTGAATTGAAGATATTTATCTGAAACTAAAGATTGCAATACTGGGCATATATTTTTTTTAAAATTAGCAATTATGTAGTATTTACAAGGATCTTAGTTTCATTTCTAGCTAAATAGAAAGTTCATTAATGCTTTATACCATATATTTATCTAATTATATTAGGTGACATAGATTCTAGTGCTACCTAGATATTTTTTAAATCTCACATTTATAAATTTTTTTTTTTTATGTTGCAGCTTATAAGTATCCCTTTTATGCCACCCAATGGCATCCTGAAAAGAACATATTTGAATGGAAAAAGAAAATTGTCCCCCATACTAGTGAAGCTATAGAAGTTATTCAGTACTTCGCTAATTTTTTTATAAATGAAGGTAAATTTCTCTAAATAATATCGATATAGTATTTATAAATATTGGACATGTATATAGATTCATTTTATAATGGAATATAACATTAAACCAACATGAAAAAAAAAGGGAATAAATAATTTTTTGTTTTAATGCTTATGCCTAAATTATATATAAGCCTCAATCAATAGATTTTGCAAATCTGAAAGAAAAGAAAAAGTTTAATATAGCCACAATGTAATTAGTTATTTTCACTATTGTTATTCTAATTTTTTTTATTATTAATTTTGTGCAAAGAATTTAGATTCCATGTCCACTGGAAGTATCAAATTGCTCCTTTAATCTTACTCTCAAAATATATGTAATAAAGAAAAATGTTATTGTTAAAAAAATTTATTCACTTCAGTATACACTTTTTTTTTAAGGTTAAAAACAGCCAAAATTCAATAGCTTTGTATGGTTGTTACTTCAATAGACATTTAAATGTTTTCTTTGATGTTATAGTGAGAGGGGTGTTTGTGTGTAAAAAGTTTAGTCCAGCCAATTGAATTGAAGTTTCAATGCCCTTCAACTTTGAGTTTAAATATCATTATTTCACCTCTTGATACTTTTTTTTTTGTAATGTTTCAAATTTTTTTTATAGAATCATTGTACCATTGTTTTATTATTATTAATTAAATTATTTTATCTGTAAAATATAATCATGATTTTATTTATTTTGCTTTAAATTATGTTTAATTCTAGAAATATAGACCATAATTTTAATTTTGACAATACTATAAAATATTAGCAAAATTTAAAAAAATACAAGTTTTGTACTGTAAAATAATTTTTGGAATTTTTCAAAAAACCAGATTGTTTAACTAAATGTGAAGAATAACAATACATTGCTATGGAAATCTCTTATTTAAGTTCTTTTCCACCCATTGACAAACACTTTATTAGTTTTTTTTTTTTCTCATGTGTCATAGCATCAGCCGGGAAGCGAACCCGCTAACCCGGGACAACTGCTTGTAAAGCAGCTATTAGTTGTTAGTTGATCAAAAAACAGTCAGAGACAATTTACAGATTTGTTTTCAAATTTTTCTTTGTTGTAATTAGTCAGTTTTCTGATAATTACAACTAAGCAGTCAACATGTATAAAGTGTATACACTCATTATTATTTTAAAAATCATTGCAACATATTAGCCTTGAGGAGATGAATAAAATCATTGAAAAGTTTACTTACTTCTTGCAGAAGATTTTTCAGTCTGCAGATCAGAGTGTTTTTAAACTTTCAACAACTTGTTCCATATGTTAGCAGCTATGAGAATTTTTTCTTGTTATTGAGAATTTCTATATGGTGTTCCACAAAGCTTTTTTTTTAAATTTTCATATACAGTATATCACTTACAATATTCTCTGATAGGTACAAGCCATCTTTTGTGTTTTCATCTGCTTTTCATAGTTTTTGAAATTTTATTAACATCTTATTCAAAGAATAATAGAATATATAATGTCTTTATTTATTTATACTTTTTTTTAATAAACTGTTTTTTTTTATAATTCATTAAAGTATAATTTTTTCCCCAACAATATATATTTTAAAAACAGTTATTTTAACACATCTTATAAACTTGTCTAAATTGTACATCAGCTTGCATTTGATTCAGATTGATATCATTATTGTCATTTTTTAAAAATTTTTTTTTAATGTTTATTATTTTTAATGAAAACTATTTGCAAATATTATCTTTATGGTAATAACGTAGCGGATTTCAGGTCAAACATAAATACTAATCATCAGTTCTATGGTGTATTTTCATCAATAATAGCTATAAAAGCATTTAGTGAGTGAAAAGTTATTTATATGTTTGTGTATTAAGAAGTGCTTTTTAGATAATGCTATATTGTTACACTATCATATCCCCCCACCCCAATACTCACATTATTGGGGATTACAACTAAAGTAAAGGCTTTTTAAAATTATTTTCTTATTTGTGTTAAATTGTTTTATTTATATGTTTTTTTTTTTTTTTTTTGTAAGCACATTTATTCATTTGAATAAAACAATATTGAGAGTCAGTAAACATCGGATCTAATCTTTAAAAACTATTATACCAACTTAAGAATCTATTACTACAATCATGGATGTTGTGAATTATTGTTTTATAAATTCAGCATAATGGACAGAAATTATAAACTTTAATTTTTAATGATTTATATATATTTTAATTGATATAAAATTACTAAAATAATTCATAAATTTAGAATTTAAATCACTTTAAGTTATCAGTATATTGCTTTATAAGAAAATTAATGCAATGAAATTATAAGTTGAGAAAATGACAGGAACTCTTGTGCTGATTCTGCCATTTTGCTATTCAAAGCTCACTTGATTACCAACATTTGTCCATACAAAATTATTTAACATATTAAAACTTATGTTACAATTCAATTAAACCAAAATAACTATTTATTACAAAATACTTTAATTTGCAAATCAAGCAAGCTTAAGCAGGCCAGTTTGTAAAAGAAACATTAATTAGTAAATAATTTTATGTAATATATAATATTATAAGGATTTACATTATTATTCAAACTTGCAAGTGTGTATAGATTTATTGGCAAATTTGTAATCCAATGTCAGTCAATAATATTTTATATTTTTTCAGAATTATTCTATTTTTTTATTATTCATCTGTAATATATTGTTTATTATTAAAGTAATATGGCATGTATATCAAATTATTCTCTGTGCAGCAACAGCAATTTTTATTGACCATAGTTAAGAAAGTACACTTTCTCAGGTAGTAATTCATTTTTTTTTACTCTATTCAAGAATTATTTATTGTAAAATTGAGTAATCAGTGTCATTAGATTATAGCATTATTATATTCATGTCTTCACATTAATTTCTGCCTTATAGATATTAATCAAGCTAATAGTCTGAAAATTTGAAAACCAGCTAAAGTTTTTGAAACCAACCCAACTTACATTATATTTATATAAATCTGACATTAAGTCAGTATGTTAACTGTAGATATTTTTTATAAACTTAGACTTAGATGGAATATACCAACAAAACGTATGCTTTTTCTCTTCTGATAGTTAACATTTATTTTCAAAATTAATAATTTATTCTTATTACTGAGCCATTAATTATAAGTTTGAGTAATAAAAAGCAATAGATATTAATGCTCTTCTCACATTTATAGACTAATTTCAAGCTTCTGGATTTCATTAGAAAGAGGTTTGAGGTAATGCATATATATATATTGTAACAGTCAAAACATGTCTATCTCGCTGACACACTGCAGAATTTAAACCCGGGACATAGAACTCAACACTAGGAGTGTTACCTCCAGAAATCCCAAGTTTGAATCCAAAGTCCAAACTCCACAATGCCCTCTACATGATAACACATTTGATGCTACTAATAGTATAATTTCATGCCGGTGCCGGTGATCAGGGAGAAAACAAAGACTCTAAATCTAAAATAGCCCTAGGTTCATTTAACAATAACTTATAGATGTGCCAGAGATAAATTTAATGTGCTATGTAATTTAGATTGCACCCCGAATAAATAAAGAAAAGAAATAAATTTACAAATAAGATTTTAATAATTTGATAATAAAATAGTTTAGCGATATAAATTGGATAGGTATATACAATAAATAACAAGATGGCTGATACCTCGTACTTGGGTTAGTTTAGATAAATAGCTATAATATAGTGACACGGTAGGCATATGCGAGTCACATAAAGCTAACAGAATTTGAAATATTCTAAAATATTTATAATTGGAAGCTTAAATGGAGATTGAGAGTTGCTCGCGAAGTGATTCACTAGATTATAAGATCGAGCTATAATGAACGGATTTGAAATTCATTTAAATAGAATTCTTTTAATAATTAATAAGGGAAATATACAGTGGTGCCAGCGAATATATGCCGAGGAGGGGTGCAGTTCATGAGTATGCAACTGTGCAGTTCATGAGTATGCAACTTTATGAAGAAAAGGTCATGGCATTGGATAGGCATTTCGCCTTTTATTTGGGACATCTCTAGCCCACTCACAGCTCAAGCCTGGCCCGCACCCAGGAGCTTCGTAACTGTGGGGACATATGCGAAATAATTCCCAAGTGCCATTGTAGCACTGTACTGGGAACCGCGGAGTAAAACAAGGGGACGGATTTAAATGATGATGACCTTTGCCAACAGTAGGATTCCAGCACCCATGCATATTTACTAGCAACACAGTTTAATTTTAAAAGACTTAATAAAAATAAAGGACAATTTATTAAGGAACAGAAATGGCTCACTCTCAACTTTCATATTTTAATGGCCAGCAGACTCTTAACAAACTTAAGATAAATAAATACTCATTTAACAAAATTATTATACGCACAATATTTTAAAACATATATAGGAGATGGAAGAGGGAAAATGCGTGTTTGCGGTTTATAAACTAAGATGGCAACCACGCATTATTTAACTTCCCTACGTAACTCGCATTTGCCTAAATAAATTAAATAGATATTTCATCATAATACATTGAAGTAAGACATTCACAAATATATATAGAAAATCAACCCAAGCACAAGTTCAGCATGCATTAATAAGAAAACAACACTCGAATAAATACATTTAAAGAATATATAAATATTATTAGCTATATAGCTTGGAAGTTTCCGAGATCTCGGGTTGATTTTAATTACCTTGTTCTTTCAAATTCGTCCTTGGGCATTTCCAAATTGGTAGCAAAGTTTTTAAGTAAAATTATGATTTTCCTTGGTTCCTTGTTCCGCAGCAGCAGTTAGTAGATTTCAGGAGCAGCATTTCTTTGGGCTGGTTCAGTTGGATTTGATGATACGGTGACAGGACATCGGATTTTGAATGACGGATGGCCGAGGCACAGGGCTCCTGAGGGAAAACAGCCTACTGCCCCATTACCCTGATATTCTGAGGTTAAATGATTTTAAAACTAGTTCCCAAACTAACCAACAAGCCGATCAGTCCGATACCGCAAATAAAAACTAATAGAAAGTCAGTTTTAGAAAATATAATTTCTGCTGTCACAGTAGCAGGTAGATTAATTAATAACTTTCTCTAATCATTTAATACAATCAATCAGCCCTATTTATACACTCTGATTACAATCTAACCCTGTGGTGATAAAATCCGTTTGTTAGGTTATTAATACATTTGAAAACACGGACTGCATTTTCTAATTAAAATCTGCTCTTAAACAGTTCTAATCTTATCAAATCTACTAGTAAAACTGGCGCCAATATGGTTAAAATAAGCCACTATTGTTCTTTCCTTACCCTCACTGATTTAAAGAAAATGGCATGTTTTTGAATAACATTTTATTTTATAAAACTAATTAACATTTTATATTTCTAAAACTCTCATTTTGAATTTAATTTCCAGAAATATTTATCAGTGATATTATTTTATTAAATGTAAATAATTATAGCGAAATAACATCACAAAATAAATCGATTCAAAACAACAACTTTTAAATAAATATTTTGATAAATTTTAAATATTATCGCAGTATGTGTGTAGATGAGAATATGTGACCTACTTTACTGTACAAACATATAAGTAATATATACTCGACGGTTTGAAAATAAAACCATTTAAAAACAATTTTAATTATTATAAAACCCCGGGCACCCCATTAGACATATAAATTTAGGCGGGATTTAGGTTAATATACCCAGTAAACACACAATACAATAAAATTAGAGTTTTAAATAAGACATGAGGGTAGGAAACAGGAAGGCAAGGTGAAACTAAGATTGGTAGGGCATATCTTACTGTTTCAATATATATATATCCAGAAATCATATTTAACTTTTCTATATTATTAAATACCTTACCTTGAAATTTAAAAACCTTATTTAATATACAATTACTGCACTAATGTACGATTTATATAATTATATAAGCAATTTGGATTGGGTTCAATTCCTTAGAATATTCCATGCTATTACTTTGATAGGATAAAAAGGTTGAAGGTAGCTGGTAGATGAATTCTTAATTGATGAAGATCATAAACTAAAAACTAGTCTGAGAATACAGATAATGATACAACTATCTAATGTCTATTGTTTACTCAGGTTTATAATATATGCTCTTGAAAATATATGTTAAATGTCATGTGATGTTCTTAGGAACACTGAAGTGGCTTGTCAGTATATCAAAAACTGTTTTTTATAAGAAATTAAAAAAAAAAAAGCCACATAACTCAACAGGGTAATTTTATATTATAAATATGAGGAATTAGATAAAGAGGATTACCACTAAACATCACATGTTCACCATTTCCTATGCTTACACAATCTCTATGAAGAGTTTTGTGCTGTGAAAGAGGATTACTTATAATCCATAAGATATTATTAGTTCAGTTGCTTTTTAAGTGAATTTTTATTTTTATTATTATTAAACAGATGATAAATGGATTTTATTGATTGCAAGGAATCATCTGAGATGATCAGATGAGTATGAATTTGCTAACTAAAAATGATACCAGTGTAATGGAGAGGGAAAGTATTGTACTATTTTATGCCTAGAGCCCATAATTACCTTTAATTTATCTGATTAGATTAAATTAGTGTGTTCATCTACTTTAATAATTATTTTTATAGATTTAATTATCTTTTAAAATCTTTTTTTTTTTGTTTGTTTTATTTTAAAGCTCGAAAAAGTAATCACACATTTTCTTCATCTGAAGTTGAAAGAAAACACCTCATCTACCAATTCATCCCTACTTATACAGAAGATAAATCTTCGTTTATGCAATGTTACTTTTTTGCTTAAAAGCCAGTAAAGTAAAGTTGTCTGCTGATTTCATCACTTGATGCTGATTTATGAATCATATTTTTATTTATTTTTAATGTGTTTATGATTACTTTTAATCATGATTACATTATTTTGCAAATGTGAAATGCATTTGAGCATTATTATTATTTTTTTTTTAGATGCATGTTCATGTGTGTGTGTGTGTGAAAATGAAAAATAAAAAAACTACAAATTATATTGCAATGCAGGTATTTATATTTATAGATACCATTTGTGCCTTTGTAAAAGATATGTAGTAACTTGAATAATTTTCAACTAATTATTGGACTAATATATATATAAACCTGATTTCCAAATAATTTATTACTCAAAAGTATGTGTATGAAGTAGATAAAATAGTCTATAAGTAAATAATCTATTCTAGGATAAAACGTTTTTCCAATAACCCCTTTCAGAACAAAAATAAAGGAGAGGAACTCATCATGTTTTTTAATTAGAAGATATTGAGGGTTTGGCATTTTTTTCATTCTTCATTTTACTCTCTATCTAATAATAGCTGAATATTTTCATTTACCAATCAATATTGAATAGTAATCTGAGTTGTTATCAGCCAGCTATCTTAGAAAATCCCAAGCTTATTGAAAAATTGTCATCTTTACTTGGTCCAAATTTGAATACAGGTCCTAGGCATATTGATTTAAATGGCCTACTAATAAGTAAAAATCTTTTCAATATTTGTCTATAAAGATATTTATTTACCAACTGATAACTGAACAATTGCTTGAAAGAAAAGCTAATGTAGAATCTGAAATGACTATGGTTAAGATTTTTTTCCTAAAATAATTACTTAAGGGCTTTTGTTCTTGAAAAATATTCACCTAGATTCAAATCTTAGGACTTGAGACTGGTAGGTTTAATCACTTCTTTTAAGTTTCTATGCAAAATACATTTTTACACAAAAATGCTTACTGAGATTTATTTTGATATTATATTTTACATTATGAATCATTTAAAATTATTAAATAATAGAAAATCAAGAGTATTAAAATAAAATAGCAATTATTTTAAAGTCTATACACTTGAAAGATATATCTAAGAAATTAGAATTAGAAGTTTGATCGCTAAAAAAGTGTTACTCTGTAGCTTATAAAATTAGGTTTCAGAAATAGATATATATCCAGTTTGAAGTATATCCTGTGAGTTATGACATTTTTTTTCACTGTTTTTCTGTGGTAGAATCTTGGAGAGATATTTGGCTTGCAATGGATTATTTAAATTTCTTCTACATACATATGTATATACATATCGTACCATTTTCACCTTTCTTAAACACTTCAACAATACTATTTTTTTTACATCAAAACTTTATTCTTACAGTTTGAGTTGGTTTTTGGAAATAGGATATGTAAAGAGCTTTGATAATGATTGCAGGCAGTCGAAACTATAAGAATAAAGTTTTGAAGTAAAAAATAGTATTGTTAAAATGTTTAAGAAAGGTAGAAGTGGTATATGTAAATATAGAAATCAATATATAAGAAAAGAAGAAGATTATATTACTTCTGTATGTCATGGTAACTAACTGTATATGTAAATATATTATCTTAATATTTGCATCATTATTAGTTTGATTTGCAGAAAACAATATATGAATAATTACATTGCAAGAAAAGATAAAACTGTTTCGTTATTATTGAATAAATCAGTAAGAGTCAAAAAAAAATTATTCAAGATATTCCAACAAAATATTCATCACCATTCATCTTTAAATAGTTACACATAATTTGACAATTGATTTTTTTTTTTTATCATATTGTTTTTGTGTAAAATACCTTTTATACTTTCTTATGACTAATATAAAGTGATTGTTCTATAGACACAATGATTTTTCAATATTTTCTAATTACAAATTTACAATAATAATTTATAATAGTTTTTTTGTGAGAATAATTTTTGTATATAGTCACGTGAAGAAATAAAAAAAATAATTTTAATTAACTAAATGAAATGTTTTGTTTTTAAGTTTTTGAAGGATATTGGTTTTTTTAAAGTTTATATTTTAATAGAAAACTTTTCATTATAAAAAAAAAAATAATAGAAATATTATTATTTTACCATGTATCTTTCTTTAGTGCTAACCAATCAATTATATTACTATTATTGCAGAGATCCACAGAACATTTATAATCATAAACTGATTTTTTATCCTCTGTTTCTTTTTCTTTTCCTTCTGTTATTCTTTTCACTTTCTCATAATATGAACTTGTTGGCTTACTTTCATTGTAATATTAAATAACAAAATAATAATAGGAATAAGTATATTTTTGAAGGATATATAAAATAATAGCATGAAAATATAATAAAATATATATATGAAATAATAATAATAATGAATAAAAAAGAAATAGATGTATATATTAAATGTATAAAAAAAATTTAAAGAATTTTAATAAAAAAGAAAAAGGAAAAGATTAAAATTAAAGTGTTAGATGGTTTTATTTTATTAGTATTCATGTATTTGAGGGGATATGCAAGTTATAGGTATATTTGTATATTTTTATGAATATATATATATATGTAAGGGTTTTTATAAGGTTTATATAATTTGTATATAATCTATATATATATGTAGTTTATGTGATTTGTATATTTATGTATATGTGTATATATTTTATAGTTCTGAAGAAGATTGCAGGGGCAATCGAAACTGTTGATGTTGATGGGTGTTATGTAAGCATTGTACAAAGAATAAAGGTTTTTATATAAAAAAAGATTAATTAATTAATTAATTAATTAAAGATCATTAATATTAATTATTTTTATGTAAAAAAATAAAATTTCTAAAAATGGATGTCAGTTTGAATAAAAAAAAAAAAGCACCCAAGTGTAAAATTTATATAAATTGAAGTCACATTTTAAATATTTATGGAATTAAAAATAAAACAATTTTAATTGTCCATAAATGATTTTTACTTCTGATCAAATATGTAATTTTTAGGAATATAAATATGTCATAGAACAATCACATGTTACTATATATATAGCTGAAGGTCAGATGAAAAAAGATAGTTTTATCAGACAAAGTAGACTGGCATTGATATGCAAAAGAGTAAACATATTTACAAGTTTATTTAAAAATGTTTTTAGAATCTGCTTACAATTTGTCCTAGTAAAGTATTCCGATGTGATTGCTCTGTAAAGTATTAAAAAATGGTTTATGTATATATTATTATTGGTTAGTCTCAAATTATAATCAAGTGAATAAATATATTTTTGATATGCTCAGGTATATATGTGGTTGGTTTAATCTAATTTTTTTATATAGAAGAATGAAATAAGTCTTTTCATTATTTGTTTTAATTTTATATAAAATATTTGAAAGTAAAATTTTAAAATTCCGATTTACTTTTGATTAAAAAAAAAATCTCACACAAATGACTTATCATAAGTGTGGAATCATTAAAATGGGATTGTGCTTGATTTTTTAAATATTTTTAATTATGACTTTTTTCTAACAAGAGATGATATTTTCTTACATTTTATATGTAAATTTTAATTTTATTAGTAAAAATATTATTTTTGTTAATTTTACTTGGTCATTTAAATGATACACATACTAAGAAATGTTTTAATCATGGTATTTTACTTTTGAGAATATTTTTTTATATTAAAATAAAATTTTATTATGATTATTTTATAATAAAATGATTTTATTTTCTAATTAGAATATGATATGAATAAAAATTAGATTAAATATTGTTTTACTATTTGAAAGTGCATAGTGTGAAGTAGCAATTGTATTTTAGAATAATATGTAACATTTTCAAACAGATAATTAATTAAAATTATTATTATTATATAAACTATATTAAAATTCTATTATTTGTATAAATTTCTGCAAGAGAACTTTTTTTATTACATGAAATTAAGAAAAAATAACATTTGTAAATTAGTACTAATCATATATGTGAATATTTATATATGTACACACACATATGCTTTAAATAAAAGGAAAATGTTGTTATTAAATTCAATAGACTACAAACTGTTTAGTCCAATTCATAATATAATTTTGTTAATATTTGTGTAATAGTTGTAGCATACTTTGTAAAACAGCAGATAATTATTTTTTAATAAAATAACTCAATAAAATTTATTTATTTGGAAATCATTTAATGTGAAATATATATTGTAGATTCTTATAGAAAAAAATACATATAATTGAATGCACATATTAATATGTATGAAAAATTTGTTATTACATATTAATGTTCACCAACTAATTAGAAACAATAAATAACAATTTCAATATATACATAAATAGTTATATTATCATGAACAAAATTCAAGAAATATATCTACTATTTACAATTATTTCTTTATGCACATAAGTTTTCAGAAATAATAATAAAGGTGAGGTTGATCATTTTCTATATCAGCCTTTTCAATTTTGTTGCAAATAAAAGAAATCAGGAAAAGAGTGAAAAAAGTTTCAAGAAAATGATGGAACAATATAGAAGAGATTCAGAAGTAAATAAATATTAAGTGGAGAGAGAAATTATTCAAAAGCTGAGAAAAAGTCAACTCTACTTTCAGATAGATAATAGCTTTAAAGAAACATTGCTAAGTCAAGAAAATATAAATATTAATGTTGAAAATATAAAAAAGAAAAAGCTAGAGAAGCAATAGGAGCTGGCAGAGATGATTAAAGTTGTCAAGATGGTTTCCAAGTTATAGTTATTGGATCAAAAAAATGAACTAGAAAATAATTTATAAATGAATATTGATGAACTATCTAATAAATTAGAAACTGAGGAATTATGAAGAATTATGTTCACAGAAATAGAAAACCCTTTTCTAGATCTTAATTTGCTATGGCAAATGAAATAAAAAAGAGAAAGAAAATAAATTATCAGAAAATACTACATTATATACCAGAAGTTACCAAAATTATTTGGCCTACTGTTCGTTTTTTAGGGAAAAAATTTTGCTGTACTCTATGGAAATTTATCTTTAAGTAAACAAACAAAAAAATACAACAGCACATTTATATTCTTTTAAGTAATTGTTTTTACTTATGTTCTACAACTTAGGAAAGAACGATGTTCTTGTAAATACACACTTTGAATTGAAGCCTGACATTATAAAATTATTTTTTAAAATTACCTATTGTAAAAGTCACATAATACATAGAAAATTAAAATAATGAAGGATAAGAATAACAAATAGAATTTAAATAATTTTAATAAGAAAGGTCAACTTCATGTGCTGCTACCAATTTATTAATTTTCACTTTGTTTTTATCAATCAAAATTTTAAGTCTCTATGATAAGTATTTGCAATTATTTCTTTTTTTATTTAAGATATTTGTGATTACATTGAACCCACATTTTCATTAAATATAGTGAAGATAATGTAATTAAAAATTTATGTATTGTAGCTCAATCCAGAATAAAGAGTAGGTATCTGCTTTTAACCATCTTTGAATTTAAACTTCTATATCTTATTTGTTATTCTATAAGTTCTAATTTTGTAGATTCTTGCATGTTCATGATTGAAAAAGAATCCAAAGTCAATGAGGTATATTTATTTTATTAATATCTTTAAATCACTGATTGAAGGTAGAAAAGTGCTGACAATTATTGTGTATCTGCTCTTGCTAATTAATAATGTTATATCTGCCACCTTTCAAGAAAATCTGAGACAATGATAGCTATTATGTTACATTTATAATTATTTATTTCTATCTGGAAATATGAGAAACTATATATCCATACTGATGGAATAGATAAAATACATAATGGGAGTTTTCTGTTTACTAAAGTAGAATAAACATCTATAATGTAAATAAGCCATTAGCAATTAAAATTGATAGTTTAAAATGAATCACATTTATTTAACATTTATCTGATTTTATCTTAAGCTAAAAGATGGATATTTTTAGCTTAATACTCAAGATCTAATATGAGCATAAAATCAGACCAAATATTTTATTATGAATGAGAATTTGAAGATGGACAGTAAAATGGAAGATATGACTAAAATAATTTGATAACCATATGGAAAATGAAAAGAAAGGATTAGAAGATTTGAATCATAAAGTGAAAGAAATTTTACAAGAGTAAGACAGAAGCAGGAAAACAAATAAAGAATCTTGAGTTGTATATTCAAGATGTAGTAAAGATCATAAAAAAAAAACCTTGACTAGAATGCAAGAGAAATTGAATGACTTAGTACAATATTTTCAGAAAATGAGGATTAGAAAGATAGGCATTGATATAAGATTGCTATGTGAAAGTAAAATGGGAGCAAAAAAAATAGACAACTATGTATAAGAATATGGGAACAATATAAAAGAGATGGTTGCAGGCTAAAGAAGATAAAAACGAACTATACAAAAAATGATGAGGATTTAATAAGTTTAACTACAATGTACTGTGAAAGACAAGCCGCCATGAGACTTAAACTACCCACCAGCGATTATCTTTCATTTTCTAGCTTATAATTCGTCTGCACCGTTACCTCTCTGTTCCAGTAAAGCCCGCTCCGATGCTCGTAATTCGTGAAGAAGTGATTTCAGTTAAAGTCGAACAAATCCTCAGTTATATTTAATTAAATAAGTTTTCCAATCAAGATTAAAGTTATGCCCTAAAATACGTATCTTGCTCTTCATGAATGGATTTGCGAATGTGAAAATAAATGTCACATTCTTTTGTATAAAATTAGAGTAATAAATTCCTTTACTAATGAATACCTTTATCTGCCTTTTATTTCTTGTGGGGGGGGGCATAGACATAGTCTTTCAAATATTGCATAATATTCATTGGCATATAATAAGGACCGCCACTCGTATTATAATTATAAACTTTGTTTAAGGACTAGAATTAATTAATATAATCATTATTAAAATTCAAACAACAACTATTATTATTAAATATTTTCTAAACACACTTGGTTTCTTAGTTTCTTAATTATCTTATTCAATAATTATTTTAATGTTAATGCTCACTGCCTGTGTTGGCAACCCAAACATATACATATGATTCGATTTAAAAAAGTATCTTAAGTTAATTCATCCGATATTAGTGTCAGTTCAGGGGTCTCTAATCCTCGCCAACCGTTGAGCTAGTTTCTTGGCGCATAGCACTGTGCCGTCGATTTAGATTTCTACTAATCTGAGCTGGTGAGTTGGGTTTGAATTCAGTTTGAACCGACTGAGTTTGAATCCGACTTGCAGTTTAGGTGGTGGGTTTTTCGGCTGGTACATGGTTATGTTTTTGGCTGCCCAACTGTTGTGGCTTCGATTTAATAAACCCCACACCCTGTAGACAGTAATTATGATCTTAGTTACTCAGTCAATTGAGATCTCGATAAATTAAATGTTTCTGTAGAGAGGGATATTTTTGTAGAATGTTATATATATTTGAAAAAAAGTTTAGCGATTTATAACGCATAACTGAAATGATTTTAATAAATTAAAATGTCATTTTGTAATTCTCTTTCTTATAATTAAATGTTTTCAAGATTATTTTTTAAATGTTCTTCAGCAAAAGATTCGTTAGGTAGAATAATTATTAATTATACGTGTACTACATCAGTATATATATTATACGTTTGTTTATATGCGTTCGTGATAGTAAGAAAATTATTGTTAGAAAAGTAGTAAGAGTCTATAGATTAAAGCAAGGGGTAAAATAAATGAAATATTTTGTCTGTGTCAAAATTAATTATATGTATCTCAGTCTTATAATTACAAATATCCAATATGATATCATATTAAAAGTTTTAAATTTCAAAGTATTGCTTGCTAGCACATATATTTAATGTTCACTCCGTATTCTTAGTAGCCTCAAAGCAGGTGAAGACCCTCAAACTGGGAATTATATGTCAAGCTGTCCGATGCAATGTGACAATACGCTTTAATGACAATAATTTCTAGAGTAATCTCAAAGCAGGTGAAGACCTTTTGTGTACACCAAGCAGCCAGATGCAGTTGGCAAAATGCTTAAATGGTTTACACGCTTTCATGCTAGCAAGATTAAAAATGATATCAACAAATAAAAGTTCTTGTGTAATATTAATTTTGACATTTTTTTTTTGTGAAAGCCTCATGCTTAGTAAAAATGAAGAAGTAGTGAACTCCTATATTTAAACTCAGGTCAGGAATGCATCATTCGTTATTAAATAATAAATACTCATCATCAATAAAATTGTTTTATCAAAAAGTAAGTCAGTCATATGTGGTTTGGGGGTCAATGGGTTATTTCACAGGCCCTATTGATCCCATTTTGCTCACAGGCGCCATATAAATAAATTTGTCAGCACAGTAGTGGGTCAATTGTAATACCTGCTAATATATATGTATAAATATTTGTATACCACTAATCATCTGTATAGTTTTCTTTTTTTTCAGACATGGGAGAACAGTTGAACAGAGGGAAAGTGAGTAATGTTTGTTTCTTATCTTTAATAGTTTTTAAATAAAATGCATGTCTCATTCAAAGAATTAATAGAAAGAGCTAACCAAAAAAAAAAATGTAGGCAAACTAAAACTAAATTAAAAAAAAAAGCAGATTACATAGATTGGGGAAATAATGTGCAGCAGCTAATGAAGATAGGGACAATGGGACCAGTAGTCAGAGACCTAATTAAATGTACCAAAGAAAAAAGTTATTATTTAAGTATCCAGAGAAAGAGTGCCATAATTTTAAGATTTATATTGTTTATTTATTTTCAAATGAAAGGAGCACAAGTAGATAGAGGACTGACCGATGATAGTGATAGTGTCATGCCAATATAAGTTATGATGAGTTATGATAATCTGTGTTACCTATTATTTTCAAGAGGATAACATACCTTTGTTTATACAAACCAGAATGGGAAAGCCACTGGAAAATTCATTGACCTTCCAATACCCTTTGATTCAAATCATAGATTTTTACGGTGAATGCTGGGAAGATCCTCAGCAACATATAGACAGTTTAGCCGATGCTTTTGCAATAGAAACTCTGGATAATGTTCAACAAATATTAATTGCTCGACACCATTTGAAAGCCGTGGCCAAAGACCGGTGGGGCATGCTAGAGAAGAAGCCATCTTTGTTGTAGAGAAGTGCAGTAAACTCTGTGCGTTTTAAATAGTGTTTCGATCATGGCAAGGGGCTAAACGTCAGGAATCTGGCTATCGGTTCCTGAAGTCCCCTGAAAATCTTCAATGGAGCCGACGAATCTTTTCCGGATCAATCATGCTGCTAAAATTATGAAAAGCCACTAAAATGCTGTTCCAGTAATCGACTAAATGCATGCCTACGTTTTTTACCAACTCGGACGTGTAAACTAAGGAAATCAGCCCCGGAAGAAATGGGTAATATATATTTTTATAATGAACCTCAAACTTTCTGGCCAGTTCCGAACTTTACTTTACACTCCCTTTAAGAGCTCTTTTCATTCTATAAATGTCATAATCTCTGTGTAATAATCTCGGTGTAAACTTACTTTTATTTATGCTATTATATCGTAATTCTCCCAACTTCTAGTCTTTAACTTTCTCTTTTCTTAACTTGGCGGTTCATTTATTATATTATATATATATATTTGTGTAATTTATTAATGTTGTTACTTTAATTATATGCCAATAATCTTTCGACTTGATAAACTCCTTTGTTCTATTTGCCTTACGTAGAAAATATAATATTAAATCTGATAATAATTCTCGCCCATTAGAACTAGATTTATACAGTTCTATCAATCATCGAGTCGAAAGAAATTATTAAATGTGTGTTATTTTTATAATTGGCTAATAATAAATTAGCTCCGTTTTTAATCTATGCCACCGCTATTTTCTCATTCCACTAATATTTATTTATTCAAATATAATCTTAAAATGTTTTTATTGCAAAAGGGCCAATAAAGGAATCAAATATATTCTAATTCAAATTTCTGTTACTCGCTATTAAGATTCAGGAAGGGCACGATGATTGGGGCATAATTAATATGATTTACAAATACTTTAAAATAGTTTTCATTAAAAGCTCGTTTGACTTTAATTAATTTGATCAAGTCATCACGTAGAGCATTCTATATGGGTTTTATTTTTCAAACGATGACTGTCCAGTCATCATCTTCAACGTTGCTGGTGTAGAGCTATCGTTCGTTTCGCATGCTTGTCAGTAGTAATATCTCTGTTATTTCAAATAATCGAGGAAGAAAGCACCTCCTCCCCTGTTCATGTTATAATTGGAACACCAAGGGCTCATAGTTATGACTCGGTCTGGTTTCCCTCGTGTTCCACATCTCAAAAGGGCAGTAAGACTTGTGAAAGACAAGCCGCCATGAGACTTAAACTACCGACCAGCGATTATCTTTCATTTTCTAGCTCATAATTCGTCAGCACTGTTACCTCTCTGTTCCAGTAAAGCCCGCTCCGATGCTCATAATTCGTGATGAAGTGATTTCAATTAAAGTCGAACAAATCCTCAGTTATATTTAATTAAATAAGTTTTCCAATCAAGATTAAAGTTATGCCCTAAAATACGTATCTTGCTCTTCATGAATGTATTTGCGAATGTGAAAATAAATGTCACATTCTTTTGTATAAAATTAGAGTAATAAATTCCTTTACTAATGAATACCTTTATCTGCCTTTTATTTCTTGTGGGGGGGCATAGACATAGTCTTTCAAATATTGCATAATATTCATTGGCATATAATAAGGACCGCCACTCGTATTATAATTATAAACTTTGTTTAAGGACTAGAATTAATTAATATAATCATTATTAAAATTCAAACAACAACTATTATTATTAAATATTTTCTAAACACACTTGGTTTCTTAGTTTCTTCATTATCTTATTCAATAATTATTTTAATGTTAATGCTCACTGTCTGTGTTGGCAACCCAAACATATACATATGATTCGATTTAAAAAAGTATCTTAAGTTAATTCATTATCCGATATTAGTGTCAGTTCAGGGGTTTCTAATCCTCACCAACCATTGAGCTAGTTTCTTGGCGCATAGCACTGTGCCGTTGATTTAGATTTCTACTAATCTGAGCTGGTGCATTGGGTTTGAATTCAGTTTGAACCAACTGAGTTTGAATCCAACTTGCAGTTTAGGTGGTGGGTTTTTCGACTGGTACAGTACCCTAAGATAAAAACATATGACATGCAGATGAAATGAAGGGAAAGGTAAATATAGATGCTAGCCTATACTAATATAAATCAACCAGCTCATAAAGTAAAAGTTTTCTCAGGCCATGTTGTAGAGGTCCTCATAGAAAATCTAAATAGCCTGGATAGGAATTTAGCATGAATCTAATGATGTAGATAGAAGCTTGTAATAATTTATAACTATTTACAAAGGATAAATTTTCAGGTTTTTATGCAAACTGTTTTAAATTGTTATTGGTTTGAGAATTATTAGGAAGGAATCATAAATGTATGCAAATCTGGAAAAGCATATGTATCATTTCTTTATAAACACATGGTCAAATATTTGTGCATTGATGGCTAATCCTGTATTGGAAGGCTAAATTATTAAAGTAATGAGATACAAGTTTCCAAGCTATATAGAAGAGATGGTGATTGATGCTGATGAAAAGGCAATTGAGCAGGTGATAGAATTATTAAATGAATTGTTAGCAGCAAACTGGCATCTGAAAGAAAAGATTGGAGGGTCAAATCTTAAGATGAATTTATATTTAAAAAAGATTTACGAGTCTAACAAATGTGATGAATATCATCAACAAGAGAAAATGGACATAACCATGATAAGCTGGTAAAAGAAAAAATCAACTGCTAAATCTAGAATAGCCAATGTTCATTAAATGGACCAGAACTGATTCAAACTTCAATCAGGATATATAATGAAAATCATCCTTTATAAATCTTATCATTAAATAGCATTTATACATGTAAGAAAATATCTAAGGATGAAATAATGAATATAAGGTAGAGAGAATGAATGGTAAAATGATGGAACCAATTGAATCTTCATCAAATAGGCATAATACAATTCTGTTATATTAATAAATTGATATGGAAAATCAATGCCAGAGTCAAATTATAATTTGAATCATGGCTGAACAGTAAAGAAAAATCAATAATAAGAAAGTGTTAAAATTAGAAAATGTTCCTGGTGATTCTTGAAGAAATATTAGGACATTTGAACATGTGATTTATACTGAAATCCTAAAGATTATTGAAAAATGAATGCTTGATACACTTGTTCATTGAATATTGTAGAATTGCTTAAGTATGGTAGCATATTAATTTTCTTTTTGGAAAATGATGGATTAAACTATAAGGGAAAGGCTTACTCTTTTAGAGTTGAAATACACAATTAAGAATTTTTAATCTTACTTTATTGAGAAAGTTGAATAAATCCTGGCTTATAAAAAAATTTTGGTATCAAAGTGTCCCTGGTTAGCTCCTATAAAAGAGTATGATTAGTACTGTAAGGTGGATTCATACCCTGATCTATGTGTGAGTTCCAGCCATCAGATTGACAATGCAATTGATAGATGATGGTCAGAATTCTCTGCCATTGAGATCAGCATAGGTTAATCATTCATCAGAGTGGGTGCTTGAGACAAGAATTCATTCTTTAAATGATGAGAATCAGTTAACCTGTCTTGATGTAGTGAACAAAAGTAACAGCAGTTGCAAACCTTTTATCAAGTTGAACACTCAGGGCCTGTCTAATAGAAGCCTATGGTTTCCTCTAGTACACAGGTAGATAGCTGGATCTTAAGATGCTTGGTCAGCTTGCAGCAGCAGCTCAGTTTCAGATCACACAGTCCCAACCTGATCAATTGATAACATCATCTATTGAAAACTTGTAGAATTGAATTGTGCATTCATCTTTTTTTTTAAATCATAAAATAAAAAAATTCTCACTATTTATTTATTTTAATATTATTTTATAAAAATCAAATGTTCAATATTTTTTATTATTGTAAAAGTACATATAAATTTGATGTTGATAGTATTTAATTGTCACATTTCATAATAAAATATGGGGAAATGTTATATTTATTGATTACTATTTTCAGTATGGCTTGGTGAGTTCACATTGTATGTCAAAGCAAAAAATTTAATGTAGAGCACTTATTATATTGACTTTATCTTTTATTCTTTGTTTTTGAGAAATATAGAAGAGATATTTATCTCACAATTTTATTTTTTTATTTAAGTACAAAGTAATTGTATACCTTTGATATTTTATTTAATATGATGAAAATCAATTTTTATATTAAGATTTACTAGTGTTTATAGAGAATTCTCTAACATTTCAAACATAAAAGAATATTAAGTCATTTCTCATGAAGAAAAGTCTCCAATTATCTGAAAGATATTAGATGAGGATTCTTCAAAAATGGTAAACAAAAGTTCAATAATATTTAAGTCAGTTATTTGGGATATGAGGACTATCATCTTTCTGTGTGATCTGCTGAAATTAAGGCTTTTTTTTTTAAAGATGAGATTGTTGTCTAGAAATATTGATTAAAAAATAAACCTGATTCTCAAAAATATTCAAATATTACTTGTAGTGTGCTCTTGAAACATAAAAATTGGAATAAAATAATACTATTGTGAGACTGTTCAACTGATTACTGTTCCATTAGCATGTTACGCAATTAAGAAAAACAATTAAAATAATAGGCTTTTCTGGGCAGACATAAAAACTTGTGATTGAGAATAACCCTGTTCAATTTCATATTGAGGATTATATTATTCATATTAAAACTGGTGATCTTAAAATGTCAGCTCATTTATGAGTTGTTTAAATTTTGTGGTTGAAAACAATCGTATTTCCTCTCATGTTTTATTCACATTAGAAATTAATGGGCTTAAAATTTCTGCTTGTTCAGATATGTGTTGAGCTCTGTAAAATTTGTTCAGCTGAAGTATGTGATTTTTGACAATTCTTTGTAATTATAAACTTTTCTTCTCAATAATTATTGATTTCTGACTATAAATGGTTTTAATAGATTTCATTCTTTTCATGTTTAGTGAATGCAGTCATTACTCTGGAGACTGTCATCATAAAATATTAAATAATTCAGCAGTTTGGGATATTAATATTTGAAGTATTCAGTTGCTTTATAAATTTCAAGCCTTATCTCTTCTCATAAACTAACATCAAGTTAACATCATTTTTTTTTTCTATCTCTTATCCTACAATATATTTTTATGTTTTTACTGCATGTTTTTATTAAAATGTTCTCATTATTTTGTATATATGTGATTTAGTAAATACAGAATGATTAAAGATGAAATTTATATACCATTAACAAAGTAGAAAAATAATTTATTAAATTCTTAACATTAAATTTAATTGATGTTAATATATGTTTATTCATTTTATAAAGTTTTTCTATTTTGTTTCACTCACATTTTATTTACTAAAAAAGAATGGAAACTAGTAAAATGATTCATTTTTAATCATTATTTTAAATTTGCATTAACTATATATTGGGTCATTCTGTGGCAATATTTCAAATTTCCTTAATTTCTTAACAAATTCTTGGTAATTATGCCTCAAAAATAGAATCATAGCTATCAGACAAGTACAAAATAAAGTAAGTCTAAAACAAGCAAAGATGTTAAGATGAATAATGCTTTCTATTTCATTAGTCAGTAAAATTAAAAAATACTCCTTCCATGTTTCTTCATCAGAAGATGCAGTGCTAAATAGAATTTTGATAATACAATTCTGCAATGGTTTCTTACTTATGAAACTGTACATATAAATTAAAATATTCTCTAATCCAATAGTTATGTAGCCATCCTTTACATTATCTAAAAATTTTGCAGCAATGGTTTTAATAGCGGCATCATTAACAATCTAAAAAATAAAAAAATTCAAATAATTACAAAAACAACTTTGAAATTTTGTTTTTATTACATTCTAATATTGTGATAAGATTTTATAAACTATTTTATAATGCGCTAATAAAAATGATAGGAAAAAAAATTAAAAATTTTCTTAGCTCTTCAACATTACATTCATCAGAATAAATATATCAGAAATAAAAATCAAAAATTAAAAAAGAAATTATATATGCTAACACATTAAAATAAGACAAAAACAAGAGACATTTAAAATTTCTTATGCAATTTAATCTATTTGCATTAAAATGAAAATTTTTTATTTCAATAAATGACACAACTCATCCACTATTTTTTTTTCCAAATCATTGTTTTTAATTTTTATGTCTCCATCATATTACAAAATACCTAAAATCAGGGGTGGGCAATTGTTTTGGCTCGGGGGCCGCAGAGGTTGGTGGAGGGCCGCATCAGGGGCCACATTGTAGAAGCGAAGGGCCGCATCTTTTTTTTATGACACAATAAACACTGCTTTATTCTTTGTATTACCAAAGAAATATTTTTTGTTTGTCCATTCTTCATTAAACACATAACATTCATCACCAATTTTACATTTTTTCAGAGAGTTCATGGTTCACTAAAGTTGGAAATGTATATATTTGCTAATGCAAAGACAAAATTGAAATTAACCAGATCAACTGGAAAAGCATTTCACATGTGTGTTGACGTGGCCATCCTAGTGGAAAATATGAGATGAATCTTCTTCGATCGTGCATGGGAAGAAAATCTCAGTTCAACATGGATTTTTCTGATTGTCTTGGCGGGCCGCATATGGCCCTCGGGCCTCTATTTTCCCACTCCTGCCTAAAATGAATGCAAACTTACAGTATATATATATATTATGGAAAGAAACCTATTCTTCACATATGTGCTGTAAAATAGACATGCACCTACCTTCCATCAATAAATGTTTTAAAAGTGTAGATGTTTCAGCTATATTTAAAACATTTTTTAAATAAAATATTTATTAACTATGCATGAATTTAGGCCTTATTCTTATTGTGAGTCTGGTTTTTAAATCAACCTAATATAATTACTTATTGTACAAGTGTACACACTCTGATATATCAATTTGTAAAAATAAATAAATAATCAATCTAATCTTATTACTATTATATTCCCTTTATTCTAGTTCTTTTTCAAAATTTTTTTAAATTTTCTTTAAAGACTATTAATTATTTAAAAAAAAATAATAAAAAGTACTAAAAAAATGAAAATTATAAAATGTTTGCAGAAAAGAAATATTTTATGGTTTATTGACTAGTTGGAAATCAGATGTAGAAGGAATATATAATAAATAATAGGATTTTAAGAGTTTTGAATGTATGTTTGAATGGTAATGTTTTAAAAGAATGTCATATGAAAAAAGAAATAATTTGTAATGAGTATCTAATTGATTAAATAAAGAAATTGATAACACTAACATCAATATAGTAAAAAATAAAATAAAAATAATTTATAATAGTTTTAAAATAAACAAATATAAAAACAATAGAATATACAATGAGAAATATGTCAAAAATAAAAATGAAAATAATTTATGAAAAAGTCTTTAAATAAATTATTAAATAAAAAAATAATGATTTAGAGAATTTAAAAAAATGCTTAATTTGTTAAAATAAAAATACAAATATATGTTGACACAGCAAAAAAAAAAAACTAAATTTAAAACATCTTTACAAGATCAAATTCTACAATATTTATTCATTTGTAAAAAGTTTAAGCATTTTAATTATAGTATTAGAATGTTGGAAAATGTAGGATCATATCAATGAAGAAATATAAAAGAAAGTTTATATATTGAAAGAGAAAAGCCAAAATTAAATAGGATTAATGGTAAAAAAAGATATTAGTAAATATTTATAAAAAGATTTAGGAATGTATAAAATAAAATATCTAATTAGAGAATTAAAAAAAAATAAAAAGATTTTTATTAAAAGATATTTTTGGAATTAATTGTTTAAAGTAAGTAAAAAAAAAAGATTTATGCACATGCATTATATATAAATATATTGTACCAGTCCAGATATCTTTCTAAAATAAAGCTAGGCTGTCCTTACAAGCTTTTTAACCATACGTTAACTAGGTATATTAAAAAGGAAAAAATAATATAAGTAAAAGTACCCAGGTCAGAATTTTTTTTCTTCCAAGACATCACAAGCTATTTATTTTATTCATACTTATTTTTAAACAGTAGGAGATTTTTTTGTTATAAGAAAAAGAATGTAATGTTTTTTGTTTAAATTGATTTGTAATAATAAATAAAAGTCCCAGATTAAATGTAATCTGGAATAGTATTCATAGAAAAAAGAAGTTATGTGATGCCAGTTTTTGTGTTTTTAAATTTTGTTTAGAAAAAAAGCTCTAGGAGAAGGATTTCTTTAAGAAAGTTATAATATCATCATAATTAAGAACTTTTGATCAATTCAACCAGCAAAAACTGTTTAACAGCTTGTCAGAAAATTACTGACTAAAACAACAGAGCTAACTTGCAAATTATTAACACAGCTAATATGAGAAACCATGCAATAGTTGAAAATCTAATTATAATGGAGTGAAAAAAATCTCATTAGTGCACTAGCCAACTAAACTTGGAAATATCTGGTTTCCTGCAGAAGTAGTATTACCTGTCATTTTTCACATGATTTTTATTATTCTATTCATGATAAATGCATAATCCACTCATACCACTATTCTATCCAGAGAATAACTTTAGAGAAGTACATAAAAATAAAACCTTAAACTTTAAAAATTGTCTTACAAAACAATTTTTAAAAGAGATTTTTTTTTTCTAAAATAAAGAAGATTTACTGAAACATTTGAAAAAAAATTCTACAGAGGTTTGAAATGATTAAAGTTCTGATTTAAAACCAGGATGTGAAGCTATCAGGAGTGCAAACTATAGTTGAGGTGCCAGTTGCATACATGCAAAATCAACTCTGGACCATGATTCCTTGTATAGCCAATCAGGTGTTAGTAATGATCTCTGATACATATACTCTTCAATAGTCCTATGAAAGTTTCAGTAACATTGGAGTTTGCATGTCCAAATATATATTTACACCTGGTAAGCCAGACTGTAAAGGAGAGAAATATGGAAATTCTGATAATTGAGTAAATGCTGGTCTTGATGGTGTTTTGGATGGAGAGAGTATCTCTATAGTTGAGAGACACTCTTTCACTAATAAAGGATTTGAGTGGGCTGAGGAAAGGACAGATATGAAAATAGGTGAGGGATGGTTTCATCCATTGTTGAACATAATTGACATTGTGGATTGAGGTTAGCGAAGCCTCTCATCCATACCAGAAAGTGATTTGTCAGCAGAGAGGAGAGTTTAAGCTTCAAAAGAAAATCAATGAATTTGGGTTCAATGTACCAATTTTTTGATTTGTAGATTAACTGTTTGTTATTTAGGCCAAGAGTGTTCTGAGGTGCCATAATATTGGAATGTCTGAGTTTATATATCTCCCAGTATGTTTTTTTATTTCTAAAATGGGTTTGTCAGGTTTTTCATGCTTATTACATAAGTCCGTAGGTCTGTTATCCATTTGCTGCTGAAGGGGGAGGAGTATCCGTAGGAATTACTGGTAAGAATGAATTCTGTTCTGGGTAAAGGTGTATATCTGCAGTATACATATATATTTGTCCCTTTCAAAAGAAAATAAAGTTTTAACTTTTATTTTTATTAAACTTAATTTTAAAATAAAAAAAATTGTTTATAAACCATCTGTAATCATGTTAATGGTCAGATTACATATTTGAAATAACAGATTTTAAATAGACAAGTTTAAAATAAATAAAAAAACAAACAAATTAGAATCTATGAGATTTGCCCCATAGATCCATATATATATAAAATTGATATGATAGCTTTGCAATTACAATATATTAAATTATACTGCAAAGTTTTAGAATTAAAATATTGTATCTGCAGTATACATATATTTGTCCCTTTCAAAAGAAAATACAGTTTTAACTTTTATTTTCATCAAACTCAATTTTATTTTTTTTTAAAAATGTTTATAAACCATCTATAATCACATTAATGGCCAGATTACATATTTGAAATAATAGATTTTAAATAGCCAAGTTTAAAATATATATATATAAAACAAATTAGAATCAATGAGAGGAGGGATTTAAATTTCTTGCTTTGACATAATTACTGGACTTTCATTTAGATCTCATCAAAATATTTAGTCACTGAAATATATTTATTAAATTTACCTTCTTCATGGATTCTTAAGCAATAAGTCTAACATATTTAAGAAGGATTGAGTATATTACAATAGTCAACCCCTCTTAATATGTCAAATTAATTAAGCATATGTTATAATACAATAAAACATTTTTAAAGAACGATTAATAAATAAGTTACCCAAGCAAAGAAAGTGGAATAGTAAAGATACTAGAATTTTTTACTGGTAAATTGAGATTTTATAAAGTTAAAATAAAATCACTATTTTAACAGACCTTCGTGAAGGCTTTTGACAAACAGTAAAACACTATGCTGAACTTCATGGTACAATTTTTCTGGAATAGTGCTCTTGGATATTGGTAGGCTGATCACTCAGATGTTTCCAACAGTCAGTGGCATTATATACTGGTGTGCTTTCTCTTGATGACACTGGCATGGTAGTCAGCAACTTTGATCATCAAATGTAGGTAGGAACTTTAGCAGCATATTATTCTATAAGTAACATGGGAATTCCATACTCATACTCTCCGGAGATGGTCAGAGCAATTGACACTGTACTTACTAGTCATGACATAACTTAACCTATAACAGCTTTAAAAAAAAAAAAAACTTTTTTTCCTGCTCAGGTATATATCCTATTTTTAAAGAGAGGCATACGGATGTTCTCCAAATTAAACAGTTTCTTTTTTTTTCCTTTTAAAAAATTCTTTTCTTTATTATATCCAAAAAATCTTACAGAGCATAATCTTGATCCAATCTAATTTTAAAATTTTACTAATTACATTTTCTTTAAATTTTGAATACCTTTGATTTTATCTAATTTCTCATGGCAATTACACATTTCTTATCACATTTACTGTAAGGACAACAATACAATAAAATATAAATTCCAAAATTAGAATTTACTACATGCATTTTATTAAAATTTGATTAGTTTTAATTATTAAATTTCATTCTTTGTTGACTTGAGTCCCCCCCCCCCCTATTCACACATACTTATTCATAATAAAATTAAATTTCATTATCAACTTAATATCTTATCTAGTAATTTAAATTCTTTTCTCTTTTTTTTCTATAATTTATAAAATGACTTAGTATTACAATCCAAAGGCAATAAAATATATGAAGCCCATGTGTGTGTGTGTATATATATATACACGTCAGTTTCAATATATATATATTCTATTATTGTATATAACATATATTATAGACAACATAGTGGTTTTTATTTAATATCATAGTGTGATATATATATATATATTGTAACCTTATTGTTGGGCTCGATATTTGTCAAGCCTTATTTATGTGATCAAATGTGTAAAATTTTAAATTTTAATTGACAATAATTGAAATATACCAGTGGTATGTTATCATAGTTGCCAAATTTTATTTTAAAATTAAGTAAATTTTATCAACAGATCTCCTGAGAGTTATAAAGACTTAGACTGTTCAAGATATGCTAAGCCCTCTGCCAGTATGCATATGAGATTTTATTATGGAATCTGTCAGATGGACTAATTTTAATAATATTAAAATAATAAACAGAGCAAAACTCTCCATACAGTATTGCCACCTGTGCTAAACAGAGTAATCAATGGATGCCAGAAGACTTGTGCATAAAATCCCTATCTAATGCCTACTCATCCAATATCCCCAGACTAGTTTCTGGCTTGTGGCCTTCATCAGTGAGGAGCTTTGGATCTGAGAGCACTGCATCTAGATCTTAGGATCCTCACTGACGAAGGCCACAAGCCAGAAACTAGTCTGGGGATATTGGATGAGTAGGCATTAGATAGGGATTTTATGCACAAGCCTTCTGGCATCCATTGATTACTCTGTTTAGCACAGGTGGCAATACTGTATGGAGAGTTTTGCTCTGTTTATCAACAATTAATGTGCTAGTATAGGAAATGTGATCATGTGATTAAAATAATAATTTATTAGGGTTCTTATTAATGTATAAGTATAGAAATATTTGATATTGTATTATTATTAATTAATAATCAAAAGATTTAAAATTACAACTATTCTAAATTAATCTTTGTAATTAATCTTTTAACATATTTTTATTGTGATTTAAAATAATTTTGAACAATTTGGTTAGTTATCACTAATGAATATAGATGATATGCGCAAGGGTGGGTAAAGATATGGGGATTAAAATTAGTGAAGAAAAATCAAATATAATGATGGTGAATACTGGGGAAAGAGAAGACAAAGATTTTTTATTGGGGGATATAAAGTTAAGTGTGGTGAACAGATATAGTTATTTGGGAATCATCTTGAGTAATAAGAAAAATTGCTTGGATGAATGGGGGAAAAAAAGATAAATGAAGCAAAGAAAAGAAAGGGATTGATAAAGAAATTAACAGTGTTTTCATATAATAAATATGATGTAGCTAGAATTGTATGGAAGGGAGTGGCAGTAGCAGGATTAACATATGGCAATGATGCATTATGTGTTAGTAAAGGGGTATTAGATTGCTTAGAAAAAGTACAAAGGGAAGTAGGAAGACATGCATTAGATGCTGAGGTGTGGACAGCAAAAGAGGCAATTCAAGGAGAAATGGGATGGTCGAGTTTTTATATGAGGGATGCAAAAAGCAAATTGAAAATGTTCAGTAGATTGCAGTTTATGGATAATAAAAAAATAGCCAAAATAGTATTTAATTGGGTTACAAGTAAAGGGCAGGCAACAAGATGGGTGAAAAAGGTAATGTAGTATGCAGAAGATTTGGATAAAGAAGTTATATCTGTATACTTGTACAAAAGATAGGATGATTGTGTTAGGAGGATTGTTGAGTGTTATAGTGGGAAGGAGTGGAATAGAAGAATAGATGCACTAATAAAGAATAGGGAGTTGGAGAGATGGAGAACTAGTATGGAGAATAAAATGAGTTTAAATATATATAGAAGTAAACGGAACATTGGGTGTGAGTTAATTTATGATAATAGTAAGGAAAGTAGTTTATTGTTTAAGGTTCGAACGGGATCTTTAGCAACAAGGGAATATACATGTAAAATGGAAAAATATGGGTGATTTAGTCTGCAAGTTGTGTAAGGAAGGCATAGAAAATATTAGGCATTTGTTACTTCAATGTAAATGTTTGGAAGCAGAAAGGGTACAAATAATGAAGTTATGGAAGGTTAAATATGAACAAAGTGATTATACAGAAAGTGAGTTATTGGTTTTTATGCTAGGTTTGGGAAAAAATAAGGGGGATTTAGATATGAAGGTCATGGAGTTGACAAAGATTATGTTGTGAAAATGGAATGGAGAAGATTATGGGAAAACTTAGGGTGGACAATGAAAAAGGAAGGTAAAGTGGCTAACAGGTTTCTCTGGGCATAGCTGCTGAGAGATTCCTGACTCCATTTAAGGAGAAGTCACAGTACATCACATCACATACCAAGCTTTGATTGGTCTATTTTTTTACAACAATTCCATTTGATAAAAATATAAAATAATCTAACAGAGATTGTAGGTGGAGATCATTAAAAAAACAAGAGAAGAGATAACATCTGAGCTATAACAAAATTTAAGACTAAGAAACTGAAAATAAATAACATTGTATTTGAATTTGAACCGAATTTAAATGGTAGTCAATTATATTTGACTCATAAAATAACGGAGTAGAGAATTCCACTTCCTTTCATACCTCTGACCTACTGATCTATCAACTGACAATTGCCAGAATTTTACACTAAAAAACAAAAAACTGGAACCATTTTGGAAAACAAATACTTCATTCAAAGGGACTTCAGATTTAAAACTGGACAAGAGATCATAAGCATAAAATTTTATTCTATTACTACAATTTTAATTATTATAGTCATTATGTACATTTAAAGACCATCAATGATTTGTTTGGAAGAGCAAGAAGAAAGAAAAGAAAAATATTCAGTGCATTCATTTGTAAAATAATTATGAAATATTTTTTGCCTTTATTACCAAACATAATAAGAACCTGATCAAAAGTAATTAAAACAAAACTTTCTGAATTTAAATTTAAAAAAAAAACAACTTTAAAGGATATTAAAATTTGAATATAGTATAATGCATGAATTTAATTTATATCTTTATCAAAATATTATTCTGATGAACCTTTTTAGAATACTTATTTACTTCATTATTAAAAATGTATATTAGATTGCATATACCGTATTAGTAAATATTGAAAATATTTAACTTGTAGCTTAATTGAATAGACTTAGTGCAAATCTTGATGAAAGAAAACAATAATTTGTAATAGTATTATGAAAGAAAATATTTAAAATTATGGATAAAATAAAAAAAAAAAGTAAATAGAAAACAATAATTTATAATAGTATTATGAAAGAAAATATTTAAATTATGGATAAAATAAAAATAAAAAAGTAAATGAAAAACTTCTTAATTACTATTGTGAAACGCTGAAGTTAACACTAGTCTTAACTACTAAGACAATTTTAAAATACTTTAAAATGCCGGAATCATTATTAATTATTCCAATATATTACCATGGATGGAAAAATCCATAACAATGTTTTGAGAAGAATTTTTATTTTGCAGTTAAAATTGAAGATGTTATTTTAGCTACACTTTGTTTTTAAAAAAGCATCCAAAATTCTAAAAAAAATATTTATGAGAATTACTGTATGGTTGTTTTGTTTGGCAGAAGCTTTTAAATGTTTTATTTACTTTACTATGATAAAATATGAAGAATATGGATGCCTCACCCCTTGTGAAATAATTTTCTGGCCAACAATGATATCGTTTTCCCTTGTCAGTCAGCTCATAACAAAGGAATTTAAACTACAGACTATGGGAATAAAATGAAGTGTAACAATAATATTTTATATTCTATTGTTCATGCTTATTATTATTTTATATTAGTTTTGGATATGTTATTAATATATATATATTGAACCGGATACTTCCTGTCTCAAAAGTTTAAAGATTTTATTTATTTATTTATTTTTTTTTTTACATAAGAAAGGTATATTCACACACTTATTTATTTTATTTTCTGTAATTTGTTTTTGTTTAAAAATTGTGATTCAAAATCTTTTGAATTTATTTTGTAAAAAGAAAAACTAACATTTTATTTTATCCATTGAAAGTTTTTTTTTAATTAAAAGAAAATTAATTGTATTCTTGTTTCTGGAAAGTTTTTTTTTTTTGATCAATTGAAAAATTATTTGCATTCTTGTTGCTTTAATATGAATCTGTTTTATCTAAAAGGAGTGGAGGTTTAATTAATTAATTTTTTTTAATGAGATTTGCTCTAGGCTAAGACTTCTAATTACAAAAAAAAAGATTGTACGAGGGATTAAAGAGGTCATAAAAAAAAGAAGCTCAATAGCAGAGGACTGATTATTCTTACGGAGAAGAGACTTAAAATTAGTCTAGAAAATGACCTAGATTATTCTTGGAATAACAACCTCACTCATTTTTGTTTGTCAACTGATTTCTAATAGTTATTTTATATTAGCTTATGGATATACTTATTTAATTGCCAGATTTGTCATAGTTTTGAAGGTAGTGCTGTTCGCTTTTGTGACCCAGAGTGAAGAGACTTTATTCACTTATATTGTCAAAAGAATCTTCAGCTGAATTCTTAGGATAGCCTACATTAGATTGTGTTCACTTTACAAGTTGGCCAACTTCTACACCATGCGGGTTCAAATCTGAGGATGTGCTGCTAAACCCACTCTAGACAGATCCCAATCTCCGAGCTGTTTTCCCCAATTGTGATCTAATTAAAGCCTGAACTAAGACAGATTCCTCTGCATGCCTTCACTCTCACTGCCATTTAAAGAAAAGAATTCAAGCAATCTTACTGGCATCCATCTGTGAGTATTCACTGGACTTATTAATACCACAAGGTAACTTATTTTAGATTCTTGCTAGGGCATAAATCTCTAGTAAGAATCTCTGCTCAATATAAAAGTAACAATTGTATAAAATTTTCATGTCATAATCACATAACATATTCTTTTATCTATTAGTGTGTAAAGATATCTTTTAATTTAAATGGTATATTTTGTAAGTTTAAATTATTCGTTTGTTATGTTGCAGAGCATGTATTGCAGATTTCTTTTATTAGCTATTTAGATTCACCTCTGAGTAATTTATATTCTTAATAAATATTGGGCAGATATTATTTATTTTCTCATTACTTACCGGTCTACTTTTGAGACACTTTTAATTAATTTAGAATATAGTAACTTGCCATCATTGGGCTAATGTTTTTTCAACTGAATAAGCCTAGTTTTATCAACAACTGGGATTTTGATTTCTTTCTGAAATTACGCAGGCTGTAGTTCTTTCACATTATATTTGTTTTTTTTTGTAAGTGGATCAATATTGGTAATTTTGAATGTAATTATCACTAACTGTCCTGTAACATATGACATCTCTAGATTCAATGTTCTAGAGAAGGCTCATCTGTGCTGATTCATTGATTCTTTACAAGACTAGTTTTTTTTTTTTTAAATTTTTAAATGTGAAAAGAATATATTTTTTTAAAATCAAACTAAAGTTATTTCTCCTTTCCCATCATTCTATTGGTGTATCTGCAAAATGTTTATTGTTTTCTTTTATCTCATACATGCTCCACAAAAAAGATGGGTTAAAGTTTTCTACTTTTGTGTATGTTCGAATTTTAATAAACATTGAAATTCTTATTGTAAACATAATAAATTTTAACATTATATTAACTAACGTTGGTTGTTAGTTTATTTGTTGATTGTCTGAACAATATCTCGCTGAGTCTGTTCGGTGCCGGTCATCATCATCATTAACCTTTGGTCATGGTAAACAAATTTTCCATGTGATGTGATGTGATGTACTGTGGCTTCTTAAATGAAGTCAAAAATATTTTAGCAATTATGCCCAGATAAACCTGTTAGCCATTTTATTTTTCATTCCCCACTCTAAATTTTCCCATATTCTGCTCCATCCCATTTTCACAACATAATCTTTGTCAACTCTAAAGCTTTTATATCTAAATCCCCATTATCCTTTTCCAAACCCAGCATAAAAACCAATAATTCACTTTCTGTATAATCACTATTTTCATATTTATTCTTCCATTACTTCATTATATGTACCCTTTCTATTGTCAAGCATTTACATTCAATGAACAAATGTCTAATATTTTCTATTCCTTCCTTACATAATCTACAAAATAAATCACCCATATTTTTCCATTTACATGTATATTCTATTGTAGCTAAAGATCCTGTTTGAGCCTTAAATAACAAACTACTTTTCTTACTATTATCATATATTAACTCACACCTAATATTCTGTTTATTTCTATATATATATTTAAACTCTTTTTACCTTCCATACTATTTCTCCATCTCTCTAACTCCCTATTCTTTATTAAAAAATCTATTCTTTTATCCCATTCCTTACTACTATAACACTCAACAATCCTTTTAACACAATCATCCCATCTTTTGTACAAATATACTGATATAAATTCTTTATCCAAATATTTTGCATATTGTATTACCTTTCTCATCCATCCAATTAAATACTATTTTGGCTATTCTTTTATTATCCATAAACTGCAATATACCAAACATTTTCATTTTCGTTTTTGCATCTCTCATATGAAAACTTGACCTACCCATTTCTCCTTGAATTGCCTTCCTTGCTAGCCATACATCTACATCCAATGCATGTCTTCCTACTTCCCTTTGAACTTTTTCTAAGTAATTTAATACCTCTTTACTAACATATAATGTATCATTACCATATGTTAACCCTGCTACTGCAACTCCTTTCCATATAATTCTAGCTACATCATATTTATTATATGAAAACACTGTTAATTTCTTTATCAATCCCTTTCTTTTCTTTGCTTCATTTATCAATTTTTTCTCCCATTCATCCAAATAATTTTTCTGATTACTTAAAATAATTCCCAAATAACTGTGTCTATTCACCACATTTAACTTAATATCTTCCAATAAAAATTCTACATCTTCTCTTTCCCCAGTATTAACCATCATTATGTTTGATTTTTTTTCACTAAATTTAAACCCCATCTTTTTACCCACCCTTGCACATGTCCGCAGCATAACTTCCATATCTTCTCTTCTTTCTGCACACAAAAATATATCATCCGCAAAAAAAAAGACCTGACAAAATATATACTCCCTTACTACCTATTAACAGTATCTCTATCCCTTTTCCTAATCTTTCTATTGCTCTTTCCATTTCACTCAAATACAACATAAACAAAATAGATGACATAGGGCATCCTTGCCTTAGTCCCACCCCATTTTTAACTTTAACTGATTCTATATTCCCTAATTGCTATATATAATAATTATTTTTATATAATTAATATCTATTAAAGCTTCATCCATTCCCAAATATTTCTATTTACTCTATCATATGCCTTCTCTATATCTATAAAACTCCTATATAACTGTTTACCTGAATTCCTACTCATATCCATAAGTTGTGTGACTACAAATAAACTATCTCCTATATGTAGTGATCTGGTGGCGCCCTCTGTGACCAAAGATAATGTAAAAATTTAACCGACCGTTATATAAATAAATTTTAGTGCAGCCAACGTGGCGCTTCGAGTTTTCAACCCATGTGAGATTTTGTTCAGACAATTGAGAAATATTTCAGGGGTAAGAGGCAGGAGTTAAGTATTTTGAATCAGTTTGGGCAAGTATATGTGTATTATAGAGACAGCTTGGAGTAGGAATTTGTCTTTTAAAATGATAAGATAAATAAATAACATCTTCAGTGGGATATATAAAAAAGAGAAAAGTGATTTAGAGTTTTTTTTACTTTCTCCTCTTTAAGTAAATAATTAAAGAGATAAATAGCACATTCTTTAGATTTTTTTGAGAGCAAGAGACAGAGATGCTAAGAGGTGAAAGGGAACAGGGGAAGCACAGAAAGAAAGTTGAGAGTAGGCAAATAGAACCTAGAGTTATGACTTCCATCCAGATAAAATTTTTTATGGCTGATAAAAGAGAAAGCCCAGTTGAGCATCTCATAAGCCTTCAAGAAGTGTTTCAGTTGTACAAATGAAGGAACAAGAAAACATTGGGTTGGTCTGTAATCATTTACAGGGTGTGTCCAGAGATTGGTGGCATACTTTAAATAAAGCCACAGATATTTGGGGATTATATACATGCCATCATGTGTAGTTTTTGGAGTGAAGAGAGACAACTATGCATCTTTAGGGAAGTCTTGCAGCAAACATATTCTACAGAGAATGGTAGAATCTATATGCAGTTTTTCTGTAAGCAAGCTGCACATTCTCTTTATCAGAAAGCTTGATAATCACAATAATAAGGAACAATATGCAGCAGCAGTACAACAAGTCATGTTAGTTAATAATAAAATGGTTATTGAAGAAATGATACTGTTATTGACAGAGATTGGTTATAGTATGGACAGAATAAAGAAGAAAAACATACAGGATGGAGATATAGGAACAGTTTACAATGTGGTAGTTGATAAAGATGAATCAATGTTAGTTGGAGCTAACCAGACTTGTCCCATCATAAGCATAAAAATTGGATCCATCACAGCACAGGCTTTAATTGATTCAGTGAGTCAGATGTCTCTGCTTTTGAGTCATTTTTATTTACAGGTAGAGCAACAGACACACATGTTTACACTCCCCCCTAAAGAGAATGCAGGTTACATTGGCTAATGGAAAAAAAGCAAACATAGAGACGAAGCAGGTTTGGGTACAGCTCTGTCTGGGAAGCATGGAAGTGGACCACATCTTTTTGATAATGCCCAGGTTGATACAAGATGTAGTGGGGACAGATTTTTTTGATCAGCATAAATGTGTGTTTGATTATAGTAGAAGCTTATTTCAGTGCAGAGAAAGCATAATAATACCCCTGGAGGAATTAAAAGTTTATCAGTCATTACAAATACATTGTCTACAACCAGTCTTAGACACCACTGAAATTAAGAATAAGGTGGAACAGTCTATTCTAAAAGAGATGGAGCAACATCATTTAATGCAGGTGTTAATGCAGTGTTATACATTTTTTTTCTAATAGACCTCGAGCTATTGAAGGGGATATTCATCGAATTAAGGTAAAGGAAGAAAACCATGTTAAAAATCGTTCTTATCCTATACCATTTCAATATAAAACTGAGGTGGATAGTCAGATACAACAAATGATTGAATGGGGTGTTATTGGTAAGCAAGCATATTCCTATGTTAACTCTTTAGTGGTAGTAAAGAAGAAAGATGGGACTGTTAGAATATGTTTAGATGCTCACCGTTTAAATGCTATCACAATCCCAACAAGGGATGTTCCTCCTACAATAAATGAAATCCTGGCTAGATTTCAAGGAAAAACTCTTTACTACATTGGACTTGATCTCTAGTTATTGGCAGATACCTCTTCATCCATCTGATCATCAATATACAGGCTTTCGGTATGAAGGGTATACATAAGTTTTTAACAGGATGCCTTTTGGGTTGGTCAACAGTGAGTCAGGGCTGTTGAGGTGTTTGGATCAGATATTGTCTGAGAAGGTCAAAAATATTATTATGATGTACATGGATGATGTGGTTATTGCCTCCAGAAATATAGAAGAACACTTGGAGCATTTGGAGATATTTTTGACAGAGTGCCATCAAAAAAAATGTAATGATTAATTTGCAGAAAAGTTATGTAGCAATGGATGAAGTAGCATTTTCAGGCTTCTTAATTGGAAAGGATAGTATTAAACCTCACCCTGATAAACTGGTTTGCAATTGAAAACTTTGCCATAGATTCCTCAACCTTGATCCAGTTATTAAGAAAGGATCAGAAATGGGTTTGGGGTTCACAATGGGAGCAGGAGTTTCAACTCATGAAGAAGAAGTTTCTCAAACAAGTAGTTCTGGCATATCCTGATTTTTCTCAAACTTTTTATATACAAACCGACAGCAGTAGACATGAGTTGGGAGAAGTTCTATTTCAAATTGATGAGCAAAAATGCCACAAAGTATTATATTTTTGCAGCCATACCCTAAAAATGGCTAAAAACAATTATACGACTACTGAAAAGGAAGCTTTGGCTATTGTATGTATGGGCCTTTAAAAAGTTTAAACAATTTTTGTTGGGCTCAAATGTTATCATTATTAGAGACCATAAATGTTTGAAATTTCTGAACAATAGCTACCTGACAAACAATTGGTTGATTCAAGTAGTCCATTGCCCTGGCTGGATTAATATTGTGGCCAATGTCTTAAGTCAGCATCCCATAGATATTTCTTCAATGTCACTTCAATTCTAATAACTTGAGTATAGCTGCAGTTACATTGACCATAGATGACTCGGTGGAGCAAGACTTGCAGAGACTAGCAGAAATACAGGCAACTGACCCAGAGTATGTCCAGATGGTAGAACACGAACTTTATGGACTAGTGATACCTATCAGTTAAACCAAAAGAAAAAAGCTTACCAACCGAGAAAAGGGATATTACAATACCAGGTTATCTCAGAAGAAGATTCCTGGAGGACACTCATACCCAAAAGGCTTAGAAACTGCTTGACTGAATATGTACATTGCCTTTATGGACATTTTGGTCCTCTTAAGATAGAGTATGTACTCTGAGAACTATTTTACTGGCCAGGCATATACTCAAACATCTTATCTGTTCTTAAAACTGCCACACATGTGCACAAACAAAACACATAAATAAGAAATTTGCAGGATTTGTGCAACCAGTTTTGGTTCAGAACCCAAAGGAATTACTAACCATTGACTTTTATGGTCCTTTACCTGCTTACAAACATTACAGATTTTTGTTAGTCATGTATGATGTGTTTTCAAAATATGTGACTGCATACCCTCTAAGAAGAGCCAATGCCCTTAACACTATCAAAGTCTTGCAAGAGCAGCAGATTCCTAAGGTTGGAAAACCACAGTTTATCTTTACTGACCAAGATACTCCGTTTAAGTCTTGCCACTGAAAGCGGTGGACCCAGCAACAAGGAATACAACAATTACTAACATCTATACATAATTCCCAATCTAATCCCTGTGAGCAAGTGATGAGGGAGCTAAACTGTTTATTTCAGCTATATGTCAGCAGTAATCACAGACAATGGGTGAACCAAGCTGGGAATGTTGTTAAATACATAAATTGGACACTAAATGAGTCCACAGGGGTTATACCAATTAGGCTACATTTTGGTCAAAATTATCTCATACTTATTAAGACCCCATTACCCACCAATAGAGGTAGGGTTAATAGAGAAAAGAATAAAAAAAGGCTAGGAGGAGGTTACGGCACATGGCTAATTTGCGGATAAAGTGGGGAAATCAGAAACTTATGCCAATTTGATACCGAGGACTTGGTTTTTGTTAAGAAACTACATGTGAGTAATTCTGCCCAGCACCAGTACAAAATTTTTTTTTCTAGCTACGATGGTCCTTTCATCATCCAAAAGTGGAGTGGGCCAAATGCCTTTATTCTGGAGAACAAATCAGGTGTTTATGGACTTTATAATGCCCAGAGTCTCAGACCTGCTCAGCAAAGGATTGACAGTACTATGATAGACCACCATAGTGACCAAACACTCCATAAGATAGAACCACCCGATCTAGATTAGCTTTAGTAATCGGATGGAAATTTTGATTATGATTACCTAAGTAGGAGAATGAACAAAGTTGAAGTAGGAAAATAAAATATTATTTTAGATAAATATAGAACAAACTTTCAGCTTGGAATTTGAAGTGTTGCAAATGTTTAAAAATTTTTAATAAAGAAAAAAAAATAGCACTAGAATGTTTTATTTATTTTTTATGGCAGGATGGGGCAGTTGAACCGGAGACTTCCCATCTCAAAAGTTTAAAGATTTTTTTTTTTTACATAAGAAAGGTATATTCACACATTTATTTTATTTTCTGTAATTTGGTTTTGTTTAAAAATTGTGATTCAAAATTTTTTGAGTTTATTTTGTAAAAAGAAAAACTAACATTTTATTTTATCCGTTGAAAGTTTTTTTTTTTAATTAAAAAAAAATTAATTGTATTCTTGATTCTGGAATTTTTTTTTTTTAATCAAGTGAAAAGTTATTTGCATTCTTGTTGCTTTAATATGAATCTATTTTATCTAAAAGGAGCAGAGGTTTAATTAATTAATATTTTTTTAATGAGATTTGCTCTAGGCTAAGACTTCTAATTACAAAAAAAAAAAAATCACATAGGAGATTAAAGAGGTAATAAAAAAAAAGCTCAAAAGGAGAGGACTGATTATTCTTAAGGAGAAGAGACTTAAAATTAGTCTAAAAAATGACCTAGATTATTCTTGGAATAACAACCTCACTCATTTTTGTTTGTCAACTGATTTCTAATGGTTATTTTATATTAGCTTATGGAGGTGTTTATTTAATTGCCAGACTTGTCATAGTTTTGAAGGTCGTGCTGTTCGCTTTTGTGACCCAGAGTGAAGAGACTTTATTCACTTATATGTCAAAAGAATCTTCAGCCAAATTCTTAGGATAATCTACATTAGTTTGTGTTCATTTTACAAGTTGGCCAACTTCTACACCATGTGGGTTCAAACCTAAAGGATGTGCTGCTAAACCCATTCTAGATGGATCCTGATCTCTGAGCTGTTTTCTCCAATTGTGATCTAATTAAAGCCTGACCTAAGACTGATTCCTCCACATGCCTTCACCCTCACTGCCATTTAAAAAAAAGAGTTCAAGCAATCTTACCAGCATCCATCTGTGAGTACTCATTGGACTTATTAATAATGTAAGATAACTTATTTTATATTCTCGCTAGGACATAAATCTCTAGTAAAAACCTCCACTCAATATAACAGTAACAATTGTATAAAATTTTCATGTCATAATCACGTAACATATTCTTTTATCTATTAGTGTGTAAAGATATCTTTTAATTTAAATAATATATTCTGTAAGTTTAAATTATTTGTTTGCTATGTTGCAGAGCGTGTATTGCAGATTTCTTTTATTAGCTATTTAGATTCACCTTTGAGTAATTTATATTCTTAAGAAATATTGGCCAGATATTTATTTTCTCATTACTTACCAGTCTACTTTTGAGACACTTTTAATTAATTTAGAATATAGTAACTTGCCATCATTGGGCTAACATTTTCTTGATTGAATAAGCCTGGTTTTATCAACAACCAGGATTTTGATTTCTTTCTGTAATTATGGAAGCCATAATTTCTTCACATTATATTTGTTCTTTTTGTAAGTGGCTCAATCTTGGTAATTTTAAATGTAATTATCATGAGCTGTCCTGTGACATATGATGTCTCTAGATTTAATGTTCTAAAAAAGGCTTGTCCATGCTAATTCATTGATTCTTTAAAAGACTAGTTTTTTTTTTTGAAAATCTTTAAACGTGAAAAGAATTTTTTTTTTTTAAATCGAGCAAAAGTAAAGGTATTTCTCCTTTCCCATCATTCTATGAGAAGATTGGTGTATCTGACGAAATGTTTATTATCTTCTTTTATCTCATACATGCTCCCCAAGAAAGATGGGTTAAAATTTTCTACTTTTGTGTATGTTTGAATTTTAATAAACTCTGAAATTCTTATTGTAAACCTAATAAATTTTAACATTATATTAACTAATGTTGGCTGTTAGTTTATTTGTTGATTGTCTGAACAATATATTAAGACTTCTTGATATCTCACTGAGTCTGGTCAGTGACAGTCATCATCATCATTAACCTTTGGTCAGATAAACAAATTATCCATGTGATGTAATGTACTGTAGCTTCTTCTTAAATGAGGTCAAAAATCTCTCAGCAATTAAATCAAGATAAACTTGTTAACTACTTAATTTTACATTCCCCTCTGTGACCAAAGGTAATTTAAAAATTTAACTGACTGTTACATATATAGTTCTCTTCTATTTATGATATAAATATGCAAGGACTCTGAAAACAGATTAAGATAAAATTATATATATATATTTCTTTTGTACTGGTATAATTTAAAATTAATATTAAATTAGGCTTGTCTATATAAAGAGAAATACGTATCTCTTACATTTACGAAAATAGTTTATTGATATTCTATTTATGGGTAAACAGAAAAAATAACTTGTCAGAAGCATAATAGTATTTACTTATGATGACACAATTATTTTATTATATGGAGTTTTTTATGTAAGCAGGTATACATTCATTTTATATCTTTACTATATTTTACCTATAATTTAGTATGACCACTTTAGTTTATAGAATTTATGCTATTTTTTATTGACTGTGCGTATTTCTTATTATTGAAATTTTATTGTGCTCTATAAAATGTTTTATAGTCATTTGACTTACAGTATTTTTGTTGGTTTCATACACTATCTAACATATGCATTGTTTAAAGTTGGATATTTATCTTTTTAGCTTTTAATATAAGAATTATTTTGTTACCATTGTTTTGATGAAAAGTTATGCTTGTTTCTATTTGATAAGTGTGAGAAACATAATTTTATTAAACCTTGTATCATTGATATTATGCATTGGTAGATGGAGTATATACTTCCATTGCTTATTCCATGAGAGAATTATATTGTTGAGGCTTATAATTATTTTATGCTTAGCTGGTATAATTTAATGCCTAGAGAGGATTATTTTCATGGTATGCATTTCATTTCCCCATGTTGAGACAATGTCCACACATTTTTGGAATCTTCCAGGTTGTTATACAATTATATGTTGTTCTGAAGAGTCTTTCTTTATTGCCTGATCCCTCATGATGATGTCTAGTTTCCACCATGTATGATGATGTTCTTGGTGTTTTAAAATTGTATGGCAATGATAAGGTAGAGTTAGTTTCAGGGATACTTGTTTATCTGTAGTATTTAAATAAATAAAATAGTGTATGTATTGTGCTGTTGTACCTTGTCAATAGTTTACAAGCAAACCAACAAAATTTATTAGTAATTTTAAAACTTATCTTGTATATGTCATAATAAGAGATACCCATATGCAATGTCATTTCATTTCCATCAAGCAGTAGTTCACCAATGGATCGGTAAGACATTTCAATATTGAAGATGATTATTCTGTGGTCATGGGAAAATTTTAGTATCCTGTATATATTTGACTTTTAGTGTCTGTTTCCATATTCATATAATTTGTTGTTAAATGCTAAATAATGATTGTCATTTGTGCTTCATATGATAATTGTCATTATCATATTACTTATTAGTAAAGTTTAGTTATACTTTAATGCTCTCAATGTCTTACTATAGATGGGTAGTTAGTAGACATATCAATACATCAAAACTGTTAATAAATTTAAAGGGAATGCACCTGTAACCAAATGAATATACCTTGTTTTATATTGTTTCTGAAATATATGTTTTCAATTATTTATTATTATTTTAGAAAGTTGTAAATAGTATAAATAAATCTTGTTTTAAAAATAATTTGACTGTGGCCTTATTGTTAATCATCATCCACAGTATTATTGTTATTGCTATCAGCACATTATCTTATTGTCTTAAAGTCTTCAATCAATACAATATACTTTATTACACTTTAACGTATCGTAATGATTTTGGTAAACTCTTACATTTAAAGTACATTCAGAATTTATATGGATTATTGATCAGAACACTGTTGATCTTAAGCACACATCTTATTTTAAATAATATTTTAATGATCTATTGGTTTTGGAATAACCTGTTTATTTGAATCATCAGATAAATCATTCATTGATCTTGATCATATTACCCATAGTTATTAATAAAAGAGAGTTTGTAAGTTATTGTGTTTGCTTTATTAAGAATTTAATGGTATTTTGTAAAGCTTAAAGTTCATATTACTGTTAGTATTGAGATTGACAAATATTTTATATTAATTCTATTTTGTTTTATGAGCTATTTTTGTTTGTCATATTTGGGTAGTGCAAAATCCCTTTCACTGACCCAAGTATATCTTTTAAAATAGTAATATTCAAGTTACTTGAATCCTGAGAAAATAAATTACTAGTTGGCAATCATAATTTTGAATTTATGGTAATTTTTATATCTAAGTTATTTATTATGCTTTGATATGAGTTATATTTTTACAGTTTTATTAGATTCAGTATAACTTTAAGATGTAAATTTTTTCTCTAGGTTTTGAAACTTAGTTTATCTTAACTTTGTTGTTAAGTATTCTGGTTTAGTCAAGCTTGGAATCCATATTTTGTTTTATTATATTTTACTGTCATTTAACACAATATTAGTTTTATAATTCAGGATCTCATTCTTCATCATCAACATTGTTCTCATATTTTATTTGGATCTTTTATTTCTTCATCCTCATTTTACCTTAATTCATTATCATAATTGATTGATTCTTCATTGCCTCCTATTCTATCATCATTTTAATCATTCATCACTCTAATACATTTTCTTTTTCTTCTCACTCTTAAGCTTGTTCATTTTTATAATTTAATTATTATTTGTTTTCATCATCCATTTAGTCATCTACATCCTAATTCATTTATCACCTAATTCATAATTTGGATTCCATATTCATTTCATAGACCTGATTATTAACTATTTATTGGTTTTGCACATTAAGTTTATCTAATAATATTTTGCTTATGGATTTTAAAGCTAGTTTTATCGATGTCGATACTAGAAGTTATTATCTTCATGGACAGTTTGTGACCTTCCTTAGATTTACCTAGTTGGTTTTAAGAAAATAATATTTTTATTTTAACATTATTTTTTATGTATATATTTTTATTATCCATATAAAGATGGTTACTATATATATATTGTACTCTTTTGTATAGGTCCAAATGAATTTATTTAATCAATTTTTAATAAATTTTAAATTAAGGATATATTTTAATTTGGTATGACTATGTTATGTTGACAATGTTTTTAAAAGCTTTGTTAAATTAAAAAAAGTATTAAATGCATAAAACTATAACAATATATTAAAAAATAGTCAATTAAAGTTAAATGGTGTAATTTTGTATGGTTGGGTAAACTGGCCATAGTAAAATAGTACATTAAAAAGTCTTTTAAATAAGTGTTAAAAGCTAAATTTTAAAAGTAATAACTTAAAATTAAATAAATAGTGCATTGAGAAATAAAAATTATACTTAACAATTGTATTATAAAATTATTTATTTAAAAATGTAATATTTTGTGGGGACAAATGTATTTAGTTTTATAGTATTAAAATCATTATTCTAAATTCTGTTATTATATTATTATTTTTTAATATAATATTCTTGTAATTAAATATTCAGTTTTGTTATCAGACAATAATTATAAAATTTTTTTTACATTCTGTCTGGATTTTAAGTCATGTGCCATGTAAATATTCATATTTGTGTGCTTACAAGTTTTCTTGTTAATAAAGTTTCAAAATTGCTTTAGAATTGTACTATGAAATTGAAATATTTATTTGTCTATCACAAGATAAAAATTAGCTATTATAAAATATTTAATTAGGGTTTTAAAACAAATGTAATTAGTAAAATTAGATTTTAGAAAAATAGATACATTAAAAATAAATGTTGAATAGATTAATAAAATATTATTTTCAAAATGTTATTTTAATAATATTTGATTTGTTTAAATAAAATATAAAATTAGTTAAAAATTAAATAATGTAACAATTAATATTGGGTTGATGAGTCATCATTTTTATTTTTTAATTTTAATTGTGCAATCTTAAAATAATATGTAAATTAGATGATCAGCTAAAGATATATAGCCAATCAAATCATTAATTTTTTTTGGTATAAAAGTGGATGTTTCCTTGTTTCTGTGTGCTTTTTAATCAGTCAGTTAGGTGCTTTAAAGGTCAATTTGTGTTTTAAAGTAACTCTCTTAATAATTTATTTTTTAAAATAGTAAAGTATTGTATAGTGTACTAATTGGAATTATTTTTAAAAAAGAGAGTATTAAAAAAAACTATAAATTTATTCAGTTTAAATCATGCACTGTTAAAGCAACAAAGATTCCCTGCTAAGTCAGTCTATTGAAACTTAAACCAGCTTTCACAATAACTATGGAATTCATACCAAAAGTAATTGTATACCTGTGGAAAGAAAGAATAGAGGTACAGTCCTTAATTGAAAATATATCTTTAAAATTATTAATGAAGGGAAATATAATATTAGTCATATTAATATTTCGGTCACTGTGTAAAGAATTAAACAGAAAAGATATGGGAAATTAAATATGAATGCATTTTATTGTAAAAAAAGATAGCCTTATACAAAAGTGAAGCAATATGGTAAAGACTTTTAATTTTCAATATTTTGAAAATATATCATTTTTTAATAAAGAGTTGCAGTAAATGTTTTTTTAAAGCAAATATTCTTTTAAGAATTTATTCTAAACTTATATTCCGAAATGATGGAAATAAAGATTAATGTTATTGCAAATATATTTTATAAGACAAGTTATCAATATTAAAAAGACAGCAATTATTTAATAATATTTAAAAAATAATAATATTGGAAATTATTAACTGGAGAAGAAAAATACCTGGATAATTAAAATTATCCTGATAAAATAGCTTTATGCCAACTTTAGTAAATATTAAATACTAATTTCCATGGAACAAAAATGTGCAATTTTCCATATAAATACACCTGAAATAATATATCTGTAATAAATGCATTAGTGAATGAGGGAAAACTCCAGAGAATTATTTTTAAACTTTATAACTTAATATTATCTGCAGTAATCATTATCCTAAAAGATATAGATAATGGACTATATTTTATAAACTTTTTAAGCAAGGATTAATGATTATTTTTATAGATAAATCCAGATTTTAAAAGTCGACTTTCTTTCTTTTCATTTTACATTTTCATCATATTTTTTAAAATCAATTGATCATGCATTGTGTGGCAAGGGAAAAAAGTTTCTGTCTTTAAATGTTATAACAATGGTTGTCATAGCAATGTCCACTGAGGAAAGTCAGTGCTCACAAGGATTGGTAATGAAAATACCCGAAGAACTAAAGAACATTTTTTTTAAAATTACTTATAATGGATTGGATTTACATAACTATGTTTTTCATTATTTTATGTACTAATAATAGCATTAAGTTTTTTTATTATTATTATAGGCAGGAAATTACATGCAAATTATTTACTAATATAATATGATAATTACAGTAAAGAATACTTAATTTTCTGTAAAGTTTTTTTTCTTTTTAAATATTTTTAAATATGATAGTTGGCTGGGTAAATGATGAGATTATATAATATTTTATTAAATGTGGACCAAGAAAACATCTAAAAGTGACCAACTAGCAATTGTCACTATGGGTAAAAAATTATTAAATATTTTTTTTATGATGTATATATTTTATTTTATTTAGATTGCTTGGAGTAATTTATAGTATTGTTGTATGAATGTATGGGTATGTGTAAAGGCATTAAACACACATAAAGCTTATATGAGTTAGATTTTTTTTTAAAAATGCATACTTTTATTTTGTATTACTAATGTAATATAAATTTAATGATAAATATAATTTATATGATTCTTTGGTAAAAGAATCCTATTGTTTTTAAAATGTTTAAAGTATTGACTTAGTACATCGATACAAACCATTTGTGTTTCCATTGAAGAATTTTTGAAAACGAAGTAACCTTTTCTTGTTGAGTAGTCTAAATTGTTGAATTTATATGTGAATTTTATTTATTGTTTTTAGAAATATATTTAAGAATTTTGGTGATGTAGATAGATAAATCTATGATAAAATTTTAAATAGTAGTGACTTGGGAGTATGCCAAAGAAACCAAAGGGATGCTTAGATATAGGTTTTTATGGTGAATAGAAATAATTTTATTATCTTAATAATTATGCAGGTACAAATAACAAAGCCCTGTAACTTGTATATTTATATGGACAGTGTTTTCCTTTGTAATGAGTATTAATGTTCCATAGAGCTGAATAAATAGCCTGGACATTATTTTATAGTGGAGGTTATTAGACAGAGAAGTCATGTCTCTTTTCTTTATATGCACTGTTGCCATGTTGACTATTTTATATGTTTATACTATTGAGTGATACTCTAGTTTGTTTTTCATGCCTATGCATCTGATCGCTATCTAATTTTTAAGATATTGCATTGTACAGAACTGTATTTTGAGGGAGAATAATAAATAATTTTGGAATTGAAGAATTGTTATTTTGGAAGAGGTTAAGATAGGTTTTCTTGCTTTGATAAGGATTATTTAAATACAAATGAGATTGAAAATAAAATTGAAAATAAGGATAAAGAATCATAAATATTTCCGTATTTTAGTAAATTATTATTTTTTTTTATAAAAATATAAGTGATAATAAAATTGTTCATGAAACTTTTGAATAATTTTTTGCATGTTTTATCTTACATGTAATGCGTATTTTTTAATGGATAATACATCTAGAAAAACAACATAGAATAAAACAAGTAATTATATTTTATAAATATGATTTTTATGTTTAGAATACGCATTAATACACACACAGGAATTTTTATTGAAAGTAATACCATGCAAGATGGATAAAATATGTTAATTATATTATTTTATTTGAGTCCACTTATTTTATTAATGAATCAGAATATATATATATATATATATTGTACCTATATTGATATAGGCACATATAATTTATCTAAAATTATATTATTAAAATAATCGTTCATAAAAGAAAACATAAAATTAAACGTTGAAGAGTTTATTGCAGTTTGTTTTAGAAAAAAAGATAAGAATTAAATAGTTTTCTAGCGTTAGTTTTTGAAATAAAAAAGCTACAATTAATTAATCAGAAGGGGAGAGGGGTGTTTTCGTTAGAGAAATTAAACTAAGGGTTATAAAAGGAAGTAAAGAGTTTTTATTAGTATTCGTAAAAATATAATTTAAAAAGTTAAAACATACAAATCTCTTTTCATTCAAGTTTAATTAAAGAAAAAATAATGTTAAAACTAAATAGTAAATTGTATTAAAAATATATGTGCGTATATATGTGCGATTGGTAAATAAATAAAATGTATGCAAAATAAAAGAAGATTATCATTAAAACCACGGCAATGGCTATTAATAAAATAAAACAACACGTTTTATTGCATGGCTATTACTAATTAAGCAATCTTCCAAAACACGTTTATCAAATGATTATCATTGGAATTTGACAACAGATCTTTGCCGGAGATATCAGAAAGACAACAAGGTGCAGGTATAAATAGACCTTTTTTTATCGGACAGTAATCAGTTCACAAAGTAATTGAGTAGTGCAGTTCAGAAATTAATTGAGCAGTTAACAAACAAAATGCAGTGTTGAGAAGATCTTGGGAATGCATGTTTATCTCCAGCCCAGATGTCCGAGAAAACAGCAGATCTGCCCGTGAAATAATGTCAGCTTAACATCTTAGAAAATCTCCATCAGTATCTATTTGTCTCTGATGGTAATAATCGTGAAAATCAGAAAACTCAGCAAGGAAACGTCCCAGCCGGCTAGAAGCATTCATACTGGAACCATTCATACTGGAAGAAACAACAAACAAGAAGAAAACAAAGTGTTAAATCTACGTTCAAAATCCTAGGTAAAACATTTGCTTATTTTCGTTATACTGTAATAGCCATTGCATTTCATTAATTCATGCGAATCCTCCAAGAGTCTAATTATATGAACTCGATATCATACATAAATGAACTATTGATATGTGTGTGATTAAATTTCAAATGCTATGTAGTCCTTTATTATCATTATTATGTGTGTGCATGAGTTAATATGTGCGTGATCATTATATCAATATTTATTAGTTAAATTAGAGTGTTCTGTTATTGAATCTATAGGAATATTTAGACTATTTAGAAATGTTAATTTAAAATATGCGTGTGTTTTATTAGAATTATAAAATGTTTAAATTTAGTAAATAAATGTTAGTTAATAAATTATCTTTAAAATTAAACTTTATCTGTCAGTCAATTATTTTTATCAATTCCTTTTATCAAATTTTTTATCAATTCTTTTACAATTCTTTATCAAATCTTTTAACCACTAATTATGTATAATCTATTAGTGATTACAAACAGCTGAGCTAGTCATGGATTTAGGCGTTGAGTTAGTGGCCATTGCTCAAAGTGCGTTATTTATTCATCCTTGAATAGATAGCTGGCGCCCGTGTTTATACACAAACAAAAAAAAGTGCTTTGAACTTGGTGTTGAACTCAACAGTCGAGAAGAAGTTATGTCCTGGAAATGTAACCCTAGTTATATATTTTATAGCTATCGTTTGGGCATACATACTCTCCGAGTATGTTCTTCTCTGCCTAAGAGACCGGTGTTTCGAATCCACATATTTGAACCCGGTTCAATATATATATATGATAATGTCAGCACTATGTTGATAAAAGTTATTTAAATAATTGAGTATAAACTGATAGACATGTATTGAAATAAGTGCTACTTCTGTAGTTTGTTTGTTTTCTTAATTTGTATATGCCTATGGAAAACATATTATAATATAATTTGACTGGTAGACAATATTTTAAACTATAATCGTATCCATGAATATTATTGGTAATATTATTGTGAATATTTAAAAAAAATATAACAAGTTCTAAGTCGGAGTGAAGGCTTAGGTATTTTTAGATTTTATGATTTTTTATTTTTTGAAATGAAGAAGTATGTAATGTATCCAAGATTCTTTAATTGTAAATAGTGTAGATAGTTTGTGTTGTTAAAAGTATTATAATAAAATTTGTTATACTTGTTTTTTATAAATTTTTGTGTTATCTTGATTTTTCACAACCCAAACATATGATCTTAAGATATGTTAAACCAAAACATAATATTTGCACAGTACGAATGAGATTATTTATTTGAATAACTATAGTGTTTCTTAATATAATTTATTTGAGAAATTTCATTCTTACATTATTATCATTATGGTCATAAATTAACTACATAATTTATTGCATAGAATTATATTATTCATTGCTACATATTCTCAGATTATACCACACATTCTATTTAAGATGCCACATGAAAGCTAAAGATTATACTATATTATTTATTTTTTATTATTATTATTGATAATTACTATAACAAGAAAAAAATAGATAAGATTGAATTATACATTGAAGATGATGATTATTATTATTAGTTAGATGTAGTTGAGGGTGATATAAAATCCCTTATCATACTTGACTACAGAAATTTTAAATGATTTGAATTAGTTTAAAGAACCTGAGATTATTGTAATTATATTATTTGAATAAAGAGATTAGGATTTATTTATTAGCATTATCTTTAATTGATTATTATTCTTAAAGTCGTAAGAATGCTATGAATTTATTATTTGGAATAATAGGGAGGGGGATAGTATTCTTATGCCATTGAGGTGGTATCTTGTGGGATATTGGCTCAATGTAATTCATATTGTTACTTGTACTTTACTTCATTGTCTCATGATTTATTAATATTTTATTTATTTAATTTATAAACCCAAACCATATTATTATTTTTTATTAGTCAGAGCTAGTTAAACAATAGACATTAACATAGGATATATTTATTATTGATTATATGTATTTTAGCCCAGCATAACAATTTATCTAAGCTAGTCCTATTTGATTATTATTATATTTCCTGGAAGTGAGGGTACAATATATATGAAGTGAGGGTACAATATATATATATATATATGTGTGTGTGTGTGCATGTGTAGTACATGGAACTTCTACCACTAATATATGAAATTCTATTTAGAAGCTAATAACCCTTCCTCACTAGCACAATCAATGATGTTAAATATGATAATGCTCTTATTCCAGCCACAAAGACTTTGAGAAAATAAGATTGACTTTATTTTCTAATGCCATACATAATATTAAACCAAAAATGTTAAATATGAGAATACTTTCATTCTCGACACACTTTGAGAAAATAAAAATGACTATCTTATTTTCAAAACTAAATGCACTTATATAGGCCAATCCTAAGTGTCTTGAAACAAGAGTGTGAGTATATTAAATAATTCACTTTACATCCATTTCTTTTAATAATCTTATTAACCTGTAGGAAATATTATAATTTACTTCATGTTAATATTAGAATATGTTAACCTATATAATAATCAATGAATTTTATTACTGCAGTGTCACAAAGTAAATTATATTTTATACATGTTAATAAGATTATCAAAAGAAATGGGTGTAAAGTGAAAGATTTAATATATTTATACTCTCATTTCAAGACACTTAATATTGGCCTATATAAGTGCATTTAGGTTTGAAAATAAAGCCGTTGCTTTTATTTCCTCAAAGTCCTTATCCTATGGCCGGAATGAAAATATCCTCATATTTAAAATTGTTGATTTAATATTGTATACAGTGTTAGTGAGATAGGTTTATTATCTTTTAAATAGAATTACAATCTGACACTGCACTAGTAAATTTCATTGCTTATCAATATATGAAATGTACAGAATATGATGGATTTCCTAAATAATATAGTACCACTTTAATTTGTAGAAAGTCAAGCAATATATAAAAATGATAATTTTTGCTTGCAATTTCAGACTTATAGAAATGATCATTCAATCAAATTATATTAATTTGAGTGAAATTCAAGATTACACCAAATGCAAACATAGTCTCTTTTAATATGGCTAATAATGAAATGTTATAGAGTTCATTTCTATTTATTTTAACATCCATATGAAAAAAAAACATATAATTTTCTTTAAAAATATAGCATTTCAAACTATATGTGTGAAAACTGGGAGTGACAACTTTTCCTATTGCAGATAATATCACTCTATTGCTCTTATGTATGCCAGAAAGTGAAGCAAATATGAAAGAACCACTTGCAATTTCAGCACCAATAGAGATAGTTCAATCTAACAAATTATATTAATATGAATGAAATTATTAGCTGTATTAAAATAAGTAATTTATATTTTGAATCAGTCTTGAATTTCCATATTATTAATGTAATTTGTTAGATTGGCCATTTCAATAAGAACTGAAATAGCAAACATAAATGGTAATTTTACATTTGTTTAGCTAATACAGTGATAATGATAGGGTTTGGAAAAGTTGTCAGTTCCAATTTTTGTGTATATAATTTGAAATGCGATATTTTTTAATATTACATATTTAATTTATTGCTATTTAATTAAAAAGAATACTAAAATGAATTGAAATCGTATGGTTTATTATTAACTGTATTGAAAGGAACTATATATACATTTGATATGTTTTTGACAATTATCCTTTTCTATAAAAACTAAAATTGCAAATGTGAATAATCATTTTATATATGCTTGGTTTTTTAACAAATAAAAATGATATAATAATATTAACAAAATGTGAAAATTTTGTCATTTGCAGTATATAGTTTAAAACATTGTATTATTATTACTTATTTGATCTGTTATAATTTATTTATAAGAGTGTTAAATAAGTAGAAATGGATTCTGTTTATGAAATTTCTTTACTAACTTTATTTAAACAGTCGATATTTATTAGATGTGATATGTTGTACTATTTCCATCATCTGAGTGAATGTTAAATGTATAGAAAATTTTAAACTGTATTTAAACTTTCCAAATACAAACAACTATTAGTAATAACCCACAAATAGACAACACAAGTTAGTAATTACACCCAAGTAGTATTATTCTCCATTCTTCTTTAGGTGTTGCTGTATTATATGCGCAGTGACAATATTCGCTTAGAAGCTCAGTTGGTTAGAGCGTTTGCCTTAAATTTGATATTCAAGAATCTAAAGATGCGAGTTCAACTTTTAAGTGAATATTGACACTCTGCAAATAGGCCAGCAACACCTGAAGAAGAGTGGAGAAGAATACTATTCAAAACATTGTGTAATTACTAATCTGTCTTGTCTATTTGTATTATTACTAACAAATTGTTTTATTTGGGAAGTTTAAATAAAGTTTAAAATTTTCTATACATTCAACATTCACTCATAGATGATGGAAATAATCCAACACATTACATCTAATAATATACCATCATCACAAACCTTCAGACAAATAGTTGATATTTATGATCTGGAATGTCAGCTCTATTAATATAATTTGTTAGATTGGCCATCTCCATAAGAACTGATATTAACATCATAAAGGCTGTCTCTTTTCACATGCATTCACCCATACAGATATATGTTTTGGGTGATTACTGCAGAATTAAGTAATTCTGTGTCTGCATCGTGCTGAATCAAAATAAAGTGATAATGCTTCGTATAATGTAATGGTAAAGTAAGACAGCTTTAATATATGTACTTTTTATCATGTTTTAAAACAAAAAAACAACTCAAAAAACAATGGTTGATAGTTTGCTATTGATCTGGTCTCATCTTTTCCATTCATAGATATTCTTTTACCTGCAGCTTTATTTCAAATACCTTTACTTACTGTTTATGCATTCTTTATTTACAAATAATTTTATTGCCAGGAAAAAGGACCTAATATTTTGGCATATATAAATTATATTTACATTTATCTGATATTATTTTATATTACATATACATATTTCCTCATTTTTATCCCCTGAATTTTAAAAATTATTTTATTGGTTTGCTACAGATTTTCTTTTGCTTTCACTTACTGGAATAACCATTTTGAATTTACTGTCTCAATATATATATATGAACATAAGGATTTCTGAACGTTAAACATATTAAGGTGCAAATTTAGTACGCGATCTCTGCCATTTTGAATTTCAAAAATGGCCAAAAACATCATCTGACACATCTAAGTGATAAAAAACTACGCAAAAACAGAAAAAATTTAGAACTTGGCTCACGTGACTTGGAAAAACCCGCCAACATGCACAGTTTAAAAAAAAAAGCCAAAGCACAAAAAATTAGCATCTTCTCATTTTAAATTATAAATCAAATAATTTATATATAGAGAGAGCAAGATTAATATATTTAAATCTTAATCAATAAATGCTAGTTATCATTGCCTAAAAAAGTACTGGTAGCATTTTGATGTGGCTGATATGTGATATCTAAGGCATCCCTCCCCCTTTTACAAATTAAAGTCATATATATGCGATATATATATTTCACACAAATAAAATTATGAGTGCGTAAAATAAACAAATAAATGAAATACGATAAATAAATAAATGGCTAGTATTTTTGAAGGAATACCTTCATTATCAAAGCTGTGGCTAAATGAATTGCGAAGTAAAACTGTTGCTATAAGAAATGCAAAGTGTATGCAAATTTAGCACACAGCTTTGATAATGAAGGTAAATAAACCCAATAGCCATTTATTTATTTATCATATTTCATTTATTTGTTTTCTTTACGCACTTATAATTTTATTTGTGTGAAATATATATTACTCATTACAAACAGACACAAAGTGATTATTAATTAAAATAAATATTTTTTTAAAAAAATAAAATAAAATATTTACATTTATTTAAAATATGTTTTTGTTTTCCTTTGTTGTTAGTAAAACTTATTTTAATGTTAATAGATATACAGATTATAGTGACATAATTAAGAGTAGATCTGATATAGATGAAATGCAAATGAAGATTTTAATGAGTTTTATCTTCTTATATTTTAACACGTATATATTGTACCGGGTTCAAAATGGGTCGATCGAAACACCGGCCTCTTAGGCAGAAAAGAACATACTTGGAGAATATGTATGCCCAAACGATAGCTATAAAATATATAACTAGCATTACATTTCCAGGACATAACTTCTTCTCGACTGTTGAGTTCAACACCAGAGTTCAAAGCACTTTTTTGCTTCTTGTAAACACGGGTGCCAGTTAATTATCCAAGAATGAATAAATAATGCACTTTGAACAATGGCTATAAACTCAATGCCTAAGTTTTACCCATAGACTAGCTCACTTACTTGTAATCACTAACAGATTATACATAATTAGTGGTGAAAAGAATTGTAAGAGAATAGAGTTTAAGTTTTAAGACAATTTATTAACTAACATTAATTTACTAAATTTGAACATCTTTATAATTTTTTAACTAATATAACACACACACATTTTAAATTAACACACTATAATATATATCTTATCAAAAGCATAAATAATGTTTGACGTTTATAAAATCATATAGCATTCACAAACACGCACATCAATAGTTCATTTTATGCATGATTATAGAGTTCAAATTACTTGTCTCTGGAGGCTTTACGAATTAATGCAATGGCTATTATGGTATAAACGAAAATAAGCAAATATTTTACCTAGGATTTTGAATGTAGATTTAGAACTTGGTTTTCTTCTTGTTTGCTGCTTCCATTATGAATACTTCTAGCTGGCTGGGATGTTTTCTTGATGAGTTTCCTTATTATTCATGATTATTACTATTGGAGACAATTAGATATTGACAGATTTTCAAGTTGTTACACTGACATTATTTCATGGGCAGATCTTGCTGTTTTCATCGGACTTCAGGCTGTGGAGAAACGTGCATTCACAAAAGCTGCTCAGCACTGCATTTTTTTTGTTTCTGGATACAATTAACTCAACTGATTGTCCTCTCTTGACTTAACTGACTCAATTAATTGTCTGATAAAAAAAAAGGTCTATTTATGCCTGTGATGTGTTGTCCTTGTAATATCCTCCAGCAATATCTGTTGTCAAAATTCCATTGATAATCCTTTGACAGCATGTTTTGGAAGATTGTTTAATTAGTAATAGCCATGCAGATGTGTTGTTTTATATTTTTAATTAATGGCCATTGCTGTGTTTTTTAATGATAATCTTCTTTTATTTTTTAATATGCATACATTTATTTTTATTTACAATCGCACATATATACGCACTTATATAACTAGTTTTAAGATTACTTTTTTCTTTAATTCGAATGAAAAGAGATTTGTATTTTTTTAAAACTTTAAATTATATTTTGACTAATAATAATAAACTCTACTTCCTTTTATAAAACTTTTAGTTTATCTTTTCTAACCAAAACTCCCCTTCCCCCCTTTTAATCAATTATTTTTTAACTTTTATTTCAAACTCTTTTACGAAAAATTATTTTAATAATTTTTTTAGATAAATTATCATGTGCCAATTTTAATATTGGTACAATATGTTTGTGCAAAATCATACCTCAACAAATAATTTAAAAAATGTTTAGAAAAATATGCAAACTACTCTATAATTATTTTGTATACAAATTCTGAGAATTAAAAAGTAACTTTCTTGATATGATGGGGAGAACCGAATAAGGCGTATTAAGCCTCTTACTATGTGCGGATGTACATATAAATATTACCCCGGTCACTATTAAAGTTAGTTATATACAGCTTACTTGTACACAAACATATATACGCATTAAAATATAAGAAGATAAAACTCATTAAAGTCTTCATTTGCATTTCATCTATATCAGATCTACTCTTGATTATGTCACTATAATCTGTATATCTATTAACATTGAAATAAGTTTTACTAACAACAAAGGAAAACAAAAACATATTTTAAATAAATGTAAATATTTTATTTTATTTTTTTAAAAAAATATTTTAATTAATAACTGCTTTGTATCTGTGTTTGTAATGAGTAATATATATTTCACACAAATAAAATTATGAGTGCATAAAGAAAACAAATAAATGAAATATGATAAATAAATAAATGGCTATTGGATTTATTTACCTTCATTATCAAAGCTGTGTGCTAAATTTGCATACACTTTGCATTTCTTATAGCAACAGTTTTACTTCGCAATTCATTTCACCACAGCTTTGGTAATGAAGGTATTCCTTCAAAAATACTAGCCATTTATTTATTTATCGTATTTCATTTATTTGTTTATTTTACGCACTCATAATTTTATTTGTGTAAAATATATATATATCGCATATATATTACTTTAATTTGTATAAGGGGGGAGGGGATGCCTTAGATATCACATATCAGCCATATCAAAATGCTACCAAGTACTTTTTTAGGCAAAGATAACTAGCATTTATTGATTAAGATTTAAATATAGTAATCTTGCTCTCTCTATATATAAATTATTTGATTTATAATTTAAAATGAAAAAATGTTAATTTTTCGTGTTTTGGCTTTTTTTTAAACTGTGCGTTTTGGCGGGTTTTTCCAAGTCATGTGGGCCAAGTTCTAAATTTTTTCTGTTTTCGCGCATAGTTTTTTATCACTTAGATGTGTCAGATGATGTTTTTGGATATTTTTGAAATTCAAAATGGCAGAGATCGCGTACTAAATTTGCACCCATATTGGTGTTAATTTTCTCTTTCTTTTGAAGCCATTTATCTACACAACATAATGAATTGAAGAAACCAAGTAATAATCTTTTTTTTGATTAGTAGATCTCAAAATAACATGTATCTCCTAAGGAAGATAATGGTGACAATAAAATCTATGATTTTTTTTTTTTGATCAGCATTTTTTATTCTATTGTTTGTGATTTGAAGAACAGAATATAAAATAAAAATAAGTTTACATCTTAATATATTTTAAAAAATAAAATTAACACGACTCAAAATTAGAATATTTAACATTCAGAAATATTTGTGGGTATATATATGTATTGAGACGTTTAATTCAAATGGTTATTCTAGAAAATAAAAATAAAACAAAATCAGTGATAAGCTATCTCTTAGCATGTTGAAACCACTTGAGGGTGTAATTTTTATGTAAACAAACAGAATTATAATGTTACCGGGCCATTGTTCTTTTTTTCAACTTTAAAATGTTTTTTTTTTTTTTTTGGATTTACAATAAAATCATAAATAATGAAATTTATCTGAAAGAAATAAAAAAAATACATTGGATAAACCTTTTTTTTTTCTAAAATTAAATTTGTAATTTTAACAAGAGTAAAAACAAATCAAAACAAAATCATGGCGACACAAATCAAATTTTAACATGAAGAAAAAATTTTTTTTCTCCAAAACAACATTGTGGTCACACAAATAAAACTGTTAATTTTAACAAGAATAAAAAGAAAGAATTTCTTCAAAACAACATCGTAGGCAAAAATAAAACTGGTTTTTCGATTTGTCTCGCGATTTACCTCACGCAAACATGAATTTTAGCATGATTTCATAAAAATCATGCTTACACCTCCTCTTTGACGATTGATTAGTGTCACCTTTGTCTAGAGAAGCGGGGCAAAGTTTCCACAATTTTTATTACCTCATACTACATCATTGGATTTGGAAAATAATGACTTGGATATGCGAATTTGAAGACTTTTGACAGTCTCAATTACAGACACCCTCACAAAATACCGTAGCGAAATTTAAAATGGGATTGTTCGTATAAACATCCTACTTCTGCTGTAAATACATCTACCGTTAAATATTAATAATGGGATTGTTCGTATTACTATAAATAGTGGACAAATAATATGTCCTATTTCTGTGCTGTAGCATACAAGTAGATACCGCTGTAACACAAAGTTCACCGTAAATGACAGCGTCCTTCTGAAGCAGAATAAACATCCTATTTATGTGCTGTAGCATAGAAATAGGCAGCCACAGACAAGTAAACAGACTATTTCTATGCTTAACCATTGGAATAGAATGTTATATCAGTGGCATAGCCACTTAAACGGCATATTTCTGTGCATTTGCAAAGAAATTATGCCCTCAAGCAGTTTCAACATGCTAAGAGAAAACAATCAAATAATCAAATCACAAACTCTGTAATATAGATATGATACCTTAACTATAACTTTTAATTAATACCAGAAAACATATATGTATTTGTTTTATAATTATAAAGAAAATAATAAACAGATCCATATAAATAAAGAATTTGGTAAATATTTCTGAGTCATATTAGTTTTATTTTAAAAAAATATTAATGTATATAATTGTTTGCCTTATTTTATAGTAATAATATATTCTTCAAATAATAAGTAGGGATAAAGAACACTTATAAAATGTAGAATTTGCAATAATTGTTAAAGGAAATAAATTTTGTCTTCTAGTAATAAAGAGAAAATTATAAATTATTAGTAAGTTTCTTTAAATCACAAAATTGTGTGGATTAAATAAATAATAAAAAATTATGCATTTCTCTATTTGCTTTCACAATAGCCAAATATTTAAATTAAAATATGCCAAAAGAATCACATTAATATTGAATATAATGACAAAACATTACTTTAGATTTCAAATGGCTGGGAAATATGGGCTAATCACAACACATATAAGCCAGCATGTTGAGTTTATTGGCTTTTTAATCTCTGAATTTAAAATCAAGATGAGTATGTGTGTAAATGATCTTTTTTTTAAAAAATGGATATTTACAATCATAACAGATAAAACTAAATTATGACCCCAGGAGGCTGTAAAATCAGCAGTCAAAGTAGCCATTACCAGTAGCAGAAAATGTAAAGAATCTTCTTATTGAAAACCCAGGCTATCATTTGAAGATTTATTTAGCTATTTACAATTGCAAATTACTTCCAAGTGAAGAAAAATCACATGAATAACAAAAAGAATTGTCTATTATTAAATGGAATACTGTTGAATTTTATGAAGTTAGAAAAAAAAAGGAAGAAACATGTGATAAGTGAACATGTACTTTACTACAAAGCACAAATATGGGAAGTACAAATGAAGTGGGATTTATTGCAAATAAAGAAATGGAAGAATGGTATTGCAGCAATGAATACAATCTCAGACAGAGTTATAATATTAGTTATTCAATTTAATGGAAGATATCATAATTCAGGTTTATGTGCCAACAAGTTTTCATTGTAAAGAAATAAGAGTACAAAATGCTTTTTATCAGATAAAACAATATTTTAAAATTTTAATGGAAGATTTTAAATGCTAAAATTGGTAAAAGGTTAAAAGATGAAAGTACTGTGGGTAAATTTGGTGAGAGAAATGAGAAAAGCCATAGACTTGTGAAGTTTACAGAAAAAATTGCATATTATTTTTAAAAAGATGCTAAATAAAGATACAGTAGAATTGGATTACATTTTAATTAAAAGAAAATATGTATTTAAAAATTGTAATGTTCTTAATAGATTGAAGTGTGGGAATGTTCATTGGTTAGTGAAATGTAAGATATGCATTAATGTAAAACTAGAGAAATGAAAACTATTAAAAAAGTTTTAACAATTGAGATTCCTAATCTTCTGAAATACTCTAACGAATTAAAAATCATAAACAGACTTTGGAGATGGTTCAGAAATCAATAAGAAAATAACTGATATTTTATTAAAAACTGCCAGAAAAATAGGTGCTATAAAAAATCAACACTTTTACTAATAAATTTTCTACTGAGATAAGAGAAGAAGAGAAGGAATATGCATTTTTTAAAAGTAATCAATTAAGAAGAATTAAATGTTGTGAAAAAGTTAATAATGTTAAAATATAATTGTGAAAAAATTGTAGAAGTGAATATAAGTCTCAAAAATGTAAAATAACATCTTGTATTGGAAGGAAAGTTATTTCTACAACAAAAAGAAAAGATGAAATTATTACTAAAAGACAAATGACATCATGAAGTGTGTGAAGTATCGTCTACAGTTATTATTTATAAATTATACAGCATTTTAAATAAAGAAGGAGAATTGCAATTAAATGTATGAAGAAGGGAAAAATTCTAGAAAGTCATTGAATTATTATTATATCTTCAAAAAAGCATGTTAAGATATGGAAAAATGTTGACAAAGTTATATACCAAATATCTAAATAAATATGTACCAGAATATTGAAATAATGTAACAGTAATAATGATATTTAAGAATGATGATAAAAATATTAGAAATTATAAACCTATCAGTTTACTATCAATCCTATTCAAAATCTTTATCAAGATAATTTACAATTTGCTTCCAACAAATTTGGATTCTAATCAACCTAAAAACACAAACTGAATTTAAAAGTTGTTTTAGCACAGTGATAATATTGAAGTATTGAGAGAAATTGTAGAAAGATCCAAGCAATATTAATGACCATTATGCTTTGAATTTTTACAGTGATTACAGCATTTAGATCAGAGGTGGGCAACTATTTTCATCAGTGGGCCAAATGAAATTTTCTTATTATGATGCAGGCCAGAATAAATTGAATAATTTAACAAAAAATTAAGATCTTAAAAACATTAAATTACTAAAATTACCAAATTATTAACATATTTTAAAAACTGTAAATACAAAATTGAATGAAATTCTTGTATGCATCAGAAGTATGTTCCTTTACTCTTTTACATCACAACTTATCATTTTATTGTTTCTCACTTATTACAAAACAACTTTCCATTATAAAATAGTTAATGATATGATTAAATATATAAACTAATTTTCCTTTAATTTTTTACACCAGTGTAAACGAAGTAACACATAAAATACATGTATTTATAAGCATACATCAATTTATATATTTGATAATCAATATATGAGTTTTTTAAATTAAACCCTTCTTTTTCTAATGCAGCATTGTAAAGTAACTCATTCAAGTTTGTATTGGATTTGTTTTGTTACAATATATATTTTGCTTATGAATTAAAGATGCAGTACATACTCATTCTTCCAATAAGTATTAAAACAAAACAAGTTTAGATTATCATCATCAATATATAGCTTTCAAATTGCAGGTTCCACAGATCTTAAATCTTATCCAAATATTTCTATTTCTAGTTTTCCTCTTCTAACCTTCATAGCTGCATTCTTTTTTTAAAATTTAAATTCATCAAATTTATATTAAATGTGAATACTAAATTCACAAGTCAAAACAAATAATTGTAGTTGATATTTTAACATATGTGTATATATAAATAGTAAACTGTTTTTCATGGTGTTAGTCACATTTGAATATAAATCACCTACACAGAGAGTTAAGAGAAACATATTTTTGAAAGCAGAGAAAGATGAATGTGGTGATACTATAAAAGGGGCTTACAAAGAAAATAAATACAGATTGTATCAAAGTAGTGAATCAAGACAGAAAAAATCATAGCAATTTATTTTGAAAGTCCAGCCTCAAGATGCTTCAAAAAGTCAACTATGTGTTAAACACATTCAGCAATCATCAGAGCAGACAATATTTTAAAGTATATTCACATTGAGTCAAACATAAATCTAACTTATGGTTCTAGCTTAGTCAATACATCTGGCTATAGTATGCTAATAATATATCTGCCTTCAGCATCACACATCAATGAACACAGAACAAAGAAGTTGCCTGCTACCTGCCATTTTTTAGATATATTTATCTTAACCTTTTTATGTCAAAGATTATCCCCAACCAGATTTCTCAATTATTCTTTGATGTTTTTTATTGAAAAATCTTTTATTCACTTTTTAAGTACTGCACATCTACATTTTTTTTTGTCTTTCTAACTTACTTTCTCTATTTCTTTTATACCAGATCTCTAAATCTACTTTCTTTCTTTTTTTTAATTATCCAAGTCTCTGTTACACAAAAAGCATATTTCAAACAAAACAATTGTCAATGATCAGAGAATATATGTTTGAACTACTATAAATTTTATTCTCTTTCTACCACTATCAATTAACTAATCCAAATGTTAAAAGCCTTTAACTTACTCTGCAACGTTACTACCTTTTATTCACTCTTTATTTTTAGTTATGTTTATTTTTTTTTTCATATGTCATAGCATCGGCCGGGAGGCGAACCCGCAACCACCGTCTGCAACCAACTGCTTGCTTGCAAGGCAGCTGCGCTGATCTCTGGGTTAACAACGCTTGATTCTAAACTCTCTATAATTTCATAAGTGATTTTGATAAGCCCAACTTTTCTATTTGCAATTATTATTATGTCATATAAATATATAGTTTAACTAAAACATTAAATGACCTTTAACAATTTAGTAGTTTAGAAAATTAGAAATTCGTAAGGTGACTAAATTATTAGTCGTCATTAATATTTTAGATTTTATACAGATTGTTTTAATTAGAGTTAATAAAACATTACTTCATCTTCGGGATCTCCTCCTCGTTGAATATTTAATAAATTGGGTTCAGCAACATAAGAAATGATTATCTCATTAGGACACATTTCTCCATTAATTCTTCCATTATTTGATAAATATTTTTGATAAATTGCTTTTGCGAAATATTTTAAGGTTATCTCTGGAGTAGAAAAAGTGGTGTCTAGATTTCTAAGCAGCAATATGATGTATTTTCCAATTTTATTGGTACAATTTTCAGAATTTTTGTTTATAAAGAATTGAGCAATTCTATCAAAGTCTTGGTAATTCCAAGGTATTAATATATTGTCAGGATCACAATAAAAGACGGCTCTCGTATTCTGACAGCTACTACTTGCTGAGGCGTCAAAATTTAATGGATAATTATCTTTAGACCAACCATAAACTAAAATTGATGGAAACGTCAATAATAGTAGTGGAATATAAAACATATACATTCTACTATTTTTAAATAATAGTCTTCATCCTTTATACGGAAGAAACCTATCATTTTTTTTTTTTCGAATCGTTTATTGTTTTCATTTCACGAGAACAATAAACACTATCGAAATAACTTATTTAACAACAACGTATTATAATATATATATAGTTCTTTTTCTGTTTGTGTTATTTAGATTCACGGTTAAAATTTTTAAATAAAAAGACGTGCATAGGCTATTTTCAAGTAAATGTTAGCTTCCAGTAGATGGAAAAGTTTCAAAACTGCAGGGAGTTAATAAATCTATACTTTAAAAATAAGCGAAATAAGGATCATTAATGGTCACTATGTTATGAAGGAGAAAGCAAATGGGAATTATCGGTGGTGTGCGGTGAGATTAGAAACAAATAAAGCGATTCAATTTTTCGTTGTGAATTAAAAGTTTAACCAATAATGAATATTATTTCTGTAGTGTAATTTTCACTAGGACACTTACGCAAGGTAGGGACTGGTTTCTATTAACTTTAACACCTTGTAGATGTAATCATAAACATATGACGAAAGACTATAGAAATATTATTCATTATTGGATATTCCCTTATCTAATGGATGATTAATAAAAATTATTAACCAATTCAATGGTTTAAATAAAACCATTGTCTTTAGAGAAGTTTTATGCTTTTTATGAGCTTTAAACAAATTATTTAAATCCTTGTAACCAGCTGAATTCCAAAGGTTTTTTTTTTAAAAAAAAAAAGAAAAGAAAAGGCTGGCCAACAACAACAACAACAACAAAAAAAACGCTGGTTAATGTATTTGATGTAGCTAGTATTGAAATGAAAAATACAGATTACAATTTTCGTTTTTAAATTTGTCATTTTTGGTTTTGATCTTCCTGACTATTATTGTTCATCAATATAACTTAGAGAGCGAAATGATTTTGTTAATAAAGACTCGTTTATAGATTTGTTGATTTTAAAATTACAATGGTTTTAAAGTCCCTGATTACATATTGCATTCTGGTCCTGTGCTCAGTGCATCAATATTTTCCACAAATAGTGGATAATAGAATGATAATCAGATATGAGGATTAATTCCTGTCACATTATAGGATAGGATGATGGTTCATTAATGGTTAAGAAATGTTTCCAATAAAAATGTTTTTTCTTTTCCTTTTTCAGTATTTGTGCAACCTCATTTCAATCCTTTAACCATATACATAACATTTCTGACCCAAATTCTCTTTTTTATTTTTTAAACTCAAATCTCAAAAAATTAAAATAATGATAGAGACAGGCTTAATAGAATGACAGTTTTTAAATTGTAATCTTTGTTCCAAGCTAATGAGCCAATATGAAACTCTTATGGAAATGGAAAGGTCTTAGAAAATGTTATCTGAAAATAGGCTGTCCCATACAGCCTAGCTAGATTGTTGCACTTGGTGGAATACTCATTAAAGTAATAGGAATAATATTATGCAGGAGACTATAGTAATATTAAAAATAAGTATTATAAATCTATTTTTTTCTAAATATTGATACTTGGTATAAACTCTTCAAGACTAAGCATTGGGGTTAAAAATCTAACAAGATTCAAGATATATGTAGTTGCTCTTAGTAAAACTCATTTTTCAGAGAAAGAAAGTTTAGTAGAACAGGCAGATGGCTACAAGTGTTTTTGGAAATATAAATCAATCAGAGAAAAGAAGAGATCATGGCATTGGGTTTGCTGTAAAGTGTAATTTAGTATCTTCTATTCTTGAAATTCCTCAGTACATCAATGAAAGACTAATGATTGCTTTGCATAATAGTGCTAATGCACATTTAATGAGTGCATATGCTTCAACATTTGATTCAGAGAAATCAGAAAGAAAAAAAAATATTTAAAAATCAAATTATTTAAAAAATCAAGTTTTTTTTGTCGACTTATATGATGACAATGATATTTTGAACAGAAGGAAGAAATATCTGAAGCATTTTTGAATAATGGTACAAGGATTATGATGAGAATAGATTTGGACATAGATATTCAGTTTAGAGAAGTCAAAACAGTTCTTTATAATCTTAAAAATGAAAAAATTGCAGATTCTGATTAAATACCTGGAAAAGTTTAAAATATGGTGGTGATATGTGACTTTATTCAAATTTTTTTAGGAATATATGAATTCAAAATTATGCTTCCTGATGTTAGGGATGCTTCTATTGTTCCAATCTTTAAAACAAAAGGAATACAAATTAAACCTTAAACATCACATGATCACTATTCTTCATGCTTGCTCATAACTCTTGTTAAAATAGGCAAAATTCTCTCCATACAGTAGTGCCACACAAAGCAAGACAGAGTAATCAATGGATGCCAGAAGGCTTGTGCATAAAATAATAGGAAGGTGGTGGCTATGGTTAAAAAAGAACCAAAGACATCTAATTATATGGGTGCTGAACTGAGTTTAGACCCATATGACTATATAAGTTATTGAGCTTAGATTGAAAATATTTGTGTGCTTTCAATTTTATTCTCATAGTTTTGTAGTTAAGTAGAGATAAAAGATGGCTGCTGAAAGTTTGCATTAGATCCTAAGATTTAGGTGCAGTGCTCTGAGATCCAAGGTTCCTCACTGATAAAGGCCATAAGCCAGAAACTAGTTTGGAGATATTGAATGAGTAGGCACTAGATAGGGATTTTATGCACAAGCCTTCTGGCATCCATTGATTACCTGTCTTGCTTTGTGTGGCACTACTATATGGAATTTTGCCTATTTTAGGAATACAAAATTGAAGTAATTATCAAAGAGCATTATTGTCCACTATAACAAAAGTACTTTCAAAAATTTTGTTGAATAAGTTGTTTTGAGTATACATTGAACAATTACCAGAAATTCACCGTGCATTTTAAAGAATCAAGAATTGCTATAGATGTAGTTTTAGTTATCAGAAAAATGCAAGAACAGTGTCAGAAACAAAAAAAGTCTTTTATGCATACATTACTTTTATTGATTTGGTCAAGTGGATGCTCACCAAAAGTTTATTTATGAAAGAACATGTTACTGCTACAGGTGAAAATTCTAAAGTATTTAAAATAAAAACAGGTATGTAACAAAATTGCTCCAATGTTATTGATTTTATGTCAGTGATCTTTGGAACTGTTTATTGGGATCAAGCTGCAATACAAGTTTAATGGTAGAATTTTAAATATGAATTGATCAACAGCAAAAACAATTTTTTATTGAATACTGAATTTACAGTGTGATAATAATTATACTATTTTTACTAATTCAAAAGATGATGATTGTACTTCATTTTTTGAATGCAATATATAAAGACTTTGGCTTAATAATTAATGTTCAAAAAACTGAATTTCTTTATCAGTCCATGATAAAAGAAAAATTCTCAGTTTGTTATATGAAAGTAAGATTGGTCACTCTAACAACACAATAGAAAGGCATTAGAAAAGTTTCATTTAAAGATTCTCAGTAAAATTTTAATAATACAACATTAAGATATTAAAACCAATCGATATTTTTAACTTGCTGGGTGTGATACTATAGAGTTCACCATTATAAAATTACACTCTCATTGGATTGGATGTGTAAAAGGAATGAACAATACAAAACTTTTTAAAAGAGTGGTTTATGGTGAATTTACTTTGGTTTTATAGAAATAGTAAACCCTGCTTACATTACAAGGATTATTTCAAAACCACTTTAAAGAAGTGCAATGTCTATTTGTCTATTAGGAAGATATTGAAAAGATTAGGGAGTTGGAATTAGACAAAGTGTTGAAATATTTCACAAAGAAGAGTTTTCCTCAGAAGTTAAAAGTCAGCATTGGAAAATACTAGCGTAACAGCATTATGGACTATACTAATGAGTCATAGGATGATTTGTATAACATTGTAAAACTCATCTCTAGAGTATTTTTTTTGGAGTTGGAACAAATATACTCATTTACAAATAACTGTTCTTGATGATATATTATAAAAATATATACAATAAGAAGCAAAAAGCTGATAGAAATATTATCTTGCTGGTATATGATAATTTTAATAATTTGAATAAAAATAGAAAATTTATTTGTATAATTCATTCCGGTCATGGCACAAAATCTTATATAAGGTACTATAAATATCTTCTGACTATTGTTTTTTGCCATGATAGTATAATTTTATAGTGTATTAATTTGTGAATATAATTTAAAAATTGTTTCACAGAAAAATAACATATAATGGTATAGGCTATGATCACTATCTTTATACTAGAGTTGCCTTACTTATTAAAGCTTTAATAAATTTGATTCAAAAAAATTCTTCCACTTATGCTTATATGAGTCAAAGAGATGATGGTGTGAGACAATATTATCAGCCAGCATTCTGGAAACAGCAGTTACATAACATTCAATGACCAGAGAGAATATATGCTTAATTTTAAGGATTTTTATGGGAAAAAATGTTAACACAAGTATTTGGATTTTGACTTTTTTTATGGAAAAAAACTTAAAAAAACTTTAAAAAAATGTAATTATTAAAGAACACAATGTTTTCATTGTTTGTCTCGAGAAATATATTTTCTCAGAAGACAAAAAAGCCTTACATTTTAAAAAAACAATATTTCTTTCATCTTAAGTAATATTTATTTATCATTGTTGTTCATGGAGTCAAACAAGTTTTGGAGTGACAGAATATAATGATTTCATATAATTGATAATATCTATATTTTTTCTCTTTTTATCTTCTTTTGTTTTTTCTCATTGACTTGCTATTTTTACAATAATATCAACTTTTTCAGAGTTGGAAAAAAGCAGATTTTTATGTTTCAAAATCAATTTTTGAAGGAAAGTTTTCTAGATTGAATTTGTTAATTCTCAATAAAATTGTGATAAAAATATGACAATTTGTCTTGCATTGGTGGTCGAGAGGTCAGCGCGACTGCCTTGCACTTGCAGGCAGTTGCCCGGGTTGCGGGTTCGCGTCCCGGCCGGTGCTATGACATTTAAAAAAAAAAAAAATACGACAATTTCTAGCTTCACTTTGACAAAGGTTTCTTAATAATTTTTGTACTATTTTCAACAGCTGTTTAACCATTTGCTTCAAATATTGTATTATCATGTCATAGTATGATGCATAATTATTAATTTTAAAACGCTTTCTTTGTCATAGTAGACTAATAATTGTTCATGTGTTTAAGGCAGTTTATATTGTCTCTGTGTTTCTCATTTCTGCAGTCGTATATATATATATATATATATATATATATAGTGTATTTCTGAATGCTACTTTTTTAAATACTATTGCAGGATGAGATAAAGTTGGTTATCTTAAAAGTTATACATTTTAGTGTAAAATAAGTTGTCAATTTTAATTTAAATTGATATGAAAAAACTATTTTGGAATATGTTGGAATGGGAATTGGCAGCATGTTTTTTAAGTTGTTAACAAGATGCTGTTTGACCTGCTATAGTTTCCAAAAACGAAATGCATGTGATTTATTATTTTATCGAATTTAATGCAGAACTACTAAGTCAGAAAATATCAGAAATCATGTATAGAAGTTTTCTCGTAAATTGCGATTTTTTTTTTGATATGATAGATTTTAACTTCCATTATTAATCTGATATCATTTCACTTGTTTATGGACTTTGTTTAGATATTCTGCTAATTTTAGGATTAATCTACCTAACTCATCACTCAGAAAGTTCGACTTTTTGTCATAGTAATTATGGTAGATGTCAATTTAACAGATCTAGTTAATTGCACCAGTTGTTATGTATTAAAGTGAATGAAATAGCACATATAAGTGCAAATAAACATGGCCATGTAGTTTTTAAGTGCAGCTAAATGTAAAACTAAAATGTATTGCCTCTTAAAGTACTTCCCCAAACAAAATTGCACTGAATTTCTAGCAATTCCATAAAGAATAGGTTTTCCAATCTAATGGTGAAATATTATTGACTGATAAGAAAGAAGTTGGAGTGCAGTTTACACACAATTCCACAGTATCAGTTAGATCAGACTGATGACCTGCAGTCATTTTTCTGTCTCTCATTCTCATGATGAGTATCATAACTATATACTGTACTAGTATGAAGGAGGATCTGCTTTTATTATAGTAGACTGTATATTTCAATTCTTTTCTATAATAGCCTAATTAACAAGTAAACTACATAAAAGTGTTAAATACTATGCAAATATGTGATTAAGTTTCAGCTATACTAGATACTATCGAATATAATAAGCATTGTTTAATTAACAATGGCCTTCTTATTTAGTTTAGCAAAACTTACCTGGAAAGAATAAAATTTATAAAAAATGGTTAAAGCAGACTTATCTAAGGAATTTAATATCATCTACCTAAGTAAGTAGATGGGATACATATACTTTTACAGTTTTTTAAATTCGAAAACCAACACTAAGCTTGAAATCAAACTAGTTATGACATTTCCATATGAAAGACAATAAAGTTTTAAATTATTATTACTATAAATTATTAAGTTGATATCTCAAAGGTGTAGAAATCGAACAGGCACCATGTATTTTGTAAGCCAGTAACAGTATTGTGTCTTAGATATGTAAGAAGGAAATAGTATCTTTAATGATAAATCATGCAGTGAACATTTGAGATCAACTGATGTTGATTGTAATTTTTATTCAGTAGTATAGTGGAGTAGAATATACCATTCTTTCCTCTTACTTTTTTTCCAGCAAGATAGAAATACTAAACTTTTTATTCTATATGCTTTTTGACAATCCTATAATTTATTTTTATTGTCAATTTAAGGATAAGGAGACATTGATTTATAAATATGTGCCATCATCATTGTGAACAAATATTGATTCAGAGGAGCATAAAATATAACCAAGTTTAATCCAAATTTTCTGATCTATGACTTTTTCTCTAGCATCACCTCAGCAAACTTACTTATTCATGCAATTCTCATAGTCTTTTTTTTTTTTTTTAGGACGTTTGCACTTTCTTACAATTTAGTTTAAGATTTCAATTAATAACAGCATACAATCGTCACTGTTATTTAACATATTGAAATGTTTGCATGCATAAAATCCTATATGTAAATAAAAAATTATTTACTTTCATAAATATATACTATTAACATTCATTTTTTTGGGAGAAAATTATTCTAGAAATTCGCTTGAGAGATCATCCCAAAATTATAGATTAAACTAGAATAAAATATGTATGCAAATAAAGCTAGTTGCATAAAAATTAGATTGTATATATAAGATAACTCTCTTTGTAAATGAAAAAGGGAAAAAGTCACTAAAATGATTAGACTGTGATAACAGATCGGCAGTAAAAAATGATAGACTAGTAGATCGCCTAGCAGTGGTTAAGTCTAAAATGGAATAACAATAAATGTGAAGCAGTACGTGTTCGTAAATACAGTTAAGGGCAATTAACAGAAGTTTTACCAACCACAAGAGACGAGTTGGAAAGGGATATGGTTAATATATAACGGATAAATTGCATGTGCCAATGTAAGCACTGATATTGCGAATTTTAATAGATTTATTCTATATGTGAAGTTATATATGCTCATTTGTGTTTCAAGAGACATTTGATTTGAAAGCACAAATATACTAACTGGATTACTCTTGGTATGAAATAAGTCTATATTCACTGAGGAAAATAAATAGCGTATGAATAATAAGGGACGTATACATTTTTATATAGTTTTTATCACATTATTATTATTAAATAAATCTTGTTATATACATTTCTAAGTATATTGTTTATTTATTTAACTCCCTGACTGGTCTTTGCCAATCTCAGGACACAGCACATATCTATTTCAGATTTAGATTTTATTGATATCAATGATATCTGTTTGTTCTTTTATTAATATGTTTAGCGTTCTATTCCTTTCTTGTTTCTTTCAATATGCATTTCTCTATATAATGTGTCTGGAGATGGAAATTTTTTTTTTTGCAGCAACCAAGTCTCAGATTTATATGTAAGAAATTGTAAACCTAGCTATTAAAAACTTTTGTTAATCTATAGTGACTGATCTTCTTTACTATGTGTTAGATCCACCAGTTATACTACTCACTAGTGAACAATTTTTGCAGTAAGCTAACCCTTGCCCTGACTATATATGCATACAATAATTATAATCACAAAGACTAACACCGGTAGAATAAGAAAAACAGATTTAATTATAATACACTAATATATACATATTTACACTAATACATTAAAACAATCATAATCTATTTATATTCACAAACCCGAAGGTATACAAAAATAATAATGAAGATCTATGCGACCTACTTTATAGTCCCTATGCTGACTCTTGGATGTTCGGAGGCCAGCTGTCCGCTCTGGGGCTACCATGCTAAATAAGCGACTTTCAGCACCTTTCCCAGTTCATCTGCATCGGTAGAGCTCCCAGTTTTAAGTGGCAAATGGTTTACACTGTCACTCATTTTTCCAGTCCGGATTTTCTGGATTTGATTGGTCAAATCTTGTCCATCCTGGTCGGATAAATCCCTCCCAGTTGACCTTTTGGCTTAAGTTTTACTTTGATTGATTACCCTTTGCAGTTCGATTGCTTTTTAATTAATCATCTTGTTTATCTGCAAAGTTCCTTCGTTAATTAACCTTCCTATCTAAAAGGATTTGTTTTAAAAAATAACACAGCTATTGAAGTATAATATTATTTTAAATTAACGAAGTATTTTTATCTTCACATATATATATAACTTACGTATGTATATGCGATAAATTATACACAACATATGTTTAAATATTAAATCCCTATTTACAACATTTACTATTATTATTTTGTGTGTATGTGTATTTTAATTATACACATACATAACAATACTTCCCCCAAGTTCGAAGATTATTTGTTAGTCTTCGAACTTAAAATATAATCATTTAAATATTTGGGAGGGTTTATTTTCCTTTTTAGTCATTGCCGTGAATTATTTCCATTTGTAGTGGTGACTTCTCGGTAGGCAAAATGTTTAATTGAAAATCAGTTTCTTGAGTGGCACAAATTTCCGGTTTATTATCATTTTTTAGAGTCTCGCTGGTTTCTGCTGTGCCGAGATTTGGAATCCAGTCTCACTTTCATTTCTCCATAGCTGGTTCACATGTTTTTTTAATATCTTACTATCACCCATGTGAACTGTCGTGCCTTGTTTTGACAGATGGCAAATAACTTCCCCTGGAAACCATCGATTTTTTAGTGTGTTCTTTACCCACACTCTCTCTCTTGTGACTGAAATTTATATGAACAACTCTGTTGTTTGTCTCATTTTTTTGTTGGCATTATTTTTGCAAGTTTTGTTCGCAGTTTTCTGCCTAAATATATTTCCGCTGGTGATTTGCCAGATTTGGCCACTGGGATAGAATGCTGGTGGAGAAGAGCAGTCAATACAGCTTTGTCGATTTTCATTTCACCCATTTTTTTTATAGCTGACTTGAGGCTTTGCACTACTCTTTCATCCTCCTCTTATCTTATTTATTATCCACTGATAGCCATCTTCTTCTGTCCATCGAGCTGCAATTTTGCTATTTAGGTTTTGCTTTTGAAGTACATCTATGTAATTTATTTCTTCTTTTTAATACTGGTGCTTCAAGATTGGGCATGTGTGATAACACATCTGCGTGCCCAATTTGTTTTCCCTTTTTGTATTGCAAAATGTAATCATAGCCTGCGAGAATGTTAAGTCAACGTAACATTCAGGAGCTTATATAATCAAGTGTATGTTTATTTCCAAATATTCCCAGCAGTGGTTTGTGATTGGTTATAATAGTAAATTTCCTCCTATATAGATATTGGTAGAATTTTTTCACTCTGAACAAAATTGTGAGTGCTTTCTTGTCCAATTGGCTATAGTTTTTTTTCTGCCTTGGACAATGTGCGGGAAGCATATGCTATAGGTTGCTCTTCTGACTGAGCTGGGTGACTTAGTACTGCCCCGACCCCAAATTCAGATACGTCGGTGGTCAACATAATTTCCAGATCACTGTTATAATGTACTAATAATTTCTCTGAAGTAAGCAGTGCTTTAGTGTGAATAAATGCTGTTTCTTCTTGCTCATCCCATTTCCATTTCTGGTTTTTCCTCAATAGATTATATAAAGAAGTGGCCACATGGGCTTTTCATTTTAAAAAAGTTTCAAAAAAATTTACCAAGCCTAGGAAAGCTTGTAGTTGCTTCACATTTGTGGGTCTTGGTGCTTCTGCTACTGATTTAGCCTTTTTGGGGTAAGGGGATGTGCCACTTCTCGATATAATGTGGCCCAGGAATTTAATTTTCTTAGTTTTCCAAATGCATTTTTCAGTATTCAGCTTTGCTCAAAACTCATTTAGCCATTCACATATCTTATCTACTTGGTTTCTAAGTTCTTTGTCTGTGGTTGCTGTTAGAGGATGTCATCAAAATATGGTATGACACCATCTAATCCATTGAGGAAAGTTTTGATTTTCGACTGAAATATGCTAGGGGCTGATGTTATTCTGAATGGTAGTCTTTTACATTTGTATAGCCCAAGATGCATAGTAATTGTCAGTATTCTGGATGCTTTCTCTGTAACTGGTATTTGATGGAATGCAGAATTAAGGTCTAACTTCGCAAAGAAATTAGATTTTTGCAATGAAGTGATAACTTCTCTAGCGTTTGGTACAGGGTATGCACTCTTGTTTAATGCTTTATTTACAGTTACCCTGTAATCCCCACACAAGCATATCTAACCATTAGGTTTAGTTATGATGACTACTGAGATGGCCCAATCTGACTTTTCCGTGGGTTCCAACACCCCTTTCTTGACGAGGTCATCGATTTCTTTTTCTACTTTTACTTTCTGAGTGAACGGTACCTTTCTAGGTTGCAAATTATAGGTAGAGCTGATGTGTTCATTTCTAATAATATTGACTCAGTTTTAATAATTCTCGGCTTCCCATTAAATAAATTTGGAAATTTATTTTCCATTTCTTTTTCCAACTTGACATTTTGTATGAATGTCAATCTAATCCCTAATTTATTAAACCACTCACAGCCAATTAATGGATTTATCGGGGCATGTACTATATATAATGGTAAATTGACGATTTTATCCTCTATTCTGTTTACTGGAGCTTTAACCATGCCCTTTATTTTAATAGCATTGCGATTTACATCTAACGCTTTCATGTCAGTTTTTACTATTTCGGGTTTTTGCTTGCAATTTTCTGTAACAGTCTGCCAATCATGTAGTGAAATTAGAGTTATACCACTCCCACTGTCCACTGCCATGTCTATAGGGTGATCATATATTTTAACTTTTATAATTATTTTATCATTAAGACTGGTAGCTGTATTGTTAATCATTGTAAACTGTTTTTCTTTTCCCTGTAATTTACAGTTAGGACTGTTTCTTGTGTGTAGTGTTTCATTTTGTTCTCACCAACACATGTTTTGCATATGCCCTTTCTTATCACATAATTTACATTGTTCGTGTCTAAATAGCAATCAGTGGCTTTATGTCCTTTTTTTCCACAACAAAAACAGATAACAGGGTTTCTACTATTACTGCCATTACTTTCATTATTTTCTGTGGATTTCTGTTCCACTGTTTTGAAAGTTTTGTAAACTTCGGTCTGCTTATTTCCCCCATTATTGAATTCTATATATTTTTTGGACTGTTCCAAGATGAGCTCATAGGTTTTGCTACGTTTGATTGCCTCCATGTAATCGAGATTCGTTACTGACAGTAGCTGCTGCCATAAGATGTCGCTGTTTATGCCTGTCAGGAACTGTTCAAGGAGAGCTTCAGCTAAGTAAGAACCATACACGCAGTCTTTAGCTAACACTCACAGTGCACAATCAAAATCCTTAATCGTTTCATTTCTAGCTTGCAGACGATGGCAGAACTGTAGTCTAGCAACATGATGTGAAGGAGTGGGGTTAAAATAATTACCCAATTGCTCTTTGAAGTCACTGTACAAGCATTGCTCAGGGGTTAAAGGCGCTACTAACTGATTTGTGATTTCTATAACCGCTTTACATACATAACACTATGTATTATATTTTATTGTACTTTGATCTGTAACTCACTGCTTTTTGTATCCATATTACATAAATATATTTATGCAATTCCATTATTATATGATAATTTTCCTTTTATGAATTTTCTAGTACTACTTTTGTTAGTCACCTGAACATGTTGTTATTTGATGGCCTTGTTTGTCAGGCCAACCTAATTCATTGTTTTTATTATGACAATTATCCTTTTTGTATTCTCATCCTTTGTATGTTCCTAATATAAATTGTTATATGATTATCTTTGACTTAGATGAACTTTGCAACCCCTTTTATATTGAAGCCTACCTGTCCATTTGATTTACCATATAATATCTATACTCATCTTGTTTATGTTAATTATTCAATAAGGGAAACTATGTATTTAGTTTGACATATTGTCTATGTTCTCTTGTCAGTGTAATTTCATCAACTTGTGTATTCTTGAATTTATCAAATGTGATCCTTATAACTCATGGGATGCTACATGTATGCTCTCAATAGAATTTTACAATTTACTGTTTTCCTTGTATTATACTTCTTCTGTAAATAAAATTTACTTTTGAAATTGTTATAGTCCTCCCTTCTCTCAGAAGTAGACTATTCCAGATGCTGCCTTATCTGATCGGATTAAGCATTGTTTGCCTCAGGCCAATAGGCTGATGTATAGATAAAAGCATAGCCAATGATTATTACAGGCCAATGAGCAACGATGCTTGCTGAATCTGAACGTTTTCAATAAGGTCAAGGATCTGGATATAAATAGTCAGCCTTTTATGAGAATCAGGCAAGAATGTGTCTAACCTAAACAGACGCTTTGTGTTCTCTCAGGGAAACTCTGTTAACATAAACAGCAGCAATTATTCCCATTAATAGCACTATGCTATTTAGATCTATGCAGCTAGGCAAGTCCCACAGAGACCGAACGTTGTTAAGATCACCCTCAGCTCGAGGCAAGCTAACTACATAGCTGGAAAAGTCATAGACCTTACCCGTGAGGCAAGCCATAAGGTGTGGCTGTATACTGTATATTGTTTGTATATATTTGTACATAATAAATATATTAAATTATAATACTTGTGTCAGTATTATTTTATATTATTTACTGTTAGTTGGGTCTGTAATCTAGACCAAACACAACAGAAATGTAAAACTTTTTCAAACACATGACATATTTCCTTTTAATATTAAAGTATTTCGATAGTAATCTTCCAAAAAGACAATGACAATCTATAAAGATAAGAAAATATATGAAAATATTTTAAAATGATCCCTTAAAAAAAATTGAATATCCGGAGATTGGCAAAATGATAAGAAAAAAGACTTACTAATTATGCAAGAAAATAAATTATGAATTAGTAAGGAAAGTTAAAGAAGAGAATAAAAGTTTCAAAATAACATTTTGTTACTAGGAAAAAAGTTATTTTAGCAATAAAAAAAAAGATGGAACTCTTAATAAATAAAGAGATGACATTACTAAATGTGAAGTAAAAAAAAAAAAACCTTACAATTCTTACGTTTTAAATTGCTAAACATTTTAAACAAAATGTAAGACATGCATTTAAATATAGAAAAAAGCTTAAAATTCCAGATAACGATGGAATTAATATTATCTTAAATGGAGCTGGTGAAGATGTGGCAAAGTTATATATCAAATATAAATGATTAAGATGTATCAAATACTGTAAGAATTCAGTAGTAATATTAATAATTTAAAAAGATAGTCTATCAGTTTTATACAAAATCTTTATCAATTAGCTACAACTTGTTTACTATAATTTTAAATCCAAACCTGTCAAACGAACAAGCTAGTAAATGACGTTACAGAAAGAACTAATGAACATGAGTAGCAATTATGCTTTGAATTTATAAAATATGAAATGAAATTTAGTTCTAATAAGCTTTCCAACAATGATTAGACTTCGGTTCATCAAGATACAGGCCCAGGATACTAGCATACTTTATAAAAATATTTATGAAAATGCAACTTGAAGTGATTAGGTTGCATAATGATAGCAAGAAAATTAACATTAATTTTTCAAAAAGTATTTTGGGAGTTAAAATGAGAAACTAAGAGAATAAAAATAGGTGGAGATTATTTAAATCATCGAGATTTTGCAAATGGTGGTTATTTTAGCAAATAATGCTTCAGACTTTCAGGAAATCTTTCAAGACTTATCAAATGAAAGCAAAAAAATAGCGCTAAAGATAAATACTAAAAAGACTAACTCAATGTTCAATGGTTTTCCTAAGGAGGAAAAGAAATATTTATTTTGATATTCATGAATTAGAAGGTTAACATCTACATGATCCTTGATCGTATTATTATTAATAGAGATGGAAACAAAATAGATAAAATTAGTCATAGATGGAGAGTCTGTTAATATTAAAAGGAAATATACCAATTTACATTTATATTACTTTACATCACCATTAACTTTTTTTCATATCATTTTCAGAATTATGCATATTCATTTCTACTATATGATCATTTAAAAGGTAATGTTGAATTGCTGCTTTTTGTATCAGCTATCTGTATAGCTGCCCTTAATAGAATTCGATTATCTTCTTACAAGTTTTTTAAGTGTGAATCTTCTCCGAAGTCCTTTATTATTTTAAAACAATTTGAAAGTTCTTTCTTATTAAAATATTTCTGAAGATTAGAAATAATTATTAAAACTGTCATTAATAGATTTTTTTCTTTTCTAGTTTTGCATTAATACATATCATATTCTCACCAGCAGATGATAATTTTCGATGCTTGAATCTATTAAGTACATTACAGTTTTGAAATACATATTTTCTAGTAGTTGAAATAGAATCCAATTCTGCTGCATATTTATTTGGATACAGATGTTTTCTCTCTGAACATCTCACAAGCTATTTTTCTCTCGTTTCTGGTTCTATATGCAAAATTGCCACAAGACTATTTTTTCAATTGTATTGCAATTCTAACATTAAAATCTTTTAACACAATTTTAAAATGTCGTTTGATCTGGTTAAAAGTATTCTGTAACTTCTTCATCAGAATTAAAATACACTGGACATACCTATGTTATATTCTTTTGCCATTTTTCGTATAATTAAATTAAAAGTCTGCTTTACAATATTTCATTTAATATTAGATTGTTCTTCCACTTCGAGAAATTTTTTATTCTTGAAAACGTTGAACAATTGTATGCAGCCAGATAAAGCATTATTATTAAATGGCACCTTAAATTCATAACTAATAACTTCTATGTCTAGTGAATTAAGTCTCTGCAAATGAAAACCATAATTTAGTATTCCTGTCATGAATTTTAATATAAAAAAACAATGTCCATTTGCACGTATATTTACAGATTCAATTTGCCTTCAATAAAATACAACTGATGTTTCAATTAAAAAGCAACTAACACACAAAAAAATCGTTCTATATTTTATGTTTTAAACTCCGAGTTGTAATTATAAATTTTATTAAACGCTCACTATTATTTCAGTAATAGTTTTAACAAGGCTGTAAAACTTAGCAATGAGCGTCTGAAAAAATCGTTTTAAAGACCTACAGAGGTCCCTAGTGACGATTTTTTCAGACGCTCATTGCTAAGGTTTACAGCCTTGTTAAAACTGTTAAACTCCGAGATAAAAGTCAGTCAAGTTTACTACACTAGCTAATTCTGTTGGTAAACAGTTCTTCTATGTTTATTTACTATAATCACATAGGAAAAATAATCACCAGGAAAAAAAATAGGCATTTGAAATTTGCTCTGATTTGTTTGAGATCTCAAAGAGGTTTCATTTTAATTAATAAATAATTTATTTTCGCAGCAAAGTAAATATATCTATCACAAATAGTATAATCTTATTATTGAATAAACGAATTACATTTTCCAAATAATTGGCTTTAGACAGTGCCAATATCAAATGTTCTAGATTGATAAGTGAATGTGATATGTGTTGGTATATGTTGCATTGTCCAGACGAATTCTAATTTTTGAGACAGAATTCAAAAGTTGTAGAAACATACTTGTTGAATGATATAACATATGGATAGTGAAATGAGCTATTTTGAAGTTTTTTAATGAATTAAATTTAAATCAAATTAAACTATAATATACAGAAAAAAATAGATTAGTAAAAATGTGTTTAATTAGATTGTATGGAGAGGAAAATAAACAAGATGGACTAGAACAGTATTATAATATGCATAGATAATACACTTTTTAATTCTGTATTTATATAAGAAATGGGTTAGATATGTAGAGAATTTATTAGAGAACCATATCTATAAAAGATGAAGAAAGCATAAGCTAGTTGAAAATTTTTTTTATAGAATATACAGACAATTTAAATTTATGTAATGATAAAAAACATAAATAATAATTCTAGAAGAAGATAATTGATACTTAAGGTAATAACAAAGCTTTGATTCCAAAAGAAAGAAAAAAAAAATGGGATAAAAATTTTGATGATAGACGTTGTCTACCTAAAATTGTGAAACAGAATAGGCTATGAAAGGATAGGAGCTTATTTTATATTTAAATCTTTATGAAGAGAATAAGATAGAATAAGAATACAGTATTGGAAATAATACAATATTTATTATAATGAAATAGAAAAAAAAAACCCTTAGTGATGACAATTTATCAGCACATATAGAGAGAGTGAAAACAAAATAAAAATAGATTTAATAAATGAAAATATTTCTTGAAATATTCAAAACATAAATAACTTTTTAATTTCCTTTCTCTGTAAAATAAGAGGATGAAAATAATACGAGTAACAAATAAAACCAAAAGTGCCTTAAGATTATAGAAATTGCATATATATATATCCTTCATCTATCCTTTGATCAGTTTAAACTAGAATGATTGCACATATATAATTTATTATAAAGTGTATTTATTTGATATACTCACACGATTATTTTCACTCATAATTACTCCCAAAAATCACTTTAGAAAACTAATAAAGATAGCACTGCAAACAAACATGAAAGACATGTGTAGGTAAATTAGGATGTTAGAAAAACTGATATAAAGATATGGAAAGACCACATCTGTAAAACGATGGGACTGGATGTGTTGGAGTCATTTTAAAATGCTAATGAAGAGGAAGCAGCACTCAAAAGTCAGACAAATGATTCTGAAGAAAGTGCGAATCTTTAAAATTTTGTTAAACTGCACTTAAGGAATTAAATCATAGTGATTATGTTTATTATTCTTATTGTTATTATCGTTATATTGGTGGAGTTAAGCATATATTATCTCAATGTTTTCTAGTTTAACATCAATCTTATTTTATGTTAATAAACATTATTATATATCTGTTCTTTGTATACTCTTTAATTTATTATTGTTGTCTGAGCAGTCTTTAGAAATTATCAGATCATAGAAGAGTGATGCAAATTGATAGTTGTTAGACTAGTGAAGTGAAAAAATAAAATTTAGCAGAAGACACAGGATAATTTCTATTGCAAATAATAAAACATGGCAGCACTAAATTTTATGACTTCCAAATTTGATATAAATAATGTGGACTCATGGAAAGGCTACATAAAACATGTAGAGTACTAAATGTTCATTAACAAAATAGAAGACAAGCATCTCAAAGGGTTGACACTTCTCTATTTTGTAGATCAAATTACACTACACAGCTTGCAAGTAGACTTACTGATCCCAAACGTCTGGAGGAACTTCCATATAAGGGAGTATTAGAAATATTAAACAGTTATTTTGCTCGAAGAATATTGAAATGGATAGCACAACTGGGATTGAGAAACCAGAAACAATTACCACAGGAAAAATATGTAGATTACATATTTCTTTGAGGAAGATAGCAAAAGACTGTAAATTCGGTCCATAAATAAATAATTCTTTATTGGAACAATTTTTATACAGCATGTGGATAAAAGTTTTAAAAAAATACTGCTGAGCAATCCTAATTTAAATTATAAACAAATGTGTTGCACAAGAGACTATTTTAAGCAACGCCTCCAGATATGAATTTCCTCAACAGTTAGGAAAAATTTTTGTCACTAAAGAAAAATTAAAAAGAAATTTCCCAATTTCCAGTACAGAGAAAAAGAAACAAACATCCTATTGTTGTGGGAAATCTGGACATTTAAAAATTAATTGCAAACATAAAAAAATATGTAGAAATTATGAGTCTAAAGAATATTTAGCAGCTGTCTGTAATTTCAAAGATCGTTGAGCTACTACTAAAACAAAGTCAGATTACAAATCTTGGGGAGAGATCGAGTATAGGAAAACAAATATAAAAACATTAAATGATACCAAAATAGACCACATATTATTAGGAGTAGAAATATGTTGTAAACAAGTAACTATGGAAGTTGACAGAGCTGGGTTTCCACTGCTATCATATAAAGAATGGATTAAATTAGTGTAAACCATAAAAAGAAAAACACACTACAAAAGATGGATATGATGACAGACATTAATGGAAACAAAGTGGGCATTCATAAAAAAGTTGTCTGTTCCTATAAAACTGAATTGGAGAAGGTTTCTTACATTACACATAGTAAAGATTTTAGTCTGTCATTGGTAAGAAACTGGTTTGGACCTCTGCGTATTCATATAAATGTATTAAAAACAATTCAAGTGGAAACTGTTATGAAAAGAAGATACCCAGAATTATTTAAATTCTGATCAGCTGACCTGAGAACTAGAGTGGTAAATGTTGAATTGATGAAATACTCACAACCAATCATATGCAAGTCTCACAAAGTACAGTTTGCCTTGATGGATAAAAAGGAGAAAGCACTGACTGAATTTCTTTTGAAACTGACGGAAGACTCCTCATGAGCCATACCAATAGTTATGATTATAAAGCTAGAAGCAAATTGTTGTGTAGCAAAAGTTCATATCCAGTTCCAAGCATATGTGAAGTATTGCCATTATTACAAAATGCTAATTATTTCACAAAAATAGATCTAAAGGCTGCATTCCATCAAATACCAGTAACAAAACAAAAAAAAACAGCAGAATAATTAACTTTAACTGATTATTGAAAAATACACAGTTTTGGTTAATTTAAAAAAAAAAAATTAGCATGTATGGGATCAAGTAAATTCCTATAGGGAAAAATATCTAGAATAAATTTAGCTTATATAAGAAATAAATTTCCATAGATATAATTATCTTTAATTAATCCGATTTTAGAAATAAACTTGACTCGTATAGGAAATAAATTCCTATAGCTAGAATTATCTTTAATTAAACTGATTTTAGAAATAAATTTAGATTATGTAGGAAAAAAATTCCTAGAGATAAAAAAGACAATTTATTAAGAAATAAATTTAGTCTGTACAAGTTTAAGTGATTTTTTAGTAGATTAAAATATCTAATGAATCTAATAAATATCACATGATCACCATTTCTTATGCTTGCTTATAATTGTTATTCAAACAGGCAAAACTCTCTATACTTATTGCCATTCAGTGCAAGCCAGAATAATCAATGGATGCTAGAAGGCTTGTGCATAAAATCTTCATCTAGTGCCTACTCATTCAATATTCCCAGAATAGTTTCTGGTTTGTGGCCTCATTCAGTGAAGAGCTTTGGTTCTGAGAGCATTGCACCTAGATCTTAGTATCTAATGCAACCCACCAGCAGCCACCTTTTAATCTCTACTTAACTATAAAACTATGAGTCTTAAATTGAAAACACTAAATTTTCAATCTAAGTTCATTAGTTTATATAGTCATATAGGTCTGAACTCAGTCCAGTAACTATACATTTTGGTGACTTTGGTTTTTTAATAAACATAGCCATCACTATCCTATTAGACAGGATTTGTTTTAAGCCTTATGCTTGCTTATAACTGTTATTCAAACAGGCAAAACTCTCTATATGTATTGCCACTCAGTGCAAGCCAAAGTAATCAATGGATGCCAGAAGGCTTGTGCATAAAATCACCATCTAGTGCCTACTCATCCAATATCTCCAGACTAGTTTCTGGCTTGTGGCCTTCATCAGTGAGGAGCCTTGGACCTAAGTGGCAATATGTATAGAGAATTTTGCTTGTTTAAATAACAGTTATAAGCAAGCATAAGAAATGGTGTTCATGTGATGTTTATTGGCTTAAAACCAATACTGTCTGATAGGATAGTGGCGGCTATGGTTACTAAAGAACCAAAGTCACCAAAATGTATAGGTACTGAACTGAGTTCAAACCTATATGACTCTATAAGCTAATGAGCTTAGATTAAAAATATTATAGTGTTTTCAAGACTTATAGTTTTGTAGTTAAGTAGAGATAAAATGTGGCTGTGGAAAGATTGCTTTAGATCCTATGAACCAGGTGCAGTGCTCTCAGATCCAAGTCTCCTCACTGATGAAGGCCACAGGCAAAAACTAGTCTGATGATATTGGATAAGAAGGCACTAGATGGAGATTTTATGCACAAGTCTTCTGGCATCCATTGATTTCTCTGGTTTGCACTGAGTGGCAATACATATAGAGAGTTTTGCCTGTTTGAATAAGTTATAAGCAAGCATAAGAAATGGTGATCATGTGATGTTTATTGGCTTAAAACCAATCCTACCTAAAAGGATAGTGGTAGCTATGGTTATTAAAGACTCAAAGTCACTAAAATGTATAGGTACTGGACTTAGTTCAGACCTATTTGACTATATAAGCTAATGAGCTTGGATTTTGTTTTCAATTTAATACATAGTTTTGTAGTTAAGTAGAGATAAAAGGAGGCTGCTGGAGGGTTGCATTAGATCCTAAGATCTAAGTGCAGTGTCTGCTCTCAGATCCAAGGCTCCTCACTGACAAAGGTCACCAAGCCAGAAACTATTTTGCAGATGCCTTCTGGCATCTATTGATTACTCTGGTTTGCACTGAGTGGCAAAACATGTAGAGAGTTTTTCCTGTTTGAATAATCTAATGAATCTATTGTGTTAATTGAAGTAAAGGAAAACATGATATCAGAGTTTAATTAATTCAAGGAGAAACTATTTGAAACTAACAAATTAAAAATATCCCCACTTGGATTCACAGTAAAATTAATTACTCCAAAAAAAAAAAAATAAAAAAATAAAAATAGAGAAAAGAAAAAGTATGTATAAAAACTAGTGAAAATAAATAGTATGCTTTTTTCCTCTTCTCGTCTTTTCTCATCGTGTTCCTGAAACACTGAAAGATTATTGAAGGGTCATTCTCAGGATATTTGCTCATTAAGTAAACAAGCCAACTATGGTCTAAGCAGATTGCTTCTATCTTATTATTATTTTGTTAACACCTCAAGAGCTTGTCTATGATTTAGGAGCAAGACTTTAGTGGTGGTAAAATACACCTTTTCAAATTGTCAAACATTATAGAACTGCATAAACAAAAGATTTGTTTTAAGTATCTAGCAAATAATATATTATTAAATCAAGATCATCCATGCATAATGCGTATGTATCTTTAAGTTAATGTATAGTATATATTTTTGTGTGTATTAATTACCATGTAATACAATATTAAATTGTCTTAAATCAAAGTCCAATTTGGTTATGTATTTTTTATTTGGGTTAACTATTACAATTTTCTAGTCACCCAGCAATACAAGCTGGGATATAACAAATCATTAGCACAGTTGTATAGCTGGAACATAGCAACAAATGTAAAATAGTACTTGTTACAGTTCAGCCCTAAAAACAGTAAAATGCATTAATTCAGTCAAATTAGCATAGCCAAATTTGATGTCAGTAACATGGCAGAGTGGCTGGTATATATAACACAAATAGAGAACATTTTCACATTAAATGGAATTCAAGATAATAAGTGGAAAGTAGCTGCACTATTATGTTTTACTGGCAAAAAAGGTTATAAATAGGTTTTTTTGAAATACCCATAACTGAGAATATAATATACAGAGGGAATAATAAAAAAATCAAGCGATTTTACTTTAGTCCTAATGCATCCCATCATATAATTCACTTAACTTTAAGAAACAAAAAGCAGTTTAAGGGAGAGAAAATAAATGATTATAATTCACCCTTAGGAAGTTAGCAAAAGGTATGGTGAATTCATTGAGAAAATACTCAGTGATCAGTTACTCTGGAGTATGTCTGATGATAGGCTGAGGCAACAATTTCTAGCAGAGATCAATCTTACTTATGCAATGACCTTAAGAAAGACATAGCTTACAAGTTAATACTTGAAAAGGCTCATGCTTTTAGAAACTAAAACTGAAAAAAAAAACCATTAATATGGGAATGTTCAAGACAGTAAAGGAAGTAAGATCACATGCTTTTGTTGTGGAAAATTAGGCCCTATAGCAAAGACTGCAATTGCAGAAAGAAACATGTTATAAATGCAGAAAATGGGGCATTTAGTGTATTTATGTAAGAAAGTAGGGAACAGCAAAAGTCAAAAATAAATTTGCTGCAAGAAAATAGAGGAGGCATACTTATTTCTATTCATATTGTAAAAAAAAAACACAAGAGTCCAAGGTCTGAATCATTTATATATTTACAAATTTGCAGAGAAATTACTATAGAAATAGTCAGTGGCATAGGAATATCCTTAATGTCACCAACAGATTAGAGGGCACTGTCATCCACTAATGTTAAAATTCAGATAGAAAAAACAAACTATCAAGCACAAAATGTAAACAGAAATTTTCTAAGACTATTAGGTCACATAAAAGCACCAATTAGTTATCAAATTAAAACAATTAACTCACTTCTTTATATAATAAAAGAAAAAAATAGTCATATTATCAAAAGGGATTGCTTCCAGGAAAGAGGAATCCAAGTCAGCATAGTAAAAAAAAATTCTCTCAACCAAAAAATTGTATAGAAATGCTCAGACTTGTTTAACAAAGAAATGGGTTTGATAGAAACAAGCCTGGTAGACATAGAGTTACTTGAAAACATGCACCCAATTGGGTGCAAACCCTGTAAAATTTATTTTGCTCAAAATGTAAAAGTGGAGGAAAAACTCAAATCATTGTTCAACAAGAGTGTATTAATGCCAGTTGAAATGCCAGATTGAGCCACACTATTGGTTGTTATAATGAAGCCTAACAGTCAAAATTGGATATGCAGCAATTACAGAATAATCGTGAATAAATATTTAAACAAGGGGGATACCCTGTACCAAATATAAGTAGATATTATCTAGTCTGCAAAACACTTCACATTTTATGAAGCTTGATTCGAATTCTGCATTTCATCAGGTACAAGTGACCGATAAATCAGTAGAAATTTTAACTTTAACAATCCCGATGGGACTATATAAAAGTGACCACCTATCATTTGGCACCTCAATAGCACCAAACATATTCCAAGAAAAGAATAACACATTGCTAAAGGCCTAAAGGAAGTTATAACCTATTTTGATGACACACTGTATACAGCACATTCAGTAGTAATATTTCATCAAATATTGTTCAGAGTATGTGAAAAATTAAACAGATTCAGAGACAAATTAAATGTCACCTAAAGCATATAGAATACAAGGAAATTGGTATTTCTGGGTCATATAACTTCTAATAAAGGAAAGAAACTATTGCCCAATAAGGTAAGAGCTGTGAAAAATATGACTGAACCTACAAACATAAAAATAATTATAGGCATTCCTAAAACTGATAGTGAACAAAGTAAAAGTAGCCAGACCATTGTACAATTTATTAAGAAAGGATCAAAAATGGCAATGTTTAAAAAAGTCATGATGAAGTGTTTATCTGAACCAAAGCTCTATTGTCATCTAAAAAACTACTAGTCCATTTTAATAGTAATCTAGAAGTATGATTAACTGCAGATGTTTCAGAGTGAGGTTTGGGTGTAATTCTTTGTCATTCATGTTATAATTGTGAATGCTCCATATCCTATGCATTACAGTTCCTCTCAAAGGCTGAGGGAAATTATAGTTAGATCGATAAAGAGGCTTTGACTATCACATTTGCATTAAAAAGGTTTCATCAATACAGAATTCTTGGTCATGATAATTTGACTCCTAAGCATTTAAGCCCATGCATGATTCATTGGAGGAATATTTATCATCATATGACTATTAATTGTCTTATTAGAAGGGCAAAGAGATTTCTTATGCTGATGCATTGTCCTGGATCCCAGATAAAAATGAATCAAACAATAATGAGACAGTAATTAACTATATAGATGTCTTGCAATCAGAAATACTAATAGTAAAAGAGTAGTGAAATCTGATAAAGAATATCAGCAGCTTATGGGATGGATTAAAAATAGCTGGTGTGTTTTAAAATCTCAGTATGTTATGCTAAATTTCTGGTTAAATCAGAACAAAGTATCTAAGGGTTGTGTTCTAATGGGTAATCAAGTAGTATACCAACAAAGAGTAGACAGGAAGTTTTAAAGTTTTAAAGTTTAACATAAAGATCATTGTGGAATGGTGTATGTGATGTGATGCACTGTGATTTCTTCTTATATGGAGTCAGGAATCTCTCAGCTACTATTCCCAGAGAAACCTGATAGCCACATTACTTTCCCTTTCCATTCCTCAACCTAAGTTTTCCCATAATTTGCTCCATCCATGCCAAAGAATTAGCCTGCAGCTGCATCTGCTGGTCAAAAATAAATTTAAACTGTACATTAAAAATGCACTGCCTGTAAATCAGAAATAATTGTGAAAATCAAAGAACATAATTCATAGCCTATAGCAGCTAAGGCCTGGCAGAGACTTCACATGTACTATGCACCAGTTAATGGTAAAATACTGTTCATATGGGTAGACACATACTAAAAATGGGCAGAGTATCATATAATGAAGAATAGTGCTAAGGAAACTGTTGAAAAATTTAGAAGCTGTTTTTCCATGTCATAGATTACTTGAAAAAATTGTGTCTGACAATAGCACCAGATTCACCATGCAGGAGATGGAAAACTATTTCTCTGCTAATGGCATAAAACAAATATACACTCTCCCTTATCACCGGAGTCAAATGGCTGGTAGAAAAGACCGTTCAACAGATCTGTCAGTAAGCTTGTGATTCTCTAAAATGGGGGAAGGAGTGGTATAAATAAAGTGTAAAATAATTTAATATACTCGCACAGATTACTAATTTTCTTGAGTGATTTTTAGATTGCAATTATGAGTGAAAAATAGAGAGAATGCTGCAAATAAACACATGAAAAGGCACATATATATAAATTACGACTTTAGCAAAACTGATATAAAGATGTGGGAAGACTACTCCTGCACAGCAATGAGACTGGAAGTATTGCAAGTCATTTTAAAGTGCTAATGCAGAAGCAGCACTGAAAAGTCGAACAAATAGTTCTGAAGCAAATGTAAAACTTTAGAACTTTGTTAAACTGCACGTAAGAAATTAATGAGCGGTTAAGCTTGTTATTCTTATTGTTATTATTGTTATGTTGATGAAGTTAAGCATATACTGTCTAAATGTTTTCTAGTTCAAAGTCTATTATATTTCATGTTAATAAATATTATTTACCTGTCATGTACTGTTTAATTTATTATTACTGTCTGACGGATTGGTCATTAGGGACACTCAAAACCAAATAGAATTTGCAATATATATATATGACAATCTATTCTTTGTTCAGTTTAAACATAGCGAAATTAGTGCATTCAGTTAATAATAGATAGACACTTAAAAGTGAGAGGAATCTAGGTAAGAGTGTAGTTTTTTTTTCTATTTAAATAAATTCATTTAATGCGCAAAAAAATGATTCCTGTAGTTCAATATAGGGTCTACTATGTTTTTAACTCAATAAACTTAACAGATACATAATTGTTTCCATTAATAGAATAATCTCTGGTATTTTCCAGAACACGATATCATTCCTATTTATTGTGTAGTCGTTAAAAGTTTCTTTACCGATTTTGAATCAAAGCTGAAATATCTAAAATAAAATCTATCGCATCTTTAGATTATCAAATGATCTTCTTAAAACATAACATCTTAAGAAAGTTAAGAAAAAAATTTTCTTGCCTACAGATGAAGTTTTATTAGAAATCTATATATCGATATATTCAGAATGTCAAACGTCTATCCAATATTTTACCCATAGTAAGACTTTTTTTTTTAGAAAAAGAATAACTCGACAAACAAAATGCGTATGCATTCCAAAAGAAAAAAAATCCCAACAAGAATATTGTATGGCATTTTCCCTATGATGCTGAACTGAGAGACAACTTATTTTCTACAATAATAAAATTATATTTTTGTATAAATACTTGTGACTTACTATGAAAAATTCTAAATAATGTTGAATAAATTCAATATTTTTCATCATTTATCTCATGTTTTATGCTGACAACAATTTTTTCAGTCATAAGCTTGATAATTTTTTTAAAAAGCTTGAAATTAATTTTGATAACTTTGTTTAGACAGACTTCTTTACATCATGCACATTTCGTGATGAACTAGCACTCACACTGGATCATAGATTTTTTTCCACATCTCTTTGGTCATATGTTTATGATTATTTCTCTCCACAAGGTGTTAAAAATGGGTAAAAACCAGTCATACCTTGCATAAGAGTATTCATTGTTGAATAATCTCTAGTCCAATAAATGACTAATAAAAATTATTGATATTCTTTATATCATTTCGTGAGCGACATCATGAATAATCTTACAAAAAGCATTTTACATCAATTCAGACCCTAATATAATAGTATACTTTTTAAACATTTTCACCTTATTATCAACTTAAGATCAACTGTCAATCATATTACTGTGTTTCTCTTTTTTTGTTTTAAATATATAAATAATTTCATCTTTAAGTAGATATCTAATCCAGTTCTCTATCATAGAGGTAAAATTCCATACAGTAGCGCCACTCAGTTCTCTATCCTTGTAATTTCATTAATATATATATTTTTTAACTTTTTTAAATGATTCCTCACTTTTTTTTCATCTTTTTTTCAATAGACGAATTATCTAAAATCTTAAGATTCACTTTTAAAAAAAACACTAAATACTTTTATTATTAAATTTGAATTGGTTACAAATCTGTGCCAATTTTACTTTTCCCTTTATTTATTTTTTACTCTACCATCAGTTAACATTATTCAAGGTATTTAAAATAACTCATTATAATTTTCTATCCTAATATCCTTTTTGTTTTAAATCAATTATTTGTATATAATTTGTTTACATATAAACAAATTGTTTATGTATTTAAAAACTTGATTACTTTAAATTTCTTATGTATATAAGACAATTTCAAACTCTTATATCATTGTTTATTAAGTTTTTCTACGTATGTCAGCTTGTTGAATTGGTTTCAGATTCATTTCGGACTATTTTGGCTGAACGACAAATTTCACTTTTGATCTTTCTTGGCACTTTTGCTGTGATTACATGTTGTACTTGGATTTTTGGTTTTCGAACACTTACTTTGATTTCGTTCCAACCTTTATCAGATTTTTTTTCTTTGCAAGCAACCTTTTTTGGAAATAAATCTTTTTCAAACTTATATGGTTTTTTTTCAGGAAGACATTTTTGTACTTTGGTTGCTTTTTGACAGAAAATTTGTGATTTCTTTTTCGATTCCATTTCTACTTGTTTATTTTCACATGGAAGTATATCTATTTTTCGACAAGGGCTTTTTGGGATTTTTTTACGCGCTTTCTTTTTACAAGGATTTTTACAAAGTTTGTCAGAATCAGTAATAAATTGTTTAAATGCTTTTGTTATTTTGTTACAAGGAATATGAATTTTTTTCATTTCTTCATTATCAATCTTCCAAGACTGTTTTGGAGTTTCTTTATTTTTCTGACAATAAGATTTTTCTTCAGTTTCATCTGAAGTAGTATAGATTTTTTTGCAGGGCTTTATATAATAATCTCGTGTAAGAGTTTTATTTTTTTTACATTCTTTTTTTATTTCTGGAAAAGAAAGAGTCGATGTTGAATCACTTTTTTGACATTTTTTTGTAATTTCACGCCAAAAATTAGGAGAAGTAGTTTCAGACTTTTTACAGCTTTTTTTAATCTTTTGACAAGGGTGTGGAGCGATTTTTGATTTCTCACAGGAATCATGAGATGATGATGATATTGTGAGAGATTTTATACATTCTTTTTTTTTCCCTGGAATAAATTGTGGGAAAGTAGTTGTTTTCTTGCAGACTTTAACTTTCTGAGGACACGAGCTGGAACTGACTTCTGATTTTTCACAGGTATCTTGAGAGGAAAGTGTTGTTGTTGAAGATTTTTTACATTTCTTCTTAACTTCTTGGATAAAAAATGGTGAAGTATCACCAAATTTCTTACAAATTTTAACTTTCTGAGCACATACAGGAGTAGTAATTTCTGTTTTTTTGCAACACTCTTTAGAAGGAAGAGTTGATATTGGATCAGTTTTTTTACATTTTTTTTTTACTTCCTGAAAACAAGGCACAGTGACTTTAGATTTTTTACACACTTTTTTTACTTTATGTGGGGAAAGTTCCGTTTTTTTACATACTACGTTATCTGAGGTTGTCGGGGTAGAACTACATGGACGAGTTTTTTCAGCTTTTTTACAAGATGAAAGTTCTTCAGTTTGGGGTTTTGTTTTGCAAACGGGTGGCTTACACACAACTTGTTGACAATGAGATAATTTTTCAAAACTGCTTAGTGTTTTGAACGCTATGCAAAGATAATATTTTATAAGAAATATCAATGCAGTTAATATGATGACATAGAGGTAAGCCTGACTTGAGATCGTAACAAAAAGACCTATATCTTTAAACATCTGCATTATTTCATAATCGCCCAACTTTTCTTAATAAATTTATTTTAATTTTTTCATTTTATTAATTTTTTTATTGCTTTTTTCCTCCATTTTTTTTTCTATTTTAATTGCTTAATAATAAAAATCATGACATCACAATAATAGTTACCATATTATTAACATTATGATAAAACGAATTCGTTTTTTTATATACTTTAAAATAAGATATGTATATCATTTATTATTATTGTTATTATTATTAGCAATTTAATTTGTTTTTGTTAACAGTATATCTAATAACTCGGAATATTGCTATCATAATGAACATTAGAATGAAACATTTTTTTTTATGGTTGCTACAAACTGATAGTATTTACAGAAAAGATAAATAGTTTTTAATAAGATATCAAAATTTATAAATTTCACAGTGTGTGTATATATGTACACATATACAAATAATTAATTAATCATAAACTATTTGGATTACAAATTAAATATTAGAATAATTATATATTATTTAAGATTGAAGTAAAACACTAATATTAAACACTTTATTGCGCAAAGTGTACCACAAGTTCTGGACTAGATCTATCCATGTTTATTAATACACAAATTTAGACGTTTTATCAAGTCAGTAATCATACTATTTATAATGTTAACAGTAAACGGAGAGTAAAGGTATTAAATGACTCAATAATTATTAATACAACTTTTCAACAATACAATTTCTATATAAACCTAATAAGCACAAAATTTCATCTATCATTTAGAATATATTGTTAAACTTAATTATTGCAGTTAAAAAGTGTTGGGTTTAATACTCTTGGATTAAAAAAAACTATTATTTAGATGCTTAAATGCCACACGAGATTGTAACCTAAGACAATTGAAGATTACTAATTCAGCTAGATATATATCTCAGGGTTCTTTTTTTTTTTTTCATATGCCTTTACTCATGTGCTTCAAATAAATAACATATAAAGATTTTAGAATATATTTATTACATTAAATATTGGTAAAGAGATGGATAAAATAGGATTAAGAATATGTGGTTGTGCATAATAAAAATTATATTTAATATTTAAGTTCAAACTTTATATCCAGCTAAAAATGAGATGACAATATCTATCAATACTAATATGAACAAACAATATTAATACATTCTTCTATGAACTTAACATAATGCAAATATTATAATGTATTATATTCATATTTTCAAAGTAGCTAACAGTTTTGACTGTCCAATAATCTTCTTGAGAACTTTAATATACATACAATTATTATTCTCATAACAAAAATGCCTAAAACATAGGCAAAACTCTCCATATAGTAGTGCCACTCTGTGGCAACCAGAGTAATCAATGGATGCCAGAAGGCTTGTGCATAAAATTCCTATCTAGTGCCTACTCATCCAATATCGCCAGACTAGTTTCTGGCTTGTGGCCATCGTGAGGAGCCTTGGATCTGAGAGCACCACCTAGATCTCAGAATTTAATGCAACACTCCAGCAGACATCTTATCTCTACTTAACTACAAAACTATGAGAATCAAATTGAAAACACAATAATATTTTCAATCTAAGCTCAATAGCTTATATAGTCATATGGGTCTGAAATCAGTTCAGCACCCATACATTTTGGTGTTTTTGGCTCTTTAACAACAATAGCCACCACTATCCTATTAGGCAGGATTGGTGTTAAACCACAGGAGATGGTGATGTGTGATGATGTTTAGTGGTTTAAAAAATGCCTAGAAATAGTAAATTATTTATTTATATATATTATATTAAAATATAAAAAAAATTAATTTAAAATATTTAATTAAAATCTGATTTTTATATTTTAATATTTTTATCATATTAATGATTCTGTGGCTTTGCTATTTAAAACAGTTAAGTACCATAAAGCAAAAATCCCCTGTCCCCCAAAAAGAAAAAAAAAGTGCAAAATTCATCAAAATTTTTACAATATTTGTAGAGTTATTAAGTGACAAACAAATAAACAAACTTTATACAAAAGATAAACAATAAAGGATTTCTGGTAACATATGCACAATAGAGCTGTCTTTAATTTAAATATTCCTGAATTTTTTGTTTTAGAGCTCTAGTATTCTAGTTGTTGACTGCAAAACCTTTATTTTTTGTTGAAATATTTTAATTCTACTAAAACACATATTGCTGGCATTCACTTTTATACATACATGCAGATGATCAATCCATAGAATGTGGGTTTTCTAGATTACTTAATTTTAAAAATAATAACAATGAGCATAAAAATGTCTTTTATTAGGTGATATGGAAAATAACTATATGCAAAATCTGAATAAAGTGCACTAGACAAAAATTGTGAATATTATTCAGGTTTTAAGCACATCTCATATACATTTTTATTATGTGCTTTCTCAGTACACACAATTTTTTCCCTGTGAAATAATATATTGATAATTTTCAAATTTGTTAGAAAGCACTATTTTTAGATGATGAAAAATTTCTTAGAAGTCATTGTTAGTATAAACTCTCAAATTCTGTATCTTTGGCTTTCTTTCTGTTAGGAATAAATTTCCCAATTTTTTCAAACAATTAAGTAACATAAAACAAAAATCCATATCCTATGTACTTCTCCAAACAAAAAAGAAAAGACAGAAGTTCATGCAAGATTCATCAAGATTGGAATAATATTAGTTGAGTCATTAAAATAATAATATATATATATTGAACCAGATTGATATCTAATTCAATGGTGTTATTACAAAAAAAAATTTAGAATTTTTTTTTTAAACTTTTAATTTTCATTAAATGTTTAATGTTTTTTTATTATTATTATTATTATTATTATTATTATTATTATTATTATTATTATTATTATTATTATTATTATTATTATTATTATTATTATTATTATTATTATTATTATTATTATTATTATTATTATTATTATTATTATTAGTATTATTATTATTTAAAAAGAGTATGTGTATTAAAATACACATGTGTTTATATTTAAAATGGATTATTTTAATGTTTATTAAATTGTTTTTAAAATAGTTTTCTTATACCGCTTGTTTTTACTTTTTTAAAAATCAATTTGATTAAAAACAAGCTGGCTAGCTAATTACATTCCTGTTGCTTTTATATTAATCATTTAAAATTTTATTCTAAAAGCGGAAATTTAATTGGGCTGTTGTTTTTTTTTTTAATAATCCCTAAGTAGAATTCTTAGATTAGATTGAGCTGGAGATTAATATTTGCCCTGTCTAAGGCATAGAATTTGACAACAAGGAAAATGTTTCACGGGAAATGTAATGAGGTATAAATAGCCTGCCAATTTGGAGAGTTGTTACTTATTCTTGACTAGACAAGCTGTTTCCCAAGTGAAAGTCTGTATTTTTTTACATACTTTGATTGCAGCCTGTTGAGATCCAGAGTTTTGGTAGCAGTTTGGACATTTAATTTCTTCAAAAAAAATTCACAGTTGTTAAAATCCTTTTGCTTTCATCAAGATGTCGAATTCTGTACGTGTTGTCAGCAGCAAAATGGCATGCTAACTTAACAAAGGATGGATTCCTAACTTCCAAATCTGCTCCAGTCATACTATGAACATCTAGAAAAAACCAGAACCTCTATACCTCTATCTTGCCATTGTCAAAGGACCTGAAAAATGAACTAAAATAATAGTGCACACTCTATGTGAACATTGCTTTACCGTAAATATTTTTTTATATTCTTCCCAGGGTAAATTCTTTTAATCTTAATAAACCTGCATTCTTAATCAATATTTCATCTCATATTTAATATTTTTTTTAAATGTATTTGTAGTGTGACTTGGAATCTTAGTTTTAAGATTCCAAGTTTGCTTTAATTTTTGTTTATCGGAGAATAACTAGTCAGTTCGTATTATTATATGCCTAATTTTTATAAATGCTTTAGCAGTCTTGTATATTTGTAAATGCTCACCTGTACAATCATTGATTTTTTTAAAATTCTATGGTTGTGCTTTTGCAAACTGCAAAATCTTTTAGCTGGTGATACATCGTATTTATTTATTGTTCTACTTTCTGCATTGTTGTTTCTTGTAATTTTTAGAATCGCCAGCTGGAAGATAATATTCATCCCTTTTGTAAATTATAGGTGAATGAGAGTTTCATTCTGCTAAAGTATTTAATGCCATAAATTAATATTTTTTACTCATAAACACTCTCTGATAAACTAACTTATAAAAATCTAGGAACATTTACATTCAGCTTTCTAGATTTATTTTTGTATTTATGTGTGGCTTTAAATTTATCCGAGTATATACTCAGAACTTGTTTCATAAATTTATTTGTTAATTATAATTATTTGTAAATCATTTTCTTTAAATGCTGGGGCAGACGTAACTGCTTTTCTAATTAATTGGTTGTCTCCTATTGAGACCTTTAGTTATTATTCTTAGATTAGTTTTCACCAATCATTTGGTTGAGGATTCACCAGTTTTGTTTGTTTTCCTTTCATTCTAAAACATATTTTTTTGTTTGGTGGGATAAATTAATCATCTTTACTTTAAACGTAGTATTAGATGCAGCTTCTACCAGCATATTACATTCTTGGTCCCGACATGTTTTTCGGACCTAGAAAAGTTTGCTGTCACTGGTTTCATTGATTTATTTCAAGAACATATTGTTTTTGTATCTGTGACTGGGAAAACCAATGTTTAGGTGAATCCTCTGCTGAAAGAAATGTGCCCCCTCCCTTTATAATTCCTATTAGAAGATCAGTCGGTCTGCCAGAGCACTGCATTTATTCGTTCTGGTACATGCCTGAGCTAACCCTATTTCTTGTGTCATAAACTTATACTTCACAATTTATTTTCTCTTAAATAAAATTTATTAAATATGTTTAAATTTAATTTGGCTGATGTTTGTCTTGGTACTTTTATTTCTCAAATGTCTAAACAATTTTAAGATCTCTTGTTTCTCCCTGAGTTTAGTCGGCGCAAATCATCATCATAATCCATTCTGACCACAGTAAATAAATTTTCCAGATACATAGTTATCTGGTGGCGCCCTCTGTGATCAGAATGGATTGAATGTCCAGTACGTAGGATAGTAAATTTTAGCACAATGTAGGGCTTCGAGTTTTCAAGCCCATGTGAGATTTTGCTTGGTGGGGGGTCAGTTTTGTTAATTATTGCATGTATTGTTGAAGCAAGTTTGATAGAAAGGGGTTCGTCTTTTTATATCAAATAATTTAGAAACAGTAAAAAGCGTATTTTCTAAAAAGTCTGTCGGAGTTAAATTTTTGAATAGTTAAATATAATTCGTCTTTGTCATAAAATAATTTATAGAAAACAGTAAATAGCATTTTATTTGCCTTTAGATTTTTTTTTTTTTTTTTTTTAAAGAAGTTAGCATAGTGAATTTAGTCTTGTGTGAAAATGGGAGTAGTTGAAAAAGATGAGTTAGAGACACAGATGATGATGAAGATAATTATGGACATGATGAGGGAAATGTGTCAAAAAATAATAGAAGAATTGAGAGAGTTAAGAGTAGAAATGATGAAAGAAATTAGGGAGTGCAAAGCAGAAATGAAGGAAGAAATTAGGGAGTGCCAAGTAGAAATGATGAGAGAGATGAGGAGAGAAATAATGGGAAGAGCAGAAGAAACTCAGGAAGTAGAAAAAGTTGAGATGGAAAAAGATTTGAAAAATGATCTGAGTAAAGAGAGTCAGGCAGTAGAAAAAGTTGGTCATAAAAGATATAGAAGTTGAAGTAGCACAGGATAGTGCTAGGACAGAGAAGGTGGAAATAAAGTTAGAAATAAGCACAGATGGGTTACAAGTAGAAAGTGTGGTGGAAAATCTAGTAAATGTAAATAAAGAAATAGAAGAAAGTTATAAGATAAAGACAGAAAAGCAGGTAGAAGAGTCTCGTGTGAAACTAAAAATAAATTGGTTTTAATAACTATTTATTGTGAATATGAATTTGAAAGAAGAAAAGAGTTAGAAAAAAGAATAAGAAATATGATTTTAAAGTTGTAATAGAAGCCATATATAGAAGGATTCTATGTCAAACATTCAAAAAGTTCATAGAAGATAAATTCTTTCCATATACTAATGCTGATAGTATAAGTAATAAAGTGGTACACTTTGTAGAAAGGTGTTTTGCTAGGCCTAAAAGTTTTCAGACATATGAGATAGAAAACAAAATAGAACATGAAAGAGACAAGAGAAAATTGTATAAGCTAAGAAAATATAAGAGAGGGAAAGGAATTTATTTCAGTAAGTTAGTAAAAGGAGTAAAAGAACCACCAACAAAAGTTAAGAGTTCAGCGTTTAGTAATCAGATGGATTGTTAAAAAAAAAAAAGATTTTGTTAGCAATTTATGAGAATGGACAAATGTTTGAAAGAAAATTGTTTTGTTTTTCGCGAGTGCAAGGCAAACATTCAGCCTAATTTCTAAGGGTAGTTTTAAAATGCTTATAGTTTAAAAAAAAGTTACAGGAATGTTTTTTTTTGATCACGTATTGAGGCAGTTGAACTGGATTGATATCCGATTCAAGGGTGTTATTACAAAAAAAAATTTAAATTTTTTTTTTTAAATCTTTAATTTTCATTAAATGTTTAAGTTTACATTTATTATTATTATTATTATTATTATTATTATTATTATTATTATTATTATTATTATTATTATTATTATTATTATTATTATTATTATAATAATTATTATTATTATTATTATTATTATTATTATTATTATTATTATTATTATTATTATTATTATTATTATTATTATAATAATAATAATAATAATAATAATAATAATAATAATAATAATAATAATAATAATAATAATAATAATAATAATAATAATAATAATATATTTGAATGAAGATTTGTTGCCTGAAAATAGAAAATTATTTTGGAAAATTCGTTCAATGGCTAAAGAAAATAAGTATAGGTTTGTTTGGATTAAAGATGGGAAAATTTGGTTGAGGAAAGATACTGGGGATAGGGCTTTTAGGATTGGTTCTGAATCGGATTTGTCTAATTTATGACATGGATTATCTTTTAAAAATATTGTTACAGAAAAAGATAATTTGGCTATTGAAAATTTTAAGATTTTTCATATAAATATTCATAGTGTGAGGAAACACTTTGATGAGTTGTTAACTCTTTTACATTCACTTGATTATTCGTTTGATATTATAATTTTGTCTGAGATCTGGATTAAGGAATGTGAAAAAGAACTGTATGAGTTAGAGGGATATACATCAATTATTAATTCTAGAATTAATAATAGGTCAGGTGGAGTTTTAGTTTATTATAAATCAGTGCTTTGTGTGACTTCTATTGATGCAGTTTTTGATTCTTCTGAATGTCTTGTTTTAAATTTCATTTTAGGTTCAGACAAATTAACACTTATTACTCTGTATAGGTCTTGCAGTCATACAGGTGAAAGCTTTAGTGATGAACTTGGTGATTTGCTTACTAAATTAAATGATAAATTCATTATTCTTGTTGGTGACTTGAACATTGATATTTCTGGTGAAATTTCTGTTGCTGCTCAACATTATTTAAATATGCTGTCACTTTTTGGATTTATTCAATGTTTATTTTATCCTACATGTGTTACATCTTCATCATCTTCACTTATTGATCACGTCTTTGCTAGATGTCCTGAAAATATTCTTTTGAAAACATCTTTTTTGGATTGGTGTCTTACAGATCACAGAGGAATTGTTGTTACTTTTAAAAAGAATTTTTCTCATAGTAAAAAGTGTTTTAAACTTTTATCTCATGATCGTTTGCAATCCTTAATTACTAAATATGATTGGAATTTAATCTTTGAGTTGAAAGATGTAAATTGTGCATTTTCATTCTTTGTTGACAAGATGAAGGAGTTTATAGATTATTGTTCTTTTATAAAATATATAAAGAAGAAAGATCTGAAGAGACATGATTGGATTACAAATGAGTTAATATCAAAAGTTAACAAAAAGAATAAATTGTACAAGCTTTTCAAAAGGTTTCCTGCTAATGAAGAATTTAAAGTTCAGCTAAAGGTTCTTGATAAAGAAATAAAGAAAGATATAGTCAAAGCTAAATTGATTTTCTATTCTACTCAAATTGATTCTTTAAAATCATCTAAATTAAGCAACTTTTGGACTGTTGTTAAAAAATTTATTTTTAAAGAAGGATTTTCACAAATTTCTAGACTAAAGATTAATGAAATATCTATTGATGTTTTAAATAATTCAAAACTACTAGCTGATCATTTCAATCAATATTTTGTACATAGTGTGGAATTGTTAATGAATAGTTTTGATAATGATTGCAGTTCTCATGTTTTTCAATATGAGAAATCTATCCTGAATTCTTTTGTTTTTAAAGAGATTGAAGATTGTGAAATTTTAGATTCTCTTTATAAAATGAGACATAAGAAATGTATTGGTTTGGATTGTATTTCTGTAAAAATATTAATTGAAAATGTTTCCATTCTTTTACCAATTTTATCTTTTTTATTTAATTCTTCTATTGATTCAGGTATATTTCCAGATTGTTTAAAATCTGCTGTTGTTACACCTATTTTTAAGAGTGGAGATAGGGAATGTTTGGAAAACTACAGGCCAATTTCTATTTTATCAACATTGTCTCAAATTTTGGAAATGTATGTAAAAAACAGAATTGTTTTGTTTTTTCAAAAATATAATTTATTTTCAAACAATCAATTTGGGTTTTTTCCAGGAAGATCTACAGAACTGGCTTTATCTGAACATGTTTCAGTCATCACTGAATCTTTAAAAAAAGGTTACAAAACTATAGGCATTTAATTAATTAAGTTAAAGCATTGTGGCATGTTCCACATGATATATTAATAATTAAGTTACACCATTGTGGCATAAGGAGTACTATGCTTGAATGGTTTAAATCTTATTTAAGTAATAGAAGCCAATTTGTGAAAATTAATAATTTTTTGAGTGATTCTGAAATAATTAGATATGGAGTTCCTCAAGGTTCAGTCCTGGGTCCATTGTTATTTACTGTTTATATTAATGATCTGCTTGATCTTTCTCTTCATTCTAGCATTTTTTGTTTTGCAGATGATACTGCTTTGGTTACTTCAGCAGTTTCATACTCTTTACTTGAGAAACTTGTGAATGAAGATTTATTTAAAATTACACAATGGATGAACAATAATAAATTACTGCTAAATATTAATAAATGTAATTACATAATGTATTCTCTTAAAAATATTCCAGCAAAAGACTTGTTAATTCAATTGCCTTATGTTAATAAAACGTCTTGTCAGAAAATTACCAGGACTTCAACAATTTCTTACCTTGGCTTGGTTTTGGATGAGTATTTACATTGGGATAAACATATTCTTTGGCTTCAAGTAAAATTAAGAAAACTTAATTTTCTTTTTTATAGATTAAGAGATTGTTTGAATAAATCTGTCCTATTAAGTATATATAAACAAATTTTCTTAAGCAGACTTTGGCACTGCAGCATATTTTTTGAAGTCGTTGCAAACACTACAAAATTTTGCGTTAAGAATTATTTTGTTTAAACCTTTGGATTTGCCAAGACTTGAATTATTTAAGTGGGCTGGAGTTTTAACTATTCATCAATTATTTTTAGTGAATATTTTGTGTTATTATATTAAATACAAAAAAATGAATAAAAATAATTCTTCATCAATAATGGTAACTAGATCAAGTGATTTTGATTTATTATTTGAACCAGTGTACTTTAAAACTCATTGCAGATATCAGAAATGTTATCTTGGTCCAAGATTTTATAATATTTTTATAAGAAACATTGGATTTAATGTTAATGACCTATCAAGGAAAACTTTGAGAAAATTCATTATGAACTGGATTATAATTGATGATAATCAAAAACTTTTTATTTCTATTTAATTATTTTATTGTATATTAATGTTTTTTATTTTATTTGCACATGTATTTTTGTTAAGCTCCATGCTTGATTTATTTATCACAATGAGATTATATGTTTAATAAATTAAATTAAATTAAATTATTATTATTATTATTATTATTATTATTATTATTATTTAAAAATAGTAGTGTATTAAAATACACATGCGTTTATATTTAAAACGGATTATTTTAATGTTTATAAAATTGTTTTTAAAATAGTTTTCTTACACCTCTTGTTTTTACTTTTTTAAATCAATTTGATTAAAAACAAGCTGGCTAGCTAATTACATTCCCGTTGCTTTTATATTAATCATTTTAAATTTCATTCTAAAAGTGGAGATTTAATTGTGTTTTTTTTTAATAATCCCTGGGTAGAATTCCTAGATTATATTGAGCTGGAGATTAATATTTGCCCTGCCTAAGGCATAGAATTTGACAACAAGGAAAGTGTTTCACCGGAAATGTAGTGAGGTATAAATAGCCCACCAATTTGAAGAGTTGTTACTTATTCTTGACTAGACAAGCTGTTTCCCAAGTGAAAGTCTGTAGTCTTTTACACACTTTGATTGCAGCCTGTTGAGATCCAGAGTTTTGGTAGCAGTTTGGACATTTAATTTCTTCAAAAAAAATTTGCAGTTGTTAAAATCCTTTTGCTTTCATCAAGATGTCAAATTCTGTATGTGCTGTCAGCAGCAAAATGGCATGCTAACTTAACAAAGAATGGATCCCTAACTTCCAAATCTGCTCCAGTCATGCCATGAACCTCTAGAAGAAACCAAAACCTTTATTCCTCTATTTTGCCATTGTCAAAGGACCTGAAAAATGAACTAAAATAATAGTGTGCATTCTATGTGAACATTGCTTTACTGTAAGGTAAATATTTTCTTTTATTCTTCCCAGGGTAAATTCTTTTAATTAAATCTCTGCTCAATCTTAATAAACCTGTATTCTTAATCAATATATAATCTCATTTAATAATTGTTGTTTTTTATTGTATTTGTAGTGTGTCTTGGAATCTTAGTTTTAAGATTCCAAGATTGCTTCAATTTTTGTTTATCGGAGAGTGACTAGTGAGTTTGTATTATTATATGCCTAACTTTTATAAATGCTTTCACAGTCTTGTATATTTTTAAATGCTCACATTTAATTATTTTATTATTCTATCATTGATTTTTTTTATAAATACTATGGTTGTGCTTTTGCAAACCGCAAAATCTTTTAGCTGGTGATACATCGTATTTATTGTTTTACTTTCCGCATTGTTGTTTCTTGTAATTTTTAGAATCTCAGCTGGAAGTTAATATTCATCCCTTTTGCAAATTACAGGTGAATGAGAGTTTCATTCCGCTAAAGTATTTAATGTCATAAGTTAATGTTTTTTACTCATAAACACTCTCCGATAAACTAACTTATAAAAATCTAGGAACGTTTACATTTAGCTTTCTAGATTTATTTTTGTATTTACTTGTGGCTTTAAATTTATCAGAGTGTGTACTCAGAACTTGTTTCATAAATTTATTTTTTAATTATAATTATTTGTAATTCATTTTCTTTAAATGCTGGGGCAGACATAACTGCTTTTCTAATTATTTGCTTGTCTCCTATTGAGACCTTTAGTTATTATTCTTAGATTAGGTTTCACCAATCATTTGGTTGGGGATTTGTTAGTTTTAATTGTTTGTTTTCCTTTCATTCTAAAACATATTTTTTTGTTTGTTCTTGGGGTAAATCAATCATCTTTACTTTAAATGTAGTATTAGATGCAGCTTCTACCGGCATATGACATTCTTGGTCCCGATATGATTTTCAGGCCTAGAAAAGCTCGCTGGCACTGGTTTCATTGATTTATTTAAAGAACATATTGTTTTCATATCTGTGAATGGGAAAACCAATGTTTAGGTGAACCCTCTGCTGAAAGAAATGTTCCCCCTCCTTTTATAATTCACTATTAGAAGATCAGTCAGTCTGCCAGAGCATTGTGGTTATTGTTTCTGGTACACGTCTGAGCTAACCCTATTTTTTGTGTCATAAACTTATATTTCACAATTTATTTTCTCTTAAATAAATTTTTTTAAATATGTTTAAACTTAATTTAGCTGACGTTTGCCTTGGTACTTTTATTTCTCAATTATCTAAACAATTTTAAGATCTCTTGTTTTTCCCTGAGTTTAGTTGGTGCAAACCATCATCATCATCCATTCTGATCACAGTAAATAAATTTTCCAGATACATAGTTTTCTGGTGGCGCCCTCTGTGATTAGAATGGGTTGAATGTCCGGTACAATATATATATAATAAACAGATTATATATGTATGTAAATACTTAGTTTTAATTTGCTTTAAATTAAATTTAATTAATTTGAAATGCTTTGTATATATGTAATATCTTTTTAGCTTTTATATTAATGTGATCTTTTTGAAAAAATATTATTTTTAAAATATTAGTTCATCAAATTTTATATTAGCTAAATTGTAATAATCACTTTATTGGGAAAAAAATACTCATTAACATATTTACCTAGATGGGCAGCTCTAAATGTATGAGAATAAAAAATTTAATACTTCTAAATTCAATTATAGTATTTTGATATTGATAAAGATAGAAGAAATGATGGCTTACATAAGAGATTCTGATCTTGATCGAGTAAAAAATAGTGGTTCATCCAGAAATGTATCTTAAAATCATTTTTTTTAGATGTGTCATATGCAAGCCTTAAAAACAGAATGGAAACTATTTTTTGATTTTATTCTTTTGGTAAAGAAATTTTCTTGATAAACTGTTGATATGATAAAAAAAAAGAAAGTCGTATGGTATTATTGCTTGGGAGTTCATAAAAAGTTTGAGCACCAGATCTGTCAGCACCAGAATCAATCCTAAGACTTGCTAATCCCTAGTAATTCATAAGAAGTTTGAGCACCAGATCTGTCAGCACCAGAATAAATCCTAAGACTTGCTAATCTCTAGTAAGATGTTCTGCCAAACTACACAAAAACATGTAGGGTAAGAATATCCACCATCATATCATCATATTATTTTTAAAGTTTCTTTGTGTTGCTTACCATTTATGGATTCCATTTTCCTAGCTTTTATAACAAGATAATGAAATAAATGGCATACTTTTTCTGTGTGCATTTTCATTTTACCAGATATTATATGATTACATTTTCTATATACAAAATTAACATCAAAAATAAAATGTCAAATTTAATAGAATTTAACGATACATATTTTTTTAGATTTATCTAAATTTTTATTATAAATACTAATATATTTATTTTCTAAAATACTAATCATATTTTTTCTCCTTTTATTAACTTCTTTCTTTAATATTTAATACATTACTAAACTTTTTATTAATTTTACCTATAACATTATTCAATTTTTTAACTACATAATTATTCCGTCTTTATACCTATATAATTCACATTACTAAACTTGTTATTAATTTTACCTATAACATTATTTAATTAATTATTCCCTTCCTTTATACCTATATAATTAACTTTATTACTATTTCTTTCTTCTTTATTATTATTTATAGATTGTACCTTAATCTAATATTATCATTTATAAATTTATATGGATAATCATTATTTATAAATTCTTTTTTAATTAATTCTACCTGTTTAACATAATCTTCTTTACCTGAACAATAATTTACCAGTCTATGAATTCTAGAATGTATTGTATTTACTTTATATCTCACATTTATATTTAAATGCCAGTTAGTTATATTATTATCTATATCACTTTTTTTTATAAATTGATGTTTCAATTCGACACTTACCTTTTTCATATGACTTCATCATTTTTATATCCGAATATGTCAGTATATTATTTTCTTTTTTTTCTATAACAAACTTAATATTCTTATCCATCTTATTAACATCCTCTATAAATAAATCCAAATGATATTAAAAATGTAATAAATGAATATAATACTTATAATGTGACAATGATTAAAATGGATGTGGTATCATTGTATATGAATATTAATGTGGAGAAAGTAACAGATTATAACAATTAATAGATATAAAAAGGATAATAATAAAAAAATAAATGTATCTAAAAACAATTAAAGGAAATTATAGAATTAAGTTGTAAAGAAGTAACATTTCAATTTAATGATAGGTTTTATAAACAAAAACACAGTTTACTAATAGGAGGAGCAGTAAGTGAGTATTAAGTAACGTTTATATGTAAGAAATGGAGAAGTTAATATTGGTTAATAATAATGCTCCAGTCTTTATTATAAGATATGTACATGATTATTTTATTGATATTTAATAAAACACAAAGACAGGGTAAGGATCATAGAAAGTTAAACAATTATAGATCAATAGTGGTAAAATCAGTTTTATATAAAGTTTTCTCATATATGGTGACTGGAAGAGTTGCAAAATAGATGGAAGGGAATAATGTAGTGAGGGAAATGTAAAGAGGTTTTAGATCAGATAGGCATATAGGAGATAATTTATTTGTAGTTACACATCTTAGGGATATGAGTGGGAATCCAGGTAGACAGTTATATATGAATTTTATAGATATAGAGAAGACATATGATAGAGTAAATAGAAATACATTATGGTTAAGTTTAGCAAATTTGGGAATGAATAAAGCTTTAGTAGATATTATCAAGCAATTATATCAAAATAATTATTATATGTATCAATTAGGAAATATAGAATCAGTTAAAGTTAAAAATGGGGTGGGACTAAGGCTAGGATGCCCTATGTCACCTATTTTGTTTTTATTGTATATGACAAATTAATTTTATGATCAGAGCAGAAAGTTCATCATTCAAACTTAGACTGTAACTATTATGTGACTAGTTTTATATCAGAACAACTGACTCTTCGTTTAGTAACTTAGCCAGCAGTCATTATGCAGTCCGTATTATGATTGGGAGCAATCCTTTATTATTCTCCATCTTACTGGACAATTTATTTTTTAACCTTGAATTAATATTTAATTAGCATGCCTGGTAATAGGCTCTTCATCCGATGGCCTAAATTGCCCCCCAAGGGTTTCTGAAGAGCTTTAGTTCTTCAAATAAATTTTTTACATATCTTCCATGGTTTCTTATTTCCTTGCTTGAAAACAAAATAATTTCTAGTTAACCACATGGCATAAAGCAGCAACAGTCCCATTCTAATCATAGCAAAACACCACTCATTATAGCATCCTTGGTTCTTAGAATTTTCATATTAGCTGGCAGCACCCTGGTCATATTTTGTCTAGCAGGACTCAAAAATGGGAAAGCAGTAAAAATATGTCCAATAGTTTCATCTGCTATTTTAATAAGCTACATAATGGTTCTATTTTAGAAAAATTTCTATAATTTACCAAAAGATGATTCGTTGGCAAGGCTTTCAAATTAAGTTTCATGATAAAATCAATATGTTTGGCTTCTAAGTAGCAAAATTTTAATTTCCTGATTAGTAATCTGGTAGATAAATCAAGCTCAGTAGTTAATTTAGTAATGTTTGCATGCATGTATTTGTAAACTTGCCAGTGTTAATATTGTTGATAATTGATGCTGTAACTTTAAAGAATTTGTTGGCATATGCTAGCAGCTTCATAGTCCACTTACTTTGTAAGGGAGATGGCATGTCAGTAGGCTCAATCTAATTCTGTAGTGAGTCCACTGGCAATCTTGCATTATTTGCCTTAAGCATTGATAAGGATTTGGTGTTAAGATCATGCAACCCAAGCCCATTCAGGTCTTTCAGTCTCTGCATCTTGACTAAACTGATAGTTATTGTTTTTCTCTTCCACAAGATGCCAGTGCAGACTGAGTTTATTGCATTCTGAAAGGACCTGGTTGGTTTAAAAAGTGGCATAAAGTAATTAATTCACAGAAGCACCAACATGTTGATCAGTGCCACCTTACATGTGAGCAATAAGTAAATCCCTGAGAGAACACTTGCAACCTTTTGGTTTTTTCTAGAAGATTGTTTTGCAGTGCTCTTCTTATAGCCAACCTGGATAGCACTATGGGGAATCCAAGAAAGTTTTGAGGTTTCCCTGAAAAACTTTAAGGAATTGCTGTTGCCGATGGATTTTCCAGGTAGCAGATTTCTCAGAGTTTATTCTTAGCCCATGTCTCTCAGTGTATTCATCCAGAAGTTTATATAGTTTGGGAAAGTATTTATGTGAGGGGAGGAATATTGTAATGTCATCAACATGTGATGAACTTCCTCCCCCAACACCAGGACAAACACCCCAGAAAGATGTTTCTCAATAGCTGTTAGTAGGGGGTTTACATAGGATATAAAACACAAGGTGCTAAGAAGCAACTTCTGGTGTAATGATAGGTGTGGTTTAAACCCTGGGGACAAAAGCCATCAAATAATATATATATTGAATCTATTTAGCAGCAGATTTGCTATAATTCACATGTAAACTTTGGGCACTCCATAGTGCTTCAAAATTTGAGAATAATTTCACAGGCGCCATGGAGTCAAATGCTGCTGCAAAGTCTACCTGCACTACAATAGGTCCTGGTATTTTTTGGTCCTTATATACTTCACCATTAAGGCAGATCTTCTTACTGCCTCAATGGTGGATGATCCCTTGTAGGCAAATTGGTGAAAGGAAATTTTACTGAGCAGCCACTATTAGATCTCATCCTTAACAAGTGATTCAATGATTTTTATTAATAATGGGGTTACTGATATGGGTCTTAAATTAGTTAATGGAGATGGGAATCTATGGCTTTTTGAGAAAAGGTACAAGCACAATGTGGTACAGGTCAGAGATGATATGAGATTCCCCAGCCAGTACACCATTAACTTGATGGATTATTTTAACTGTGAAATTACTCAGGTGCAACAACAAATCATGGTATCCTGTGAAGACCCAGATGTAGTTATTCTGGATAAGATCTCAGCCAATGTAGAATTTGCTGCTCAGTGATGGCATGATCTTGTGATGCTGGGTCACCTTGCCGAACATTTTCAATCTCGTAACTGGAATTCTGCAACTTCTCCTTAAAGTGATCATCTATTTTCTCCAACATAGTGCTTTCTATGTAATTACAATTATCTACAGACAGCATTGAAGGTATGGGTCTTCTCTGTACACCAACAGCCCACCTCAGATATCTTTGCATCCAGATATTCTTTATGGATAAATAGATCTTGAATCTCTTTACTATAATATAAAGCAGTTTAATATAAAATTATTTTTTTATGAAGTCATAAAGATTGCACCAAACTACTTTCATCAGTGTGTTAAATCATTGTAAGATGTGTGTGGAAAAAAAAATCATTTGTCGATTTTTTTTTTTTTTGAAGTTGTAATAATTGCCATGAGTAAAGCCAGTGCCTACCTGAATCTTGAATCAGGACTACCTACAAGCTGTAAGAAGAGTGCACAGTAGATCACTCCAAGGATAAATCCATGCATGGGAACTACCCAGTACTATATGTGAACAATTAAACATCAGTAAGAAACTTTGTCACATAAATTATAAGTGATCATTTTCTCTTGAATTCTAAGTATAGCAAATTGCTGTGTTGAGTTGGACTACTGCAAAGCTAAATCTTAACAATAAATTTTAATCAGCATTTGATTTTAATTTTATATTTTCTTAGTAATATTATAAATATTTTAATTATGAGTTAATAAACCTGAATATAACTTACATTGTTGTCTAATTAAGTTTATTATTACAAGGTAATATTAGTTAAACTCGGTCATTATTATTTTATCAAATAAATTGTTGATGCTGTATTAGAAAATGCAATCCTCCAGGTAAATCAAATAATTGATAATAGTAATAAATAAAAATAGGGCAGTGAATTCTTGTATAGATTAGTGGTGCCTTTCAAATAAATTAAAAGCTGGGTTTCTCCTCTCTATTAGTCAAGTTTAGTTACATTAAGTGGGTTTGTGTGACCAGGAAAAATAATTGCATTCAATAAAATTACCTGATATGTTCTAATAAGGGAATTAGCAAATCAAACATAATTTAGTCACTGAATACAAAGCAAATAAATCATATAAAACCCTAAAAGATACTGTGTGTGATCCAATATATATATATACACACCTGGGTCTCTTTTTACACAGATTTATTTAATGCGATTTTGAAGTTATGCGATTCACGTTTCTTTGGAAGTCGAACTCCGATAATGCGCTATTACTTTAAATAATAAATTTCACACACTTATGTCATATTGAAAGTAATAGCACATTATTGGAATTCGACTTTCATCTTAGTAATTTCAATATTTTCAGTGCTTTATAATAGTAAGATTTTATGCAATAATAAAATTAAAATCATGATTTCCACATTTTATGTATACGCACATTAAATTTTACAAGATTATAATGTAAATTTGTTCAAACATTGTGCGTATTAATTTTGCATTTTAAATCACATTCTGTTTTTGCTTTTTAAAAAAGAACATAATCAATTATTAATCATTTAGGGTCCGCAAGTTTATTTTTAATTATTTTCTTATTAATGACACTAATCACGAACATGCTCTTAAATTCCAATGAGAGCTAAATAGTTGTGTCTGGATATCGCAAGCTTCATAAACAATTAATAAAATCATCATCTCTAAGATTAATTACTAATTACGTTGTCACCAGAAAACCATTAACACAACACGAGAATGAAGTTGGCACTAGTTGTATTTCCTTTTGTGAAGAATCTGATTTTTTACCAGTTTGCAAATGAACCTGTTTATCGGCAAATAGTGATAATAATTAAAACATGTATAAAAAATGTAAATTACTGTACTGTAAATTATGCATAAAAATATATTATTTTGAATAAAATTAAATATTATAGTTAAAAAAAGTTTGTCTTGTATCAATTTTTTTCAAATTTGAAATTTGTTATTAGTCATATTTTATTTCCTTATATTTTTTGCGTGAATTTTAAAGTAATTTTATGTTGGTGCTTTGCTTTTACGTGATTTTTGAAAAATCACAGTCCATATCCCCCCTTTTTCAAGGTAAGTTACGTCTATTTTTGCGAGTGTTTTCTGAGGAACATATCTATCGTGTAAAACAAGACCCAGGTGTATGTATATATATATTTACAAGGATACATTTTGAGCAGGAGAAATTTCATTGTATTATTGCCTATATTCTATTTTTGATTTTTGATGCATTAAATGCCAAATAAAAATATCCTTCACTAATTCTCTCCATTTCTGTAAATTCCCCCTCATGTCATTAGAAAGTTTGATTATTAAAATAGATTTACATATTTCACTTTTAAACTTTAATTGTATTCACACATTAGCAGAAAGTTTGATAAAATATATTTATGTATTCCATTTTCAATTTTTGATGTATTGAATTTTGAATAAATTTTTTTATTTCTAATTTTCTTCATTTCTCTAGCTGTTCTTTTTTCAGTTTATAGAAAGTTTGATAATTAAAATGTATTTGCATAATAATTGCATAAAATAATTATCAAGAGCAGTATTGCAAAAAATGTAACTTTTATTAAATACAATACACAACAATTTTAAATTAAATTATCTTATATTTCTCATACGATAATTTTTAAATTGGATATAAAATTTTAATATTGTAGTATATTTAAAATATATTTATGCAATAAAATTTTATCTGGATTAACAAAACTAATTCCTCTCTATTTTTCTCATATTTCAATATATGGGTCATGACATCTTACTTTATCACATTAGAATATACTTAAAGAAAAATGGTAAAAATTGATCAAATTCAATATTGTTTCTATAACATTTAAAATTTACTTTTTCACAGTAAATATATGTAAATTGACAACCTAAAAGTTTATCAATTTTATAGTAAAAGTTAATCAAATTATGTAGTATTTTCTCTTTCTGTAATCATGCTATTTTAAATTTTAATTTAAAACATGTTCAATATATATTTAAACTGAAATCCTAAAAGTTATCAAATTTATTATTATAATTGATCTAAATTGTCATTATTCAAATGAGAAATTAAACATGTGATACAAATATATATGTACAAAATCAAATTTTACTTTGCTTTACCAAAAACTGCACTTTCATTTAAAAAATGTCCAAGTCTGTAATCTTTTGATCACTGTTGCCTTCTTTTTGCATTTTATGACATCATCTGATTATGATATAGATTTGGCATGCATTTTTATATTGCAAATTACAAATTTTTAAAAAATAATTAAAGCAATTATTTATATGCTAGTAAAATTCTATACAAAAAAGGAAAGAAAATCATGCAAGATTCTTCAAGACTAGTGCAATATTTGTTGAGTAATAAAGTTTAAAACAAACAAAACTAACAAACTTTTATATTTATATAGTAATATAAATAAAATCCTCTGGAAAAATAATCAATATTAGTAAATGGTAGGTGTCTTAAAAATGCTTGAAAAATTAAAAAAAAAATTTGTAATTGAAATGTAATGAATTATTTGCCAAAGCTGTTTGGTCACTGAAATGTAGTCTATTTAACAAAACCAAAATACTTTATAGTATTGTTAATGAGGATACTAGATAGTGAGAAGAATATAAAAAGCTTGAAGTGTAAAATTAGATTTTGTTAAAAAAATTTGTATGATTCAGCATAATTTTGTTTTACACTTACAAGTATGAAAGATCACATAATCACCATTCTCCATGCGTACACAAGTTGTTATAACAGAGGCAAAACTCTCTGAGGATATTGAGCAAGTATAAGAACTAAATAAGGATTCTATGCACAAATCTTCTTGCATCCATTGTTTACTTTGGGTGGCACTACTATATGGACAGTTTTAACTCTGTTAAACCTGAAAGGTATGTTAACATCTGCAGTAAAAGATTAAATCACTGTATTTTGTACCATAATCATCTACTGTAAACTTGAGTTCTGAATAATCACTAGATTATTTTCATTGATAAGCAAAATTGAGTAGGGATTTTTAAGATTTTTATAGCATCCAAAAATAATAATTTTAGATTTAAAATCTCTAATGTTTAGAACCTAAGACAACTGTATATTTTTAATGACTTTAATTTTATGCTAATTATAGGGACTTTCAATTGTCTCACAAAAATGGCTTCTACCATAAGATTAATGCCTTAATATAGAGCTATCTAATATTTATATATGATAATTTTCGTTATGTTTAATTATTTTTTTCCATGTGTAACAAAACTTTTACAACACCACATATAATTAAAACACATGAATAAAAACATGTGAAGGAAATAAATGATCCTCAAACTGCATTTCTGGATGAAAGAGAACTCTTCACTTTAAACCAGGTTACATCTTCCTTATCTTTGTTCAATATTTATCAATATATTACTATAATTTAATCTACAAGCACCATATTTCTTGGACTCACACAACTGGCACAATCTCTTTTAGATAAATATAAACAGCTTTCTATATGCATGTTTTATTGGAAAAATATATAGAATATAAATTTGCTTATGTGTAAGTAAAATAGAAACTAGTTAGATGGGTATTGAGAATTAAAAGAATTAATAGAAAAAAACTATTTGATAAACAAAATAATCTAATTATAAATAATATAGGATACTGTTCAATTCCAAAGATCAATAGATGAACAAGACTTTTATCTAATGCTAAGTACAAATTAGATTTAGTAGCCTGTCATAGTTTGATGCAGTAGTAGAATGACAGATAATAGCATTCAAAATCCATGGCTCATACCCAGTTCTGTCACGTCTTGTACTTAAACATCTAAGAAAAATCAAGCAATAAAGTTGTTCGATGATAATGATGATTACTACTACTGCTACTGTTGCTGTTCTTCCTACTATTACTACTACAACTACTATGATGACTATGATGATAATGATGATGACTGCTACTGCTGCTGCTACTGCTACTACTACTGCTATCACCACCACCACTTCCACTACTACTACTTAAGTCTAGGGCCACTATATTATTATTTTAGAAAGCCTAATAATGAATTATAAACTCGTATGTACTTCTATTAACTTTTATAAATTTTTTTTTGCATTATAACCATTGATAAAACATTGCAACCTCAACATTGGTAATCTCTTATAAAAAATTAAATTGTATTTCTAACTAGTAATACTTATTACAATTAGTATAGTTACTATCGACAATGTACAGAATAGTTTACAATTAAAAATGGATAAAAATACATCTTTATAAATTAAAGCATGATAAATCAGAAAAAAGTAGTGTTGATATTGCACTTCCCAGTCAAAAACTTATGGAAGCTAATTTGATGTTTACTATTATAGTCTTCGTTTCCCTTGGATGCCCATTAAGTATTCTAAAAAAAATATTCTGTATTTCTTTTTTCATCATGTTTTTTTTTTTTTTTGTGAATTGGATAAACCAAAAAATTACCCTAATAAACAAATTGTTGAGAAATTAATAAATTATTTTAAACCTTGTACATTGAAACACAATACTTTGAAAACTGACTTCAAGCCAGATATGGCAAAATAAAAATCGTTTGTATGATTTATTTCTTGAAGAGACAATGCTAAAACAACTTATGTGGGGATGTTCAATGATAGTTTGAGACAGTAATTGTTGACTGATACATGCTTTTATGAGAATAAACACTTATAAATTAATTTTGCAGTAGGCTAGAAATTCTCTAAAATTAAAATAGAAGGAGCAGTCGTAGCAACAAAGTGAAATGAAAATATATTTTTATCATAACAAACTGGAACACACGATATACAACTGCAAAAAAAACTAAACACTGCATAATTTGCAATAATAAAAAAGCACATTAAATCGAAGAGCAAGAAAGTTAATAATGAAGTAAACCAAAGTTATGAGGTAAGCACAAAGAAAAGAGTAAAGTATAATCTTAAAGTACGTAATTAGGAAAACTGATCAAATCCTATTTCATGCATAACTGTGCAGCAAAAAATTACTATGGAGATTGTCAATGGATTATGATTGTCATTGATGCCAGTATGAGACTAGGCACCACTGACAAAATTCTGGAAATAAAAAGATTCAATTACCAAATAATTTAATAAATTATTGCTTGATAATTCATAAGAAATTTGAACATCTCCCAAAAGTGTCAAAGCTAAGCTGCAATTCATGGATCTTAAGTTCCAGAACGTGCCATTCTACTATTGCACAAAACACTCAAGGATGCAAAAATATTGAATATTAACAGAAATTTAATCAAATTAAGAGATATAGTGAATATTTCTTTGAGAATAGGCAAAGACAACTATATTCTACTCTATATATTTTGTAAACAAAAATGAATTCATTAATTGTAAGAGAATAGTTTAGTTTAATCAAAATCAAAATTCACAAATAAAAAATTGATTAAAAGAAATGTAGAATAACATTTTTAGAATATTTAATGAGGATCCAAGGGAAAAAAAGCTATAGTAGTGAATATCAAGTTAGCTTCAGATGTGTTACTAGTAATTTGAAAATCATGCAGGATTTTTTTATATAAAGAAAAAGCATTGAAGAAACAAGTAATGAACTGGTAAAAAAGAGGATGAAATATAGCTTACAGAGAATTCATCCTTTAGGCATTACTATGAATAAATACATTTATGCAATGACAATAGAAAAAAGGATTATAAAATGCATACCCTGTCATTAATATTGGAGACAATTTCACATTTTTTTTTAGAAATCTTCATATTTTATAAAATTTGATCTGCATGCCCACTTCAATAATTATCATGGAGAAAGGAACCAATAGAAATATTGGTGTTTAATACCTATGTAGGTATTTATATATGTAGACATCTCTTATTCAGGAAAAATGCATTATTATATTTTAATCAAAAACATAAATTTTCTTACAGGGAATTGAAGAAATTATACTCTATTTTGATGGCATTATGATAACAGTAAACATGGAAGATAAACTGAGACACAAATTATAAAAGTGCACAAAAGATTGGAGAAATTTGGAGATAAACTGAATCTCAAAAATACATTTGGCATGTCAGAAAATCTGGATAATGTAAAAGTGTCAATGAATACTCAAAGCTAGATATACAAAAGAATTGCAGATATATTTAGGGCTTCTAAACACTTTACAATTTTTTTTTTAAAAAAATCCCCATTTCATGTATGATGTGCTTAAAATAAATCACCACAGAAACTGACAAAAATGCAATAATTGATGTTATACAAACTGAATTCATTTGAATACAAAATAAGTTGTAATTATAACAATGATCACAAAATTACTTTAAATGTCACTGCAGAAAGAAATTTGCTAGTAACTTTAAATGAGATTCTCTGATATCTTTTTGAGACTTAAAGGAATTGAGTAGGTAAAAATCCTTAGATCCACATAATACATCCTTGCTATTGCAGCTGTTATTTTTATTATTATATGATTATTCATATACTATACAAAGATGGTCAGGTGCTTACCAATATGTATCAGCCATATTGGTGAGTTTATTGGTTTTTTACTAATGAGTTTAAGATTAAGAAGCACCATGATTTTTCTTCTCAGTAATCTGATAATTCTTAAGTGGAATATAAGTTGAGATTTATCGAGGAGAGGATGAATGTGTGTGTATGAACTTTTTAAAAGAGACATTTACAATCACCACAGACAAAACTAAATTATGACCCTGTTTCCAGGAAGCTGTAAAGTCACTAGCTAAAGCAGAGTGTGATAGCTAAAATCAGAGGGAGTGAGCTAAGGATCTGCTGATTGCAGACACAAGATGCAATTTAATGATTAGTTTTTTTAAAAATACTTTAACTGAAAATGAAGAAAGATTTCATAAAATGAAAGAATCATAGTCTAATATTAAATGGAACATTGTTGGATTGTGAATTTAGAAAAAAAATGAAGAGGCAATTGACTTAAAAGTTGACATGTGCTTTATTACAAAGGCATAAATATTAAAAATGCAAGTGGAATAGTATTCATTATAAATAAAATGTGAAAAAAAAACAACATTATAGAGATTGATGGTAAATCAGATAAAGTGGCAAGAATAGCTTTTAACCGAATAAAGGTTTATGCCTTGACAAAATCCAATTGTCTGTGCAAAATGCATTTTGTTTTGTCACAGGAGACATTAATACTAGAAGTGATAAATAATAGGTAGATGGTGTTCTGGACAATTTGTTTAAAGTATTAAAAATAAGAGAGAACACAGACTTGTGTGGTTTTCAGGGAAAAGCAAATTAAATATAAATTCATTTTTTGAGAAAAATGTTTAACAAAAATGGACATGGAAGCATTTAACTGCAGGTTCAGCATACTTGTATTATATTTAGATTAAATACGTATTTTAAAATTGTAAAATCAATATAAGAATTTATTATCAATTAGCGAGATGTAAGATACACGTTAATGCAAAACTAGAGAGATGAAAATAGTAGATATTCCAAACCTTCAGAACCATTCCGATGTATTTAAATTATAATTTGCAAATTGTTTTTTGAAGATGGTTCAGAATTGACTAAAATCAATAAGAAGAGAATTGATATATTATTAACAACTGCATCAAAGATAGTTGGTACTAAAAAGTATCAATTTACTAGTATGTTTTCCACCGAGAAAAGACAATTTAGAAAAAAATTAAGAAATATAAAAATCTATAAAAATAATCAGTTTTGTACAAAATTTTTAGCCAGATAATTATAACCATCTTGATGTGAACTTTGAATTTTAACCAATCAAAAGAAGAAGCTGATTTTAGAAGTGACTTTAGCATAGTGGATCAAATTCAGGATTTGAGAGAATTGTAGAAAAAAAACAATGAAAATGAGTTGACATTATGCTTAGGATTTATAGATTATGAAAAGATATTTAATTATATCAGAATTTCCACAGACGATTAAAACATTGTACATCACATAAATAGAAAATATTGTTATATTCTGAAAAATGTTTATCAAAGTATATATGATTGCACGATAATATTAAGACAATTAACACTGGAAAAGCATAGCAGTATCATTCCATATTTTCAAAATCTTCTACAGCAATAGTTTAAAATGGAATGGTAAGAGAACAAAAATAAATGGATATTATTTAAGTCATCTAAATTTTGCTGACTATAGATAAAGGCCAACCATACTATAATAATGTTCAGCAGATTTTCTCAGAAAATGAAAATAAAGATTTGTAATCATGAATTAGAATATGTTAACAATTGCAAATACTTGGGTTAATATTATTAATGCAGACTGAAGCATAATGAATAATGTTAATCATAGAATTAAACTTGGATTAAGTGTTTTGGTAGAAATATCTTAATATTAAAGGGAATATGCCTATAATTTTTGAAAATAAATTTTTTTAATAGGTATGTTATTACCAGTTCTTTACAGATCTGGGACTTGGACACTTACAAAAGAACAATTCAGAGACTTTAGATAACTCAAAGAAGTATAGAAAGATATATATTAGGAGTAAGGGATTGAAAATAAAATACATGGGTGACAGAAGAAACAAGTATCATTTACATCATTGAAAGAATTATAAAAATAAAATGGTAGGCTGGACATGTTGAAGTATTAAAATGAATCTCAAAAGAAGACTTAGAAAAAGATCATCTACCAGATGGATTGATGAAATAAGGAAGTTTGTTGGTATGTTGTGGTAAGATTTGATGAAACTGGATTAAACTTAGAGAGATTTTCATATATCAAAGAATCAATAATAGTCAACAGTTAATGATGATTACTGATGCATGTGAGTTTAATGTCAAAGCAGTTATATGCTATTCCACCTACAAGCAAAGTATCTATTGGATATATGTCTTGCATTTGTCAAAAGTGGCATTAAATCATAATCCTAGCTATATTTATTCTGTATTTTCAAATTTCAATAGGTCTAACTTAGGTAATCTTTAAAATTATTATAGTTTACAAATTGTTACTAAAGAACTTAACAAGTAAAAATCTACTCTTTGCTTTGAAGTTTAAGTATTGCTTTTAATAAGATGAGTCAAATCAAACACTGCTCCATATTTTTTAGTTCTGAAAGTTACACTTATGTGATGAATTATACTATATAACAAAGCATTATTTAATGGGATACATAAAGATTGGAGTTATCAGACTCAATGAAATCGATAAGAAAAAATTAGTCATATAAGTGACCTAACTTCCTACATAAAATGACACATACAATTTATATATATAATAAATACAATTTTTTTTGTGCAGAATTTCGTCTTTTTAAAGAAAGCTTACAGACAGCAGAAAATGATCTCATGAGAAACCTAATTGTTGTTTTTGTGGTTGTTTATAGATTACAAATGATATTTTATTTTGAAAAATTATTAAAAACTTCTAACAGTGGAAATACTTATTTACTTGATGTCTCTGTCTTTCTGTCTTGTTTTTAAAAAAAAAAAACTTTGAGTGCTAGTACTCTTCAATGTAGATAAATAATTTAAACTGTTAAAAAATCTGATGGATTTCTTTAAGCTAAAAAATAACTCTGAAAGAACAACCTTTTGATATGTTATAGGAAATGAATAAAAAATGTTTATAAATGTATACTTATAAATCCCGAACTTATCATCAAAAGTAAAGCCTGGTATTGCAAGTCCTATATTGTGCACTTTTGTTTGAGTTTTGTGGTCTTATAACTGATTTTAATGTGGTAATGTCTGTTTATTATATACATACCATAAATTAGATGTTTTTTCTCAATATATTTATTTGTAATCATATATTACTAATCTAAATATAAATAATTTAATAAAGCATTTGCATGCAGTGAAATGTAAAATATTCTAGTTAATTACTAAAAAATTAAAAATATTTCAGATGCTCTATAGTGTATTGTGGTTTGAAAACATTATTTCTTATTGCCTTCAATCTCCTTTCTTCACAAATAAATGATAGCCAAGTTTCTGTACACATATATATTTTTAAGTTTTGTTTTTATCAGTACATCTCTCACCTTAGGTCAAACATATCACAACCATCCATCAGATCAGAAGTCAGATCAATCTCTCTCACTCTGGATGCATTTTGAAGTATCCACTTCCAATTGAATATGACATACATAGCTCATATAGTAATTTAACTACATACATATATTGAAACAGACATGTTGTTTCACGTATATATTTAGAAGATTCCCCCCCCCAATCTAAAGTGATTTAAATTAAAATAAAACTGATGTTGTTTCAATTAATAAAGAAGTAATTGACCATGATTTTAAAAAATCAGCTTCTCAACAATGTTATAAAAAATCAAAATATTTCAATTTAAAAGAAAAATCATTATTTTAAATTACAATTAAAATAAAGAAAATATAAATCTTTACCATTGAAACTTGTAGTTTTCAAATCATAGAAAGGCTGTAATTCTTGCCACAGGCAAAGAAAGTCATTAAATATTTAAAAGCATGGGCAGTTAAGAAATTAATCTCTAATTAGAAAATCTGTTCCCAGTCAAGGTGAGCTGACCAATGATGAATGACAATCAACACATGGTCCATGACAAAATCATCATCACCAATCAGATTACTGTGGAGCCATGCAAGATCAATCCAGAGATTTGGTGATAAGAGTATAAAAGGAATCAGTAAAGCAGTATAATGATGATCAGTTACAATAGTAATCTTCAGTTACAAGAATAATCAGTTACAAGATCAGTCAATGCCAGTTATAAATAACCAAGTTGGAAACTGCAGTGATCATCATCAGAAGAGAAATCTATAGTTACTGGATAACTGAATAATGAAAAAGCAAATTATTAACTTGGAAAACTCCAGAATGACAGCTAGAAAGCAAATCTTCCTCTCTCTCCAACCACGTGAAAAGCCCAGGAAAATCAGAAAACATGCCTCAAGTAACAGTGACAGTAATTCTGTATACCATTCATCCTCAATAAACAAAAATCCCTTTTTTATGCAAAATTGAGCAGGAATGGAGGATCACCATGGATGAAAATCAAGGTAAGGATTTTATATAATATTGGAAATATTCTGGAAAATATAAAATGAAAAGTGTTTATATAATAGAAATGTTAATAAATAATGTAATTGCCATTGGAAAGATAAAATGAAGAACGTAATGATAATTATAATTATATCTATTACTTTTTATAAAAGTTAATATTGACTTGAAAATAAACTTTATAATAAAGGTATATAAATATGTGTTAAACCTTGATATATTTATGTCATCAGAATTGATTTAAAATAAACATACATAAGTGAATTAATTAAAATGCTTCTATTGATGTTTATATACTATGTGTCTACATACCTGAATGCATCCACATACCCAGGTTGATTAAGTGAATTAATTAAAGTGCTTCTATTAATGTTTATATACCATATACCTATATAGCTAAATGCATCTACATACTCAAGTTGATTAAGTAAATTAAAATGCTTCTATTGATGTTTATATACTATATGTCTACATATCTGAATGCATCTACATACCCAAGTTGATTAAGTGAATTGATTAACATGCTTCTATTGATGTTTATATACTACAAATCTACAAACCTGAATTAGATAGTAAATATTTTGATATAAATGAATGACTTAAATCTATATCCATATACCTGAATCATTAAAATTTTATACAGAAGTTATAACTCAAGGATTAATGGATATACTTGACAAATATATCATCGACGATTAATAAAATAGTGATTAAACATAAATCAAGTTAGCCTAGGAGTATATCACCATATAGAATAAATAGACATGTCTATGACTCATATATATATATATATATATATATATATATATATATATATATATATATATATATTGCACATACAGGAAAATGTAAATCCAAAGATGGACTATTTCAAATATGAATTACCAATAAACTTTTGCTGTTAGTAAATACGTGGCTTAACCAAGTACCACCTCAAATATGAGCTGTTAATGAACTTTTAGGAAGGAATTACTATCCAAGTATTGTTAGAGAAATAAATATTGTTACATAAAATAATCTATCTAGTCTGTTTCATTTCACATCACTCGTCATTCATTGCACTTGTTCACAGAAATCTTATGCCCCCTGATCTATGTTTGGCATAACCAGATCTGAGTAAGGTAGGTTGTATGTGGTGTGATGTGATGCACTGTGATTAGATTATATGGAATCAGGAATCTTTCAGCAACTATGTTCAGAGAAATATGTTAGCCACTTTACCTTCCCTTTCAATTCCCTACCCTAAGGTTCCCCATATCCTGCTCCATCTATTTCCACAACATAATCTTTGTCAACTCCATAGCCTTCATATCTAAATTTCCCTTATCTGTTCCCAAACCCAGCATAAAAACCAATAACCCACTTTCTGCATAATCATTTTGTAAATAATTTAGTCTACCATAACTTCATTATTTGTACCCATTCTGCTTTCAAGCATTTACATGAAATCAACAAATGCCTAATATTTTCTATGCCTTCCTTACACAACTTGCAGACGATATCACCCATATTTTTCCATTTACATGTATATTCCCTTGTTGCTAAAGATCCCATTCCAGTCTTAAACAGTAAACTACTTTCTTTACTATTATCATAAATTAACTCTCACCCAATGTTCTGTTTATTTATATATATATATATATATCCCAACTCCTCACTGAAGAGACCCATAGGTCGAAACCGGTCTGGGGATGGGGACAATCCAAGATAAAAATGATTTGAATGTCTTCTCTTGTAGTAGCATTTATCATAAATAAAAAAAGAAAGCTTGTTTAGAGCTATTAGCACGCTCTTAATTTTATATATATATATATAAACTATTTTTTGTTGTATTTGTTGTTGATAAAAAAATAGCGAGTTTACAAAAGACAATTTACTCCAGAAGTTTTCGCTTATTTTAGTGGAAAGTAAAAATAACTAATTAAAGTTAAATAATTATAATGAAAAATAATTATAATTGAAAACAAGCTGTGGTGATTTTATTTTAATTGAAAATAAAAATAACTAATTATAATGGAAATAATTATAATTGAAAACAAGTTGTGGGGATTATTTATATCAAAGATAAAAATAATTAATTAAAGTTAAGGACAATCAAAATGGAGTTGAAAAACTTGCAGATTAAGAATTCAAAGTGATGTAGCAGATAAGACTTAAACAAAAGAACTCAGAGGGATATAAAAACAGTGAGAGGAAAACAATCATGCACTTGTTACAGTTTTGTTTAACAGAAGAAGTTGGGTATGTATCAAGCTGTTAGAGCTATTTGCGGCACAACTGTTTTAAGAATTGTTTCAGCCGAGTTCAAGAATTTTAGTTATAATTCTTGTCCTCATTTATGTTATTTATCAGATCGTATGTTCTTTTCTACCCCTCTAAAAAACTTAGGGGCAAAGACATAACAAGATTGGCACAGTCAAAATTTTCCAACCTAGTAAAACTTGAAAGAATAAGTCAGATGAGAAAGTCAACCGATACTATTGGAAACAAATAAAATGTCATTAATTTAGTATTGAAAATGCCGAGAAATGGAAATTTTTTTCAAGTTGAATGGGATAAAAAATAATGAAAAAAAGTGGCTGCATTGTTTTGTTTAGCAGGACATAAAGTCATAGAAATTGTTAATAAATTATGGGACAGACCATTAACCGATGAAGTACAGTTATTAACAAACTATTTTAGCCTGAAACAATCTAGACATGTAGCTAGATTAACTTTTAGAAATAGAAAACAAGCCAGGGGAAAAAAAAATAAAGACTATGATATAGTATTAAAACAGTTGGCAAAAAAAAACAGTGTTATGGTCAATTTTTAGAACAAGCTTTGCTGGATCAATTATTGTGGGGAATGTATGACAAAATATTGTGACTGACATTGTTAACGGAAAGTAACTTATTATATGAAGTGGCTACTAAAAAAGGAATAGCATATGAAGCAGTAATTGAGCAATCCATAGTTTTTAGAAACAACTCAGAAAAGACCAGCAAAATGGCAGTTTATAAAATAGATCAAAGGCAGCAGCCAAAGAATGAAAATATAAAGAGAGAGACAATGTTAGCAGTGAAATGTTTCTGCTGTGGTAAAACTGGCCATGTAGCTAAGAATTGTAAATGGAGGAAATAAAACTGTTTTAACTGCGGATTTAAAGGACATTTAGCAGCTGTATGCAAAAAAACGATGACAAACAAAGTGTAATCTAAGCATAGATGGTACAACATATACTATTAACTATGTATCAACTAAGGGGCAAAGCATTGCCATGAGAGATAGGACCATTTTTCAAGGACAAAGAGGGATCACTAAATTACAAGAATTGTAGTCAAGGAGCCAAGAATTAGCTATCATGCTCGAGAAAAAGATGCAATCTGACCTACAACTCAACTTGTAGTTACAAGAACTGAAAAGTTATAATTCCAAATTACAAAATGAAAATTACAAAATGAACTGAAAGAATTTCAAGTAAGATTGAAGGTTTCTAGACAATGAGTAATAGAATTAGAATGTAGTGTAATCAATATGAGCAATTCTAGTCAACAATGAAAAGACGACTAAAGAACTGTCAAAAGAAGAGCACAAATTAAAACTGGATGTTTCTGATTTAAATAAATTAAAAAAAGAACTTGAACAACAAAATTTAGAACTTAGTGGAAAATTACAAAGCAAACTTTCAGAATGTCAGAGTTTTGAAAGATCGAATGAAGATTTAAAAAGTGAACTCGCAATGTCAGAATTATCCAAACAGGTAGAGAGTTGGCAGCAGTATGAAATGAAACTACAAAAAAAGATCACCTAAAGTGAAAATGAAATTGACACTTTTGAAGATTTTTCAGAACTGCAATCTTTAGACAGTGAGCTGCCAGAGACAAAAACCAAAGAGCAAAAGGGAACCCAGAGTTTCTCCAAATGGGAGAAAAAGGCACTCAAGGTGGTGAGGAAAAAGAAGAGTTTACACAATTTTCAAGGTTATATCGATTAATTGGAAAAATCAAGTGTTTCTTCAAGCTGAAAAAGAGAAATCGCTCAGACATACCGGATAAAAGGAAACCGTGCATATTGGATGATTGTGTGTAACATAAATAAACTCTAACTTTTGGAGTGAGGGGAGGAATTGTTGTATTTGTTGTTGATAAATAAATAGCGAGTTTACAAGAGACAATTTACTCCAGAAGTTTTTGCTTATTTTAGTGGAAAGTAAAAATAACTAATTAAAGTTAAATAATTATAATGGAAAATAATTATAATTGAAAACAAGTTGTGGTGATTTATTTTAATTGAAAATAAAAATAACTAGTTATAATGGAAATAACTATAATTGAAAACAAGTTGTGGGGATTATTTTTATCAAGGATAAAAATAATTAAAGTTAAGAACAATCAAAACGGAGTTGAAAAATATAAATTAAGAATTCAGAGTGATGTAGCAGATAAGACTTAAACAAAAGAACTCAGAGGGATATAAAACCAGTGAGAAGAAAACTATCATGCACATGTTACAGTTTTGTTTAACAGAAGAAGTTGGATATGTATCAGGATGTTAGAGCTATTTATGGCACAACTGTTTTAAGAATTGTTTCAGCCGAGTTCCAGAATTTTAGTTATAATTCTTGTCCTCATTTCTGTTATCTATCAGATTATAGGTTCCTTTCTACCCCTCTGAAAAACTTAGGGGCAAAGACATTACATTTTTACTCTTCATACTAATTCTCCATCTCTCCAACTCCCTATTCTTTATTAATGCATTTATTCTTTTATCCTATTCCTTACCACTATAACCCATAACAATCCTCCTAAAACAATCATCCCACCTCTTGTACAAGTATACTGATATAAGTTCTTTATCCAAATCTTCTGCATACCGCATTACCTTTTTCACCCATTTTATTACCTGCCCTTTACTCATAACCCAATTAGCAAGCTGGAACTCTAATGGTGCCATTTGGGAAACCAAACAAACAAATTTTCTAGATGTTTCCAGTCTCTTTAATGCTACATCCTCTGATGAGCAGAAAATATTGTTGTAGGGGGATAAGGTAGTTATTAGGTAATGCCAATCTTTATTTCCATCCTGTAATATGCTCATCAGAAAATAAAATCAACCAAGAGAGGGGTTGGTAGGTCAGTACAGTTACAATATATATATATACTTTAATTTCATATATTATATATTTCAAACTTCTATCACACATTCTGAAACACATGACAAAGTCATGCAAAAAAGATGATTCTTAAGATGGGCATTTCATACTAAAGCAGCATTTATCAAATGGCCCTGAATACAATCTCTCACATATATCTTTATAATTTGTTTAAGGTATTGGTTGATTAGACACACATGCTGCTTGATAGCATTGTTTTTTTTGTTTTTTGATTTTTGACACATGCTGCTTGATGCATTGTTGATGCACAAAAACTATAAAATATCAATGTTCCCAAACCATATTTTTTGGGGATTTTCTTTCTTTTTTGTTATAAAAAAAAAATTAAACACAGAATTTGTACTTCTTAAATATTTTTTTATTAACTTCAACAAATTTACAAAAATAAAAATCAAACACAGAATTTGTAGTTTTTGAATGTCTATTTTTATTAACATCAACAAATTTTCAACTTATAACGGTTGTTTTTTTGGTTTCTTTTTTTTTTTAAAAAATAAAATCAACTAATATCAAACTTAGTATACTTTTTTTATTAACATCAAAAAATTTTCAACTTATTATGGTTGTTTTTTTTTTAAAAAAAATCAATAAATGTAAAATTTAGTAGGCTTTTTTTTTTTTTTTGGTTTCGCAACTTATTACTCTTTTTTTTTTTTTTTGGTTCCATTTTTTAAAAAAAAAAAACTTTATCAACAAATTTAAAACTTATTATGCTTTTGGTTCCTTTTTTTTTTTTTTTGAAAAAAATATCAACAAATTAAAAAGTTATTACGCTTTTTTTTTTTTGGTTCCGTTTTTTTCTTTTTTAAAATAACAGCAACAAATTAAAAACGTATTAGCCTATTTTTTTTTTTTGGTTCTGTTTTTCAAATTTAAACCTTATTACGCTTTCTTTTTTTGCTATAAAGATCAACAAATTAAAAAAACAACTGTTCATGGCCCCAGTAATATATCAGACATATAGCTTAAACAAAAGTCAAACCAAGTTAGCTTCTGATGTCGGTAAATGAGAGAATGGAACGTCTAGGTTTTTCTGCACCATGTTGTTTGTCTCATTGAGTTTATCGAGAATACATTATTTGATTCATTACCTACTTCAAATTATGTTCATACATACCCTTTGACAAGGTTTTGCACCTTAAAACTTGACTACAGAAATGTGTAAACCCTACAATAATTATTGGTTAGTTGGTTAGTCAAATTGTGTGATTTCAATAAAAAAAAAACTTTCTTTACAATTAACAATTTTTATATAATTGAAAGACACACACCCTCATATGACACCATAAATAAGTGGGAAGTGTGCGAATTCGTAAAAATAATTTAGTGCGATGCGACAATGCGGCCTCCAATGTGTAGTACAACAGAATTGTTGGATACACATAACACACAGCCGCATATAATACGATGTTTTTTTATGTGGTTTAGCATATAAATCATGCCATAAAATATGGTCAGCCATGTTAAAGTGTTTTTGTGTGTTTTAGCACATAAATCATGTCATCAAGCGGCGTGTGTCTAATCAATATATTAATGATTCTTTCTGATCACTTAATAAAGTAGAAATTATCCCTAGCTCAAATATTCTCTTTAATTCTTAATTAATAATACATGTAGTGTTAAGGAGATATCAATACCTGAGTTTTCTTGCCAATAAATATTTTCATTAATAATTTTAATGAGTAAAAGTTATTTTAATCTCATAGGTATTTAAAGAACAAAAATTGTGGTCAATGACAAAGCTAATATCATTTTAAAATAATGATAAATATACTATTTCAGAAACAATTTTCGTCTCTTTTTATAAAATAATCAATAAGAATTATAAGTACACCTATGTATGTTTATAAATATAAAAATATATATATACTCAATGCAAAAATTTGTTTTTATTTATTATAAATCGTAATACACATATATATGTTTGCCATCATAGTTTTTTTCTTCTCTGAATATATAATACAGATTATTTTACAATTGTTTTAGATTGATTGCTACTTTAAAAATATTATTACATTTTTTTAATTTTTTTTTTTTTAATATTTTAATGCCGAAAATAACTTAATTTTTAAATAATCAATTTTGATATCATTGACCCAGTCAATAATTAACACACTCTACGTGACATTCGATTTGAGGGTCTTGGAGGATATTGTTTTGGTGATTTTCTCATATATTTTTCTCTTTTTTTCTGTTTTTCTATTCTATCTAAGAGTTTCAGATGTTCACCACGTGGAGCATAAAATGAAGTCGCGCCACTGAAATCAATTTTATAATTTTCCTGGAACGGTAGGCTTCGTGGTCGATGTTGTGGATATATCTTATGTTGTGCTATAATAATAAACAATTATATACGTGTATGTAAGGATTGAGTGAAGATTTTTATACTTAAAAAGTAAAATTAAAAGACTCAAAGGAACATTTTGTAGAAATGCTTGGTTATAGAATTTTTCACATTCAGAACGGATCAAAAAATTGTAACAAGTCTTAGAAAAAAAACAACAACAGTTCTAGAATAAGTTTTAATTTCAAGAAGAAAAAAAATGAATGAGTCTATTGAAACATCAGTTTGACATTTCTATAGAGAATTTTTCACTGACTATGAACAAAGTCTTGATTAGTTTTAATCTAATTATGAATAATTCTTCCCAATCTTCAATTTCTACAGTGTTCTGCAGAATGTTTTAATTTTATGCTCTCTCACACACATATATAATATTTTTATTGTTGTATGATGTAAATAAAATATTATCTGTGTTAAAAAAATAAACAAAATAATATACAAATATATATATATTGAAGCTACACATATATACATATTAAATATATATATATATGCTTGCTTCACCGTTCACTGTGGTTTAACTAAAGACCTGAGTCCAACCACAGTGAATGCAGCTAAATTTAAATTAAGTAGAAACTTTAAAACAAATTAAAAGATTTTATTTTAGATAACAAAATAAAATTCCTAGAATCACATAATTCATTAGAGAAAAAGATTAGTTAGATAGGAATACTTAATTAAAAACACTGTAGTTAAAATTAAAATAGCAGAACAATGGCATTGGAATGTAACTTGTCTATTGTTCTCTATCTTTTAGCTAGATCAGCTCTACCTCTTGACAGAAAAGCAGCCACAATATTTTTATTGGAGAAGAAATATAATTAACTTTTTGGAAAGAGCTCTCTGCAATCAGGAAAAATATCTTAGCTCCCTGCTGAATAAATTTGTAAATCACCATCCTTCTATGGACAAGAAGAAAAAGAACTTAAAATGAGTGCTGTAGGAAAAATGGCTGACTAGGTTTTTCTCTCTATCTCTCAATCGTTTATCTGTCTGCTGGAGCTTGAAAGATGTAACCCAAGAAATGTAGAATGCTAGAACAATTTTGCCTGACAAATTCCTGCAGCTGTAAATGGATAACAGGACAGAAATTACCCTAAGCTATCAGTACAGACTGCTGACCAGAATGTCTTCATGGCTATCTAATAAAGACTACACAATCTTAGATGGTTACCGGTAACTTTAATTTTCACTTATATTTTATTTTGGCTTAAATCATAAACTTAAATCATTTATGTATTATAATTATAATGTGTTCATATATATATATTGTAACCAGTTGGGTTACATCACACCCACTAATGTAGTGTATGTGAATATATATATGTAAAATAAAGGAAAAGTAGAAATAAACACAGAATAAATTTTTGTAGATATTTTTCTATATTTTCTAAAATAAAATAACAACAAGTAAAGAATTAAATAACTCTGGGTTTAAAATAAAATTTCATTATGAAATTAATATTTTAAAAAAGGTCTTAATAAATATAAATATTGTATTGATATTATTATTATTCTGATTGTGAAATGTAAAAACACAATACTTGTTTTTGAAATTTTTTTTATTAATTAAACAAATTTTTTATCTATTAAGAATCTCCTAAGTAAAAACATGTACTGTTTTCAAAGAGATTAGTGAGATAAAAATAAAAACTCTGTTTTTAATCAAGTGTTGTTAACACCTCAGATGAGGTTATAAAAGACTGATAAAAAATATATATCAGTTAGTTTTTGCTTGTAGTTTGTAAGAGTTGACCAGAGGAGTCTGGTTGTAATATTTTAAGCAGTGGCCAACTAGGCCACTGCAAAGTCTGGAGAGTGATTTTAAAGAGAACAGTTTGGCTGGCAGTTTTGTAAAAGTTAGCAAAAGAGCTACATGTAAAGAGTTGGTATCTGTAGCAGAAAATGGCCATAGTAAAGCTAGCTGCAAGGATGGCTAGTATAATTATCAAGAGAACTGCCATGAGGATTTAAGAATACAAGGAAGTGGCTGCTCTACATTTCACTAGAGGAGTTTGAATTTACATGGAGGAAATGGGTCAAGATTCTTTGTAATTCATAGCCTTAAAAGTGTTCTGGAAAAGAGCTTGCTGACCTGAAGTTAAAAAAAATCCAAGTATAAGTGGAACTGACTACAGAAAGGAAAAAGGCCAACCATACCTGAATTATGTAATTTTTCCTGATTATGACAGTCACTAAAAACAAAACTCACCAAGAAAAATTTTCCAGTTTGCTGAAGAATTAATTAAACATATACTGCGTCAGATAAAGGCAGAGGAACACGGATAAATATATATACAGCTGGTGGTGAGTAGCGTTATGAAGTTTTAAACAATTTCCTTAGTAAAATGGCATTTTTATAACTGATAGAAATATATAAAACGATATTAGTTTAAAATCGTTTATTAAAGAAGAAAAAACTGTTTAAAGTTATATTTATAATTTAGAGACCGTTTATTAAAAAAGAAAAAACTGTTTAAAGTTATATTTATAATTTAGAGAAAAAAAAGTACAAACAAAGTTATAATTAATAGTCAAGAAAAAGATTTCCAAAAATCTTTTAGACTAGGAAAAAGAAAGACATTTTAAATCAATTAACTATCAAAAATTTGATAGTTCTTATTTTAAAGAAAAATACTATATTCAAGATTAAATTGCGAAAATAATCTTTCATAATTTTATTGCAGCTAAATTAATGTTTCGCACATATGTGCAAATTATATATACGTGTTTCAGTAAACCTAGTATGTAAATGTATTTCATTTAACTGAAACTTTCATCATTTATAGTATTTTATATCATTTAAGATTTTGATAATTCTTCGTAACAAGTCAAATATGTTTAGAAAATTCAAGCACTTGCACATATGTGTGTGTATATATGTCAATTGTATTGTAAATAACAAGATGTGTCAGATAGACATTTATATGTAAATTTTTGATCATTTTTTTAAAAATTATATGTAAATTCAAACATATTTATTTTGTATCAAGCCACGTGCCTGTGTGCTGAATGGGTTTTAAGTAAACCTAATTTATCAATCATGTAAATCAATGTAAAAACTTTAATTGTTTATATAATATTGTATATCATTCAAAATCAGAACTCTTAACCTATAAGACCTTAAATACCAATTTTTTTTTATTGTTATTAATAAACTTATTTAATTGTTAAAAATGGTTTCCATCATCTCTTGTTCACATACAGTAATAGAGCCCATGTTCTCTGAGCTAGATTTCGGACACAGATAAATGGGGATGTGTTTAGTGCTTTGGGCATCCAGAGATGATCATCATCATCCTGGTTGGTGCAAAAGAGGATACTCTTTAAAGCCCATGCACTATCTTTTATTTTACTTTAGTCTTATTAAAAGTTAAGTTTATAGTTGGCCAGTACATTAATAGTACTTTAGTGGCCAGAGCATTGATGATGATCAGCATGCTTTAAATGTCCCAGCATTATTGTTCTATTTCTGATTATTGTGTATTTTAATGGATGGGCACTAAACTGGTGCATCCAAGTTATGTTTATATAATTGCCCAAGCTGGCAAAGGCTCAATAGTTAGCCTGGTCTACAGAAGACCCATTTTCAATCCAGTCACAAGGTTGACTGTTGATTTATATATTTTATTGTACTAATTTGTTTATTCCCATCAATGATGATGATGGATGGTTATTTCTGTCTAGTATTTACTTATACTGATATTTACTTTATAATGCTGGTTGATAATAATTATGCTTTAGTTGCTCTTTTGAGTTAGCTTCTGATCTCTCAATGTTCACAGAGATTTTGATCTCATACTCTTATAAAATACTATATTACTTATTATATTTTGTAAATATTTCATTTTAAATGGACTGGGAGTGATGATGTTTTGCCATCACCCAGTTTCATTCAGTCCATTTACTTCAACTTCTCACCCACCCCATCCCATTACAATATATATATATATATATATATACATATATATATATATATATATATATATATATATAGGCTGCAGAAAGGAGTTTGCTATTAACTGAAAGGAGACCCTTTGATTCCTCTTGGAGGCCTTAAAGGAACCGAGCAGGGCAAATTCCTAATGTCCACTCCATACGTTCTTGTCGTTGCAGCTGTTATTACTATGTGATTATTCATATAGTATACGAACATGGATGGGCTGCTCACCAACACGCATTAGCCAGCGTGGTGAGTTTATTGGCTTTTTACCTCTGAGTTTAAGATCAAGAAACACCATGGTCTTTCTTCTCAGTGCCTGATAAGGCAGAATGAATGTTTGTGTAAATGATAAATATTTTTCCAATACATATATACAATTATGACAGACAAAAATAAAGCATGGCCCTTATTCCCAGGAGGCTGTAAAGTCACCAACCAAGGCAGCGGTTGGTGGCCAAAGGCGGAGGGTGCTAAGAATCCCCTGATTGTGGACCCAGGCTGCCATTTGATGACGACTTTTTATTTAGGTACTTACAACTGCAGATCACTTTCAAGTGAAGGAAGATTGCAAGAATTAGAAGAAGAATTGTCTTATATTAAATGGGACATTATTGGACTTTGTGAAGTTAGAAGAAAAGGTGAAGAAACAATTGATTTAAAAAGTGGACATATACTCTATTATAAAGGCACACATATTGGAAATACAAGTGGAGTAGGATTCATTATAAATAAAAAGTGGAAGAACAATATTGTGGAGATTGATGGTGTATCGGACAGAGTTGCAAGATTAGTTATACAACTTAATAGCAGATACCAAATGCAGATAATTCAGGTTTATGCCCCAACAAGTTCTCATAGTGATGAAGTAGTAGAAGATTTTTATATGGATGTACAAAAGGCTTTTGATCAGAGTAAACAACATTTTAAAATTGTTATGGGAGACTTTAATGCTAGAATTGGTAGACAAATGAAAGATGAAATTGCTGTAGGTAATTTTGGTTATGGTAATAGAAATGAGAGAGGACATAGACTTGTGGAGTTTGCAGAAAAAGAAAAACTTTATATTATGAATTCATTTTTTGAGAAAAATGTTAAAAGAAAATGGACATGGAAGCATCCAAATGAAGGTACAGCAGAATTGGATTATATTTTGACTAACAGGAAATACATATTTCAAGATTGTAATGTTCTTAATAAATTTAACACAGGAAGTGATCATCGATTAGTAAGGTGTAAGTTACGTGTTAATGTAAAACTAGAGAGACAAAAATTATTGAGAAAAACAATATTTACAGTTGATATTCCTAATCTTCAGAAACATTCTAATGAATTTAAATTAGAACTTACAAATAGGTTTCAAGTGTTAGGAGATTTTGAACATGATTCAGATTTGAATGAAATTAATATGAAAATAACTGATACACTTTTAAAAACTGCAACAAAGATAGCTGGTAGAAAAAAGCAGCAATTGACTAATAAAATTTCTACTGAGACTAGAGAATTTATGAAGAAAAGAAGGAATATGAAGATATACAAAAATGATGTATTAAAAAGAATTGAATATCTCAAATTTTGTAAAATGGTACGGAAAAGAGTTGAAAATGATATAAGAAAGTATAACTGTGAAATAGCAAGGAAAGCTGTAGAAGAAAATAAAAGTCTCAAGAATGTTAAACAACATTTTGGTATTGGTAGGAAATTTATATCTGCAATAAGAAAAAAAGATGGAATTATTACTAAAAAGAGAGATGACATCATGAAATTGGTAGAAGATTTTTATCAAGAATTATATAGTAATAAAGAACAAGTACCTCCTATATCTATTACATCTTCCGAATTGCCCAGAATTTTAAATGAAGAAGTGAGACATGCAATTAAATGTATGAAGAAAGGAAAGGCTCCAGGAAATGATGGAATTATAATTGATATATTAAAAGAAGGAGGTGAAGAAATAGAAACAATTTTAGCAAAGTTATATACCAAATGTCTAAATGATAAAGATGTACTGGAAGATTGGAAGAATGCAGTAATAATATTAATATTTAAAAAAGGTGATAAAGAAGATATTAGAAATTACAGACCTATCAGCCTTTTATCAGTTTTATATAAAATTTTTACCAAGATAATTACAACTCGTCTACAGAGAACTTTGGATTTCCACCAACCAAGAGAACAAGCTGGATTTAAAAGTGGTTTTAGTACAATAGATCATATCCAGGTATTGAGAGAAGTCATAGAAAGGACAAATGAATATGAGTTGTCATTATGTTTTGGATTTGTAGATTATGAAAAGGCATTCGATTCTATACACATTTCTTCAGTGATTAAAGCATTGGATCATCAAGGTATAGATCCAGGATATTGTCATATTTTAAAGAATATTTATAAAAATGCAACAGCAACAATTAGATTACATAATGATACTGGAAAAATCAACATTGAGAAAGGTGTAAGGCAAGGTGACTCCATATCTCCAAAACTTTTTACAGCAGTGCTGCAAGAAGTATTTTGTGGATTAAAATGGGAAACTAAAGGAATGAAAGTAAATGGAGAGTATTTAAGTCATTTAGATTTTGCAGATGATGTAGTTGTTTTTGCAAATAATGCTTCAGAGCTGCAGGAAATGTTGCAGGAGTTAGCAGATGAAAGTAGAAAAGTAGGACTAAAGATAAATGTTAAAAAGACTAAAGTAATGTTTAATCGATTTGCTCAAAATATGAAAATAAAGATTGATTATGAAGAATTAGAAGAAGTTAACAGTTACAAATACCTAGGTCAGATTATTAATACAGATGGAAACATAATGGAGGAAATTAATCATAGAATTAAACTTGGTTGGAGTGCTTTTGGTAGAAATAACTTGATACTAAAAGGAAATATGCCTATGTGTTTGAAAAGAATGGTTTTTAACAAATGTGTTTTACCAGTTCTTACTTATGGATCTGAGACTTGGACACTTAATAGAAGAGCAATACAGAGACTTCAGACCACTCAAAGGAGTATGGAGAGATGTATGTTGGGAGTAACAAGAAGAGATCGAAAATGCAATGTATGGGTAAGACAACAAACAGGTGTTACTGACCTTATTGAAAAAATTAAAAGATTGAAATGGAGTTGGGCTGGACATATTGCTAGAAGAAATGATAATAGATGGACAATTGAAATTTTAAACTGGATTCCAAGAGATTGTAAAAGACCCAGAAAGAGACCACATGTGAGATGGATGGATGAAATAAGAAAATGTGCAGGGGTGTTGTGGAAAAGAGAAGCTAAAGATCGGAGAAGATGGATTAAACTTGGAGAGACCTTCATCCTGCAGTGGATTGATAATGGTTGATGATGATATATATATATATTGTAACGGGAACATACATACATTACATTATTTTTTATTAGTAAACATAAAAAAAAAAGTTCGCCAATAAAAATTTCTTTTTTAAGAATTAAAAACTGAAAATTAAAAAAATCATCTTAAACTCGCATATATATATAAAATCGCACAGATAAATAATTATTAAAATAAAACTTTATTAAAAAAAGAGTAGTTTAAAACTAAATTTTCAGAAAAGATTTAGAGATAAAAATATATGTTTAAGTTTGAAAACAAATTAATTAATCTTTTGTAAAATGGAAATGATTATTTTAATTAGTAAACTAGCCTTTGGGCATTTAAATGTATAAGCATCGGTCAGATAGGAAAACAATAGAAACTTTTAGCAAATGAAAGAAATCCATCAGGAAATCGGACCTCAATGAAAAGGTTTTCACCATCATGACGTAATGTTGAGTTAATCCACAAAATTATTATAAAAGGAAAGGTTTGAAAATAAAAGAATTAGTTATTATGATGTGACTATATGTGTTAGTGTGGAGTTGAAGGAGAAGGGATTGAAAAGATGCACTCTTCAATCCCTTCAGTTTTGTTAAAAAAAAGAGAGAAATGACATCGTTTTTTTTTCTACATTAAGGACCAACTAAACTAAAAGACCTCCAGATAAATAAATAAAAAACAACGGCTAACTCAACCAATCTTTTTAGGATGGCATGGGAATTCATGTTCAAATGGCAAGCAACAGATAAAGATGAACTGTTTTAAACTGTAAGAACTTTATAATTAATGAACATTAAATTAAAAACTTTCCGTATTTAAAATAATTAAGAAATAGAATCCTATCTGACCAACGTTATTTATTAATTAGTTATAATTTTATTTAATGTATTTCTTTTGTAAAATCATTTCCATTTATTTATTTATTTGTTCTTTAAGTTTTATTATGATTTCTGTTTTTCATTAAACTAGTTATATAAATATTAAACTTAAGTCGGGCGTGAATGGCTATATAGATTTGTAAAGTTATATTAGGGGAGGGTAATCTTAGGTTATTCATTTCATAGTTGAATTAGGTCAATGGATTGGATATATTGGTGTAATTAGTAGATGTAGTATGAGATTCGCTAGGGGCAGAATCGCTATTATACGCCGCACACACTTGTTTTGCCTATGGGAGGAATTATAAGACGGAGACCACAGTTCCTTCCTATGGAGTTTTTTTTATTGCTCTCATTGTCAGATAGATGTAATATTCCTATCTGATGAGAAGCAGTTTCTTCTCTTAACCTAATTGTGCTGCCGTATTCATATTACATTGAACACATCGATATATCAGATGGATTGAAGTTTGGTTTGACTGCGAACCTTTGGCCTAAGGTTAAACAAGGATTGAATATTTTCTTTTCAAATGCAAATCTATGTAGTCTATTCATACTCGACACTCTAAATAAAGATGCATTAAATTTAAGTTGGGTATAGACGCTTGCATGGGTTCGTTACTGGTTGATTATGTTTTTGGTTTTCATATTCGATCAAAATATATATAGACATTCGGTAAATACTGATACCTTATGGTGAGTATCTAAAATGTATTTATTCGGATGTCTTTTAAGTTATTGGTGTTAATGCAAGCATCTTATGGTGAATGCTATTGGGTTACTTATAAATTTCCCTCTGCAATTGACGGTATCAATGATTTTGTATTTTGATCGTTTATGTTTATTTTGAAATGTTTTTGACCGTGGAATCTATGTAACCGATCTATACTCAACATTTTTAAACAAATCTGTGCGAACTAATAATAGTATAAAATTTAAAATGTAAATTAAAAATCTAAAATAAAAGTAAAAATAATGTTAAATGTTAAAGTAAACATATTAAAATAATAATGTTAAATCTTATATATATATATATGTGCGTAAATAAATTTTTGTATGTTAATTACTGGCAGTGGCTTATTTTATTTATTTTTTAATATTGAAATATAATTAGATAAGATATTATATTATTAAATCTCTGCTACTCCCTGAGCTAGTGACTTGGGCTAATGACCGGAATCAAAATTTAAAAAAAAAAAAAATTTTTTTTTTTTTGACTTACGTATCTGCCTACTTTATAAATTTTTCTAGGTTCAAATGCCTAGATGGCGCCCTGTAGTGCAGATTACGTTAAGTTTTATTCTCTGGATCATTATAACTGGCTACCCAACTTGGGCCAATCTTTAATAAACTACCAGGGTACCCTGAGTAAATTTCTTTTTTCAAAATGAAATATTTTTATCTGTTTACATAAGTCGTATACTTTAAATCTTATAAAAGCACTGCCAGAAAGAAATTGCACATATATTAAACATGAGAAAGTATAAATAATTTTAAACTGTATTTCGTTAAAAAGAAAGTCAAAAGGTTGCAATTAATATGTTTTTTTTGTTAATATATATTATGCTTTAACGTGTATAGGCACGCACAGCCACGTAAGTTTATGATCGAAATGTGGTGCCTTACGATGAGTACCTTTGGGAATTACGTCAGTGTAACCCTATGTATGCATTTCAATCAGTCATAAATAAGTTGGTGGTATATATAATTGTGCTGCAAATATACACATATAAACCCATTATCCTTAAAACATATTTACCTCAATGCAACCTCTTAAATAAATAATTTATAAAATTTGCTTGTCATGCCGTGTGTAAAAATAAAATGTATAAAAAAATAGAACTCTTGTGGGGAGGAGGTGAACGTAAATGGTCCTTAGGAAAATGATAGTCAACATTTTTTTTTTGGTATATAGTCTTTATACTAACCGAATGTTTTGTAAATTTTGTTAATCGTGTACCATAATTACTAACCCTAAGTAAAATATTTTTTTTTGTTCATTTTTTTTTAAGCAAGTTTACTGATATGTAATGGGCACATACGTACGTTACATTATTTTTTATTAGTAAACATAAAAAAAAAAGTTCGCCAATAAAAATTTCTTTTTTAAGAATTAAAAACTGAAAATTAAAAAATCATCTTAAACTCGCATATATATAAAATCGCACAGATAAATAATTATTAAAATAAAACTTTATTAAAAAAAGAGTAGTTTAAAACTAAATTTTCAGAAAAGATTTAGAGATAAAAATATATGTTTAAGTTTGAAAACAAATTAATTAATCTTTTGTAAAATGGAAATGATTATTTTAATTAGTAAACTAGCCTTTGGGCATTTAAATGTATAAGCATCAGTCAGATAGGAAAACAATAGAAACTTTTAGCAAATGAAAGAAATCCATCGGGAAATCGGACCTCAATGAAAAGGTTTTCACCATCATGACGTAATGTTGAGTTAATCCACAAAATTATTATAAAAGGAAAGGTTTGAAAATAAAAGAATTAGTTATTACGATGTGACTATATGTGTTAGTGTGGAGTTGAAGGAGAAGGGATTGAAAAGACACACTCTTCAATCCCTTCAGTTTTGTTAAAAAAAAAGGAGAAATGACATCGTTTTTTTTTCTACATTAAGGACCAACTAAACTAAAAGACCTCCGGATAAATAAATAAAAAAACAACGGCTAACTCAACCAATCTTTTAGGATGGCATGGGAATTCATGTTCAAATGGCAAGCAACAGATAAAGATGAACTGTTTTAAACCGTAAGAACTTTATAATTAATGAACATTAAATTAAAAACTTTCCGTATTTAAAATAATTAAGAAATAGAATCCTATCTGACCAACGTTATTTATTAATTAGTTATAATTTTATTTAATGTATTTCTTTTGTAAAATCATTTCCATTTATTTATTTATTTGTTCTTTAAGTTTTATTATGATTTCTGTTTTTCATTAAACTAGTTATATAAATATTAAACTTAAGTCGGGCGTGAATGGCTATATAGATTTGTAAAGTTATATTAGGGGAGGGTAATCTTAGGTTATTCGTTTCGTAGTTGAATTAGGTCAATGGATTGGATATATTGGTGTAATTAGTAGATGTAGTACAAGATTCGCTAGGGACAGAATCGCTATTATACGCCATACACACTCATTTTGTCTATGGGAAGAATTATAAGACGGAGACCACAGTTCCTTCCTATGGAGTTTTTTTTATTGCTCTCATCATCAGATAGATGTAATATTCCTATCTGATGAGAAGCAGTTTCTTCTCTTAACCTAATTGTGCTGCCGTATTCGTATTACATTGAACACATCGATATATCAGATGGATTGAAGTTTGGTTTGACTGCGAACCTTTGGCCTAAGGTTAAACAAGGATTGAATATTTTCTTTTCAAATGCAAATCTATGTAGTCTATTCATACTCGACACTCTAAATAAAGATGCATTAAATTTAAGTTGGGTATAGACGCTTGCATGGGTTCGTTACCGGTTGATTATGTTTTTGGTTTTCATATTCGATCAAAATATATATAGACATTTGGTAAATACTGATACCTTACGGTGAGTATCTAAAATGTATTTATTCAGATGTCTTTTAAGTTATTGGTGTTAATGCAAGCATCTTATGGTGAATGCTATTGGGTTACTTATAAATTTCCCTCTGCAATTGACGGTATCAATGATTTTGTATTTTGATCGTTTATGTTTATTTTGAAATGTTTTTGACCGTGGAATCTATGTAACCGATCTATACTCAACATTTTTAAACAAATCTGTGCGAACTAATAATAGTATAAAATTTAAAATGTAAATTAAAAATCTAAAATAAAAGTAAAAATAATGTTAAATGTTAAAGTAAACATATTAAAATAATAATGTTAAATCTTATATATATATATATGTGCGTAAATAAATTTTTGTATGTTAATTACTGGCAGTGGCTTATTTTATTTATTTTTTAATATTGAAATATAATTAGATAAGATATTATATTATTAAATCTCTGCTACTCCCTGAGCTAGTGACTTGGGCTAACGACCGGAATCAAAATTTAAAAAAAAAAAAAAAAAATTTTTTTGACTTACGTATCTGCCTACTTTATAAATTTTTCTAGGTTCAAATGCCTAGATGGCGCCCTGTAGTGCAGATTATGTTAAGTTTTATTCTCCGGATCGTTATAATATATATATAGCCTGATAATTTCTTAACATTTTCATTGGTTTTTTTTTGACCAGTATAATTGCGATTCTTAATCCTATTAATATATACGTAAATCTTTTTTTGTTAATGGATTGCCAGTATACATTACTTGAATTGTATACTACTTATATTTTTTTAAAGAAAAAAACACGATATCTTTTTTATGGCATGGCATAAACATACATATATAGAAGAAACTGGAAGGGAGAAATAATCTAATTTCATTTATTTCTACTTGTTTGACCTACTACTAAATATGGGAATATTTCAGATTTATTAGAAAACTCTTTGAATAAACTTCTCCTTCCAATTCCCTCCTGCTGTGTTGGTTTCACTGATTTTTAAAAAAATATATACATCTGGGTCTCATTTTATGCGATAGATATGTTCCTCAGAAAACACGCGCAAACGAAATCATACAAAAATAGATGTAACTTACATTGAAAAAGGGGGTATGCGGTCTGTGATTTTTCAAAATTCGTGTAAAAGCAAAGTACCAACGTAAAATTACTTTAAAATTCGCGCAAAAAAGAAATAAGGAAATAAAATATGACTAATAAATTCAAATTTGAAAAAAATTGATACAAGACAAACTTTTTTTAACTATAATATTTAATTTTATTCAAAATAGTATATTTTTATGCATATTTATACATGTTTTAATTATTATCGCTATTTGCCAAAAAAACACGTTCGTTTGCAAACTGAGGAAATACAACTAGCGCCAACTTCACACTCATGTTGTGTCAATGGTTATTAATTGTTTATGAAACTAACAACTAAAAATTAAATTCTTATTTTTGTCTTTAATTTTTTAATTTTCAATTCCGTTTAAAAATCAAATTTCACATCACATTAATTTCAAGTCATCAAGTAATTTTTAAAATGTTAATTACGATTAAAAATCAGATTTTAATTTTTAATTGTCAAATTTAATTGTGCCCATTGATTACGCTCTTTTTTAAAAAGCAAAAACAGAATGTGATTTAAAATGCAAAATTAACACGCACAATGTTTGAATAAATTTACATTATAATCTTGTAAAATTTAATGTGTGTATACATAAAATGTGGAAATCATGATTTTAATTTCGTTATTGCATAAAATCTTACTATTATAAAGCACTGAAAATATTGAAATTATTAAGATGAAAGTCGAATTCCAATAATGTGCTATTACTTTCAATATAACGTAAGTGTGCAAAATTTATTATTTAAAGTAATAACGCATTATTGGAGTTTGACTTCCGGTGAAACAGGAATCACATAACTTCAAAATCATGTTAAATAAGTCCACGTAAAAAGAGACCCAGGTGTATTAGAAAGAGAGGAAAAAAAAGCAGAACACGCAATTGTTGTTTTGTTTTGTTTTTTTTTTTTAAAAAAATAATTCAATGTTTTTTTTAATTTATACTTTACTCGATTGTCAGTTTTTTTTATATTTCTAAGTATTCAATTGTATGCATTTTATAAGAAAGATCCAATTCTGCCTTATATTTTTTTATACTTTGTTAAAGTCAACCTGTGTTTTTTTACTAATATATATATCTATTTGTCTAAAAAGGATATAGCTGAAGTGTTTTATAATTTTATTACATGTAAGAGAGGGTACAGTACAGTTTTATATATAAATTAAAATCTTAAGTCTTCATTAATTCTAAGGGTGAACTAGTTAAATAGTGATTAATTAATATAACTATCTTCCTTATATTTTAATGTTAGTTAAAAAATGTAAAGTAATAATTATTTTTAAGAGTGAATATTCTCTCAGTCTCAGAGAAATTTGAAGTCATATTATTTCATATATGTATTACCTAAGGATTTTAAAGTTTGATGGTCGGTTGACCGTATTTTCCCTTATATTGTGCTACTCAGTGATTCGTGAGAAGGTCTTGGCATATCTTCATAGCTCCCATCACCATTGATTAATAGGCTAACACCAATCTGAGATGGCCATTGATGATAAAGTGGATCTTGACTTTTTTTCAATATTATTACTGGAACAAGCACTTATACTCTGGCCCTGAGCTCAGATCATGCTGATGTGAACAAGCTCCATTTCTCTAACTCTTGTGTTAGATCTGGAGTGCTATCCAGACCTCAAGTTATCCATATATAAAACCTTTGGGCCCCAAGACTTGCTTCTAAACTCACATACTTGAATCATCAAAAACCATGATAGTTTTTAATTTCATTATGGATAAAACCTTATCATATGCTCAAAATTTTACTGAGTAAATCTGAAAAATGTCCACTGGGGGGATTTATCTTTATTTTGTCCTTTAGATATAGGCTATCTTTGAACATGTCCTAAATCTATTTAACTAGTTTAACCAATTATCCATTTTTGTAATTTCACCCTGGAGTTAGACTTTTCTGTCTCCTTTAAAGTAAAGCAACCAGTTCTTGACTAGGCATAGTGTAGTTTTATAGTTGCCAACTGATTTGTTTATGTACATCAATTGGATTTTGCTAAATGTATTTCTCATCTCTGTTTACTGCTGCAAGAAAATAACTTGCAACATTTTTTTTTTTTTGTCAATTGTTTCTTCAAATTGTCATTTCTTTTAATTGAACAATAAACTTTCATTCGCTAACCTCATCAATAACTTGTCTGTGTTATTATATAATTTAAACCTGTTTTTTTTTATTATTAAAATTCCCCTTTGGAATCTCATCTCCCCCTGACCACCGGGCATACATAAAGAATAAATTCTAGTGAGGTTTGGGGAGTAAGTACTTTAGTGGCAGTCTGGAGGAGTAGATGAGGTTTTAACCACCTCTACCTGCATCTTTTGGTTAGGTTAAAGCAGCTCTACTTTTCATACTGTTACAATATATATAACAACATAATATATATTGTAGCCAAGTGATTTCACACTCTTCTTATTGCTTATCTTAGCTTAACCATTTTACATAGTTACTTGATTTTAAAAAGAGGCATGTTTTTCTAAGTGTCATAAATATAATAGCTTATATTGTTTTTAATTACTTTATTCATTAATAAAATAACAGTATTATATTAAAATGTGTGCCAGAAAATATTCTAATATTATAGTAATTTAGTTATATGACAAAAGAGAGTAGAGAATGTAAAATTAACTTAAAATTAACTTTTGTAATTTTTAAGATAATAGTATAAAAGTTAAAATATTAGTTTATTATAGGTCAGTTTTAAGGTCTGTAAAAGTTATTTTAATATTTAATATCTTTAAATATTTTATTTGGCAGTCGTAATAAATTATAACTAGATATTTAAAAAAGTAATTAATAAATAAGGTTAAAGTTCAGAATGTCATTTCCTTTCAGTCCTGTATGTGTGTGCTTACATGGGTGAATGGAAAGTGTTTTATAATAAATTAAGTAGTTTTAAAAGTTGAGTTATACATACTCATAAAAATATAAATGAAAAAATAATTATAACATTAGTTAAAATGGTTTAATGAATAAAATAGGTGTTAATTTAATTAAATATCCTAGAATGGTTCAATCAGTCGATGTATGAATAATGGAATTATTTTTGTTATAATATTTTTTTTTGTAAGAAAACTTTATTAACTTTATTCTAAATTAGGTTCCTTTAATCACATGCCATTTTGAAATAACTAGACTATAATGATATCGATTGACTGACATATCTTACGATTGGATAATCAAAAAAAAAGAGAGAGAAAGTTTGGTTGTTTAAATTGTTTGATTTTTTGTATTTTATTCCTTCTCTTCTGGTTCTTCTAGCTCAAATCCTGGCACAAGATAAAATTTCAAAGTAGTAATTTTTTATAATTTTATTATTTTTCCTAAAAGTATTTATTTTAAACTTAATTATTATCAAGTCAACATGAACTGCGATTAACTTTTTAGGTAACTCACTATTTGGTATCTGAATTACAATTTAAGCTTTCTTAATTACTATAAATATGCTTTGAGGGAGTTTTGTCATTATTACTAACTATTTCAATAAAATTAACTTGAGAATAAGTTTAAAAGAAAAACAGTTGTTATATTCATTTATGAATATTATTGAAATTATGCAGAATAATTTTCCAGTTCTTATTTGGCTTAGTTATTTCACGAATAGGAGAAGTGTTAAAAGAAAAAAGTTAAAAATGCATTATATTAATTCGCATATTTCATAACTACAATTATTAATTGCCACTGGAACTGTTTAAAGAATGATTAAAAAAAGCTTAAATAATTAACCTGCTTTAGAATAGTTCTTCGTATATGAAAGGAAGTACATACTGAAGGGATTAAAATGGTAATAACTTTTAAAATATTTTGCTATGCTAAAGCTCTTCAATTAAAATTTTGGAGAAATAATATAACGTATTATTTATAAGAAATATAAAATATTAACTTGTCAATCTATACTATGAAGTTGGTAGAAATATTTCTAAAGACGTTCTGGTATGCTGAATTCTACTAACAAAATGCTTTATAAATTATACTATGCAAATGTATTAAGTAATAACCTGGAAATGTCTTATTATTTTCCACAAGTAAGTTTGAAAATGCTTAAAATGTGTTCTTTAAAAGAGTAAAAATGGAGCTTCAGTATTAATTAAATAAACCTGCAGTATCCCAAAATTGTTTATCAGCTATAAGAATTATTGTATTACAATACTGTCATTCACTACCATGACTCATTATTGTTTTATTATCATTCATTTGGCTGCATATATTTAGAAGTGCTTATGTATTTTTAGAACTAAATTAAATATAAGAAATATTGTATATGTTTTGTTTCAGAAATTCTTTTGCCATGTATGAAATAATAATTTGACTAGAAGTTTGTCAATCGAATTAATGTTATATGCACTTAACAGATGGCTCAGTGCAAAAAAAAGCTCACTTATGAACTAAGGTTTTTTTTATTAGTAAAAACATATTTTATGCAATATTTTCTTCGAAATTTTGTTATATTTAATGCAATACCATTCCATATTATAAGTATGCCAGATAATTAATTTATGTAATTTTAATTTTGATGGGTTTATCAGAATGTGTGGATATTCTACACATTATCAGGTAATATTTATTATACATTTTATATGTACTTAATAAGCTAAATTATACTCTATCTATTTTGAGTCAGTGGAGATTTTCATCTCTCACAATAATTCTTTTAAATTATGAGATCTTACTCAGTTATGTGCTAAACAGCCAAAGTAAGTAATTGTCAGAAGTTTTTCTTTTATATTTCTGCATAAATACAATAGTAATTATAACCACTAGCATTTTTTTTATTATGCAATGAAAATTAGTATTCTTACACTTTTATTCACATTATTATTCATGTCCACTGGTTACCATAATTTTAATATTAATTATTATTATTATTATTTTTAAATGTCATAGCATCGGCCGGGATGCGAACCCGCAACCCGGGCAACTGTCTGCAAGTCATACAGAATACTTGTCTATCCACAGAAATAAAATAAAGTTATGCATATAATTGTGATTTCTGAATGAAATCACTGAAACAGATAATTTTACATTTCCCAATACCAAAAGTAATATTTTGCTTAAGGGTGATTTTAAACTGTGTTATCTTCTAAGGCATAATATAAAAGTGAAAATGGTTTAATGTTTTGGAAGATTATCCATATTATTTTAGACTACACACTATTGTATTATTTTAATGTCAAGATCCAGTTTACATTCAGTTGCTTATGAAAGTTGTCTGTGGGAAGGTGGAGGGACATAAAAAAAGTAGACTTGTCTTTCTTTCCATCTCAAGTGATGTCCTGGGTAAAAGGCTATAATTAGTCTAAATTTTGAATATTTTAATTATGCAACTAAATATTTAAATAAATATCCTTATAATAATTTTGATAAATATTATTGTCTTGTAGTAGGAAGTAGTTACTTCAAGTAAGTGTTTGTCTCCTATAGTCAGCCAAGATATCATTCAGCTATTCATTTACCTATTCATTTACTTAGTAGGCAACTTCATATTAGTGTTTTCACAAGAATATAGTAAGAATCCTGAGATCATTTACTTTTGTTGTTTTTGCATTGATTTACTTAATTTTCTATATCTCAATATTAGGTATTACTAGTGTAGAATGGGTATTTATTGTTTGTTTTCTGTGCTAAAAGAAGAGCACACTTTATGGTATTTTGTTTCATTAAATTTATTATAAATTATGTTATTAGAAGCAATGACAAGAATAGTGTTTATTTGAAATATGACATAGAAACTTTAGTAGTAGATGTTTTTTTTTAGTTACAAATCTGTTGTGCTCAAAAATGTGATTCGATGGAGGGCTGAGTCTTATAAATATATTTGATAAAGTAGAAATTTACCTCAATAATCTATTCCAAATTATTATTATTATTATTATTATTATTATTATTATTATTATTATTATTATTATTATTATTATTATTATTATTATTATTATTATTATTATTATTATTATTATTATTATTATTATTATTATTATTATTATTATTATTATTATTATTATTATTATTATTATTATTATTATTATTATTATTATTATTATTATTATTATTATTATTATTATTATTATTATTATTATTATTATTATTATTATTATTATTATTATTATTATTATTATTATTATTATTATTATTATTATTATTATTATTATTATTATTATTATTATTATTATTATTATTATTATTATTATTATTCCCTGATTGTTTGGCAGTATTGTATGATTTTCCCTCCATCCTGTTATAGGTCTCTGTATACTATCATCTTTGCAAACTTTATGGTAACCCCACTGTCTCTAGTTGAAGAGTCTCTGATTATTTATTTATTTTATTTTCTCTTCTCCTCATCTTTCTTTCTCTCTCTTCCTCTTTTCTATCTTGCTTTCTGACTATTTTATCCTCTCACCCTCCTCTCCTTTCCTCTCTCTCTCTCATTGTCTCATCTCTTTCCTCTCCTCTCTCACATTCTGATTTCTCTTTCCCTCTCTCTTCTTCTCCTCTGATATCTCTCTCTTCTTTTCTCTTCTCCATCCTCAACACTCCCTTTCCCTTCCCATTCTCTTCCTTCCCATCCTCACTTCTCACTCCATCTCTCTCTTCCTACCTCTCCTCTCTTCTGATTTCCCTCTCTCTCATCTTTTCTCTCTCCTCTCTCACATCTGATTTTTCTCTTTCTCTCCCTCTTTTTCACCCTCTTTTTTTATTCAGGTTACAATATATATATATAGTTGATGTAAACTCCATTTACAATATTGGAAACATTCTTTGTTCAACCACTAAACTCCATAAAATTCTGACCAATCACTCTGCAAGATACATATATTTCAAGACATCATCTTTTATCCACCATCTAAAGCACCATCAATCCTCCACACAAATATATTCTTATGCAACAATCTTATAAATCAGGCTATTTCTTTCTAGATAAAAAAACAAACAAGCCAGAGTCATATACATTCATTTATTTATCTACATATCTAGATGATGATAGTTTACTTGTAGTTATAGTTGTATTATTTCAATTACCTAGTTGAATTGTTAAAGTGGTTTTTTAAAAAAAAGAAATAAAGTTTTGTTTATACTGTTTCAAATGTAGACATTAGATGGTAAAAACACACACGTTATCTTAAAACAGTGTTTTAAGTGATATTTTATTTCTTTCTTTTTTTGGGTGCTATTATCTTTATCAGTAACAGTCTAGTATGAAAACTGAACATTCATGAATACTGGATTAAAATGCTGTCTAATCAACTAGGCTATTCTGCCAAAAGTTACAGTCAGTAAAAAATTTATACATTTATGTCTTAAATTTTTTTTTATTTTTTAGAGTCAAGATTAAAAAGTGATTTCCAAACCTTACGGATTGTCACACTAAGTGGTCTCATGGAATTTCTTGCCATTGACATATAAACACTTTCTTTTAAATTGTATTCTTTTTGTTTTTTCTTCTGTGGTCAATATTGTTGTGTATTTCTAATTGAACTCATGTGCATTGGTGCAAATATTGTCTGCTACTTCAGTCACATCTCTCTTTTCCTTTCATTATTATATGTATTGCATTTGTTTTTGATAGGGTCTATATTCTTTACTAATATAACTACCACATTCATGTGACTTTATACAGTTCTTTTTTTTTTTTCAGCATTTCAAGTTTCGATTTTAAAAAGTTTAAAATTCTTCAGAGCATTCTATAGTTTTGTAGAGCTGTACTGATATTGTGCTGCTTGCAGATTTTGTTAAATTTGTCTAATATTCTTCGTATATACAGCAGCTAGCAATGATTTTTATATTTCTGTTTAAGTTTTCTTGATGATAGCTAAAATATAATGATATATATTTTTTAATGGGTGTGTGTGACATAAATCAAGTAACTCACATATTCATCTTTCTTTACTTGAACTCTCATATATATATTCCAATACTATTAAATAAATTGTTCATTAGATCGTCATTGCCAAAAAAGGTATCTTTCTATTCTAATCTTTTCACAACACGGAATCATTAAATCAGAATATGTTTAAAATTTATATTATAAGGGATGCGATGAAACAGCTTTTTTTTTTTTTTATCAAATCTGAAAACTCTTAATCAATAAGCCCAAAGAAACCTTTTTTTGTCTATTTTATTTTTTATATCATTTCAATAGCAATGGTTTATCCAATTTATAACTTTAATTTTAATCATATTTATTAACACTTAATCCTAACATAGAAGTCTAAAATCATCATTTGTATATTCACTTGATCTAAATGTATTGTTTCATAAATTTATTGCTTCCATTCTTTCTAATTCTAAATGTCTATACTCTAATAAATATAATATTCTAAACATTTTCTTCATAATTTACAAACAAATCACATTATTTTATATATAATCATAATTGTTCGTGTTCTTGCTTTAAAGAGTTGATTATTTTTATTATTATTATTACATAATTTTTCATTCCTGATATTCTTTTTACTTCCTATATACATTTTCAAACTCTTTATTTCAACATCTGTTTTTATATATTAATTCTATGAACTTTATTAGCGATAATATTTTACTGTTCCAATCTTTCTACTCACTTTTATATAAATAAATCGTCATAAAATCTTTAATTCTTTCGATATCGTATTATCTTTCTTACCCTTCTTGTTGATTGTTATTTCCTTATAGCCAAATAGAAAACTATTTTAACCATTCTACAATCTACTAAACATTTTTTGACTTGCTTTGTACCCTTTATGCAAAAAACCTGTTTATTCTATCTCTTCCTTAATTGTTTTATTGATGTATACATTTCAATATTCAAAATATATATTTTTACTTCTCTTTAAATTATCTTTAGAATATCTAATATTCTTTTATAAATTCACAATGTATCATTCCCATATATCAAACAAGATACCCAACTCTCAAATAATTCTTGTTATATTATCCTACTATATAAAAACAACTTTTTAAATTATCTTTTTTCTGTGATTTTTATTTCTCAATCACTTAAATAACCTCTTTTATTTTTATCTAAATAGCTATATATATATATATATATAAGCTCTATATTTATCTACCTTATAATAAAAAGGTTACTTCTTTCTTGACTTTTATTATCATTATTTTTATTTATTTTTTTACATTTTCTTTTCTTGTAATTTATACAAGTCTCCAAAATTAGTTCCAGTATATTTTTCATTTTCTGCATATAAAATTATATCAACTAATAAAAGGCATAGTAAAATATATAATCCTTTATCATCCAGTAAATATTTTAACATTCCCCATTTGTATAATTGATATTATTGGTATATGCAGATTTTCTAGAATAGCTTAATAATAAGATAATTTATATGTGTACTGTAAATCTTTATTTACATTCATATATATGTATTATACATGCACAGACAATATACCCCTCTTCCCCACTCTATAAATAATGCTCTTATTTCCATATGTAATCTTTTAATTTAGTAGGTTTTCTATGAAATTCATCCAAATAGTTTATTTAAATTGATATTCCTATACAGATTGTGATTAGCTTAAATTTTTTTTATTAAATCATTATTAGCAAAATTAGGCTAAATGTACACTTTCCTCCAATTTGAAACAGGTCTATTGTCTGACATCATTTACAAAATGCACATAGTCACTATATTTTATGTTTTATTTTGATAGATATATTAGGTTAGTTAAATCATGTTTATAAAATGTAAATCAATTAAGATTGTTATTTATTGAATTCAGAATCATAAATCTTCTTTATTTTACTTTTTATATCACCCAAGTATATCTAGATAATTAAATTGTTATTCACAAATAGTTCAACATCATTATATGCATTTGTACAACTAATATCATTTAGCACTAATCTATTTTTGTTTGGCATATTCATATGGGCAAACAATTTCTACTAATCTATTAGATTTCAAATTGTGATGATGTGAATGAGGGAGTGAGGTCCTGATTCATGTAAATTCATATAACATTATTATTAGTAAACAAGTAAAAAACTCTCCATATAGTAGTGTCATCTTGTGCTAACCAGAGTAATCAATGGATACCAGAAGGCTTGTGCATAAAATCACTATCTAGTGCCTACTCATCCAATATCCCCAGACTAGTTTTTTGGCTTGTGGCCTTCATCAGTGAGGAACCTTGGATCCGAGAGCACTGCACCTAGATCTTAGGATCTATTGAAAACACAATAGTATTTTCAATCTATGATTATATAGTCATATGGGTCTGAACTCAATTCAGCACCCATACATTTTGGTGACGTTGGCTCTTTAACAACCATAGCCACCATTATCCTATTAGGCAGGATTGGTGTTAAACCACTAAACGCCACATGATCACCATCTCATGCTAGCACATAACTGTTAGTAAACAGGCAAAAAACTCTCCATATAGTAGTGCCACCTTGTGCTAACCAGAGTAATCAATGGATGCCAGAAGGCTTGTGCATAAAATCCCCATCTAGTGCCTACTCATCCAATATCCACAGACTAGTTTTTGGCTTATGACCTTCATCAGTGAGGAGCCTTGGATCTGATAGAACTGCACCTAGATCTTAGGATCTAATGCAACCCTCCAGCAGCCACCATTTATCTCTACTTCACTACAAAACTATGAGAATGAAATTGAAAACACAATAGTATTTTCAATCTAAGCTCAATAGTTTATATAGTCATATGGGTGTAAACTCAATTGAGCACCCATACATTTTGGCGACTTTGGCTCTTTAACAACCATAGCCACCATTATCCTATTAGGCAGGATTGGTGTTAAACCACTAAACATCACATGATCACCATCTCATGCTAGCACATAACTGTTAGTAAACAGGCAAAAAACTCTCCATATAGTAGTGCCACCTTGTGCTAACCAGAGTAATCAATGGATGCCAGAAGGCTTGTGCATAAAATCCCTATCTAGTGCCTCCTCATCCAATATCCCCAGACTAGTTTCTGGCTTGTGGTCTTCATCAGTGAGGAGCCTTGGATCTGAGAGCACTGCACCTAGATCTTAGGATCTAATGCAACCCTCCAGCAGCCACCTTTTATCTCTACTTTACTACAAAACTATGAGAATGAAATTGAAAACACAATAGTATTTTCAATCTGAGCTCAGTAGCTTATATAGTCATATGGGTCTGAACTCAATTCAGCACCAATACATTTTGGTGACTTTGGCTGTTTAACAACCATAGCCACCATTATCCTATTAGGCAGGATTGGTGTTAAACCACTAAACATCACATGATCACCATTTCATGCTAGCACATAGTCTGGGGATATTGGATGAATAGGCACTAGATAGGGATTTTATGCACAAGTCTTCTGGCATCCATTGATTACTCTGGTTGTTTTTTTGCCTGTTTACTAACAGTTATGTGCTAGCATGAGATGGTGATCATGTGATTGTTATTAGCACATGTAATTTTGCATTGTATAAATTCTGGATTCAATTAAATTTAGTAAAGTCTATCTCTTAAGCAATATAGACTGTTTGTCATGTCAATCTCTTTTGTTTAGGCTCATTAAAATGAAGTAGATGCTCTAATTAAGTCTATTACCACACCTTGCTTATTTCCCCATTTCATACCATTACAATATTTGGTGCCCAATGGTATGGCTCAAATAGAAACCATGATACCCAATATTGGTGTAATCCAAGCATGAGCACCTTAGGTACAAAAAAATTTTTTTTTAACAATAAATACTTTATTCATGAGATATCATTGGCCATTTTAATAACATAATTGATAATCCTATCAAGATGAAATAAAAAAACATTTTGGTGTGCAGTAATTCCTATATTTTACAACCCTTAATTGTAGAGTCCAGGAATAAACATTAACATATTTTGAGTAGATAAGCTTTATTTGTATCTCTTATTTTGAAATATATTCTCTTATTCTTCTCCTTCACTTTCTTTGCATATCTTCATATAATCATATATATTGCTTATAACATTTCTTTCATATACACTTTAATGCAACAAATTTTCTCAAAAACTTCTTTATTTTCCTTACAGTTTTGACTGTCCAGCAGTCTTCATCAGAGCTCTATCATCTTCTTTGCTTAGAGCTCTATCTTCTTCTTTGCTTAAAGCAAATAAAAAGATAGAGCTCTGATGAAGACAGCTGGACAGTCAAAACTGTAAGGAAAATAAAAAAGTTTTTGAGAAAATTTGTTGCATTAAAGGGTATATGAAAGAAGTGTTATAAGCAATATATATGATCTCTTATTTTGTTAAGTACCATTATGGATGCCACTAATTTAAAGGTAGAACCTGAGATGGATGTCTTAGAATTATTGAGAATAATGCTCACAAAATTCGTAGTTCTGAATAATAATTTTGAAGGATTAAATAAAAGGTTTGAAGAACAGAAGGTAGAAGCTAATAAGAATTTGAAGTGTTAAAAAAAAATCCGTAGTTCTGAATAATAATTTTGAAGGATTAAATAAAAGGTTTGAAGAACAGAAGGTAGAAGCTAATAAGAATTTTGAAGTGTTAAATAAAAAAGTGGAGGAGCAGAAAGTGGAATTGATACAAGAAACCAAAAAACAAACAAACTGTAGAATAAACTAGATTTAGCTAGAGAGAATTTTAAAAGAGAATATAAGGATTTGACTGATTAGATCAACATGACCTCAAAGGAATGTAAAGAAATAGTTAAGAGGGTCAATAAAATTGAAAAGGCTAAAGATAATTTAAAAGTTAAAATCAATAGTGAGATATATTGTCTTCAAGCTGAATTTGAAGTATTAAGATATCGATTAAAAATAGGTATAGATCAGAGGGGTACAAACTAACCTCAAATACAGAAAATAACTCATCATTCAATAATTTTTCTTCTCAGTTTATACTCATTGGTCCATTTCAACAGGCCAAAACTATATTAACCAGTGCAAAATAGCAATAACAAAATGTTTCAACTAGAACAACTCAACAAACAAGGGTTTATAATGTCATAACACTCCTTTACAATAACACAGAAGTTGAGGATAGAAAGTGTTTCTAGACAGAGAACAAAAAACATTAATGTGAAATATATGATTCCAGATTTGATCCTCAATGAATATTTAAAAATTGAGTCAAATATACTATATTCCCTAGATAAGTTATTCAAGAATATAGACTCTAGATAATAAATAAAGCTTCTATTATAAACAACTGTTTCTAACTCCCTGTTTTTCTTACATCCCATCATTATACTTCCTATCACTTTTGTCCTGCTTGGATATTTATAAAACAAATCAGATCCATTGCAACAATGGTATGAATTCCCATTGATACATTTATTCTCTAATTTACATAAGAATATAGCTTTTACACACCACACAAAACTATAATGATCTTCCTTATGAGTTAAAATCTCATAGTCAGAATAACTTGTCACATCTGGACAACTCTCCCTACTTTTAATACTTGTGTTATTGTAGGTCAAACACCTTGCATTGGCTCTTCCATCATTGGCTATAGAATGACAAGAGCTAAATCTGTGCATAATGTCTTACCTTTCAAGTACTTTGTTACCATGATATATATTTGTGTAAAAGTCTTTCACATCCAAATTACATACATTTATGTTAGTCATAAATCTCTTATGAAGACTCACTTTAAATAATAATCATGTATCCTCTTCAGCCTTACAATTCCTCCTATCAAAGTCAAGATTATTTCTTTTAAGATTATTGCATAAAGATAACTTGTCAAAATATTTTTGACTTATCATAGCACTCCCTTCAAAAAAGTATTGGACCACACTTTTCTCACAAAACTTAATTTCAGACAGTAATCTTGTGTTTTCATTTATTTTAAACCTCTCTCTACCATTAGAGTTCATACATTATAGCCATGCATTTCATAGCAATAACACCACTCAGCTTATAAACTTCTTGCCTCTACATAAGAGCCATTAGTTTTGCAAATATTAATCAAACAAGGTGGATCTTTACATAAAGAAAGCCTATCACCATCCTTTTTATCCTCAATCTCTTCCAACTTGAAATTACCATCTAAATTCTTCAGCTCTGCCTTCAATTAATCCTTCAAGTCAGTACTCATTTTATCAGAGTTATCCTTCAATTTAGCAGTGCTGGCTTTTACTTCAGCCCTCCATTCCTTCAATTTAAGTGTTAGCTCTCAACTCGGCAGTCATTTTATCAGAGTTAGCTTTCAACTCAGCCTTTAATTCATCAGAGTTAACCTTCATTTTAGCATTTATTTTCATTATCATATCCATTAGGTCTTGAAAACCAATGCTAGCATCACCAAATACTGTTATTCATAGTTATTTTAAAACAACAATAATAATATCCATACAAAAAATAATAATATGTATTTCAGGCGATAATTACTTATGATCCAAGGCTAGTAATACTCTCACTATTATCCTAAAATGCAAATCATAATCCAAGCAAAATATAAACATTCTGATACTAACCTTTTGATTTATATTTATCCCTAAAATCAAAATTCCAATTCCAATGATGTCACAACCTTCTCAGTTAATGGAAAATGATATCCGACACTACAGCATTGATAGGCATACATTTTTTTTTTATTAAAGTGCTATTTGAAAGCCTGTGAATCACTTTACCAAAAAAAATTATCCACATATAAGAGTAATATAACTACATCCACATATTGCTGAGATGTGGAGATTTCAATATTCAAAGTCAAAATGTCATGATGTGATATTGATATGTACTAAACATACAGAAAATGCCCACATGTGCTAAATAAGCCTACATTTAGGTAAGTCAACTACATTGTGAGATAATTTCCTTCCTTAAGGAAATGTTGAATACCAACTTTAACCTATTGCAGATTAACCCACCATTATACTAATAAACCCTAATAAAATGAGAAAAAAAAATTGGAAATTAAAATCCTACACCATCTTACAATATGTGATACCAGTCTCTATTAACTATTCTTCTTTTGAGTGCTTTAGATGTTGGCACCAATTGTAATGGACTGCCTGATCAATTGGCACCAATTGCAATGAACTGCACTTGTGCAATGAAAAATAAAATAGTCCAATCATTAGATATGAATTTTGTGATGCTAAACTCTTATTTAATGATCCCATAGATTTGGGCAGCAATTGTAATGAACTGCATCTATGCATAAGAAGATACATTTTAAACATGAGTAAAATATGGTCCAATCTTTAATTAACAATTGTAATATTACATATATGAGTAGCTGTATATAAAGTATGCATAGATGCCAAAGAGTGATAATAAGAGACATTAATTGATTTACTCTCAGTATTTAACATGATGTGAGATTTCATTACTCATGAAAATATAAATTGGAAGCAAAGGAAATTTTATTTAATCCAACCTATATTTACAGATGGAGGATTATATTCAAAACAATATATTAATTAGTAATGGCTTATGTAAGTAATTATGAAATTGAATATTGGTAAAACACAAAAATTATCATATAAGTAATTCCCAGACTCCAGCACTGCCTAATGACTTTTGTACTGAAAAGAGAAAAATGAATAAATAAATAAATTTCAAATAAATCAGGTCATTTTACATAAAACAAATGGTATATCCTTTATTCTAATTGTGATTTAATTTTTTTTTTTAAATGGCAATAGTTATATTCAAGCACATACAATATGTGTTTGTTTTCTAAGTTTTTATTTTAATTCAATATTATTCAAAGTCGCAATGTTAGCTAACAATAGGCATGGATTGACATTTGCATCTAAATAAGAACTGTCTTTTGTTCAACATACAGAAAGATGCAATAATAGGACAGTCATGAAAATCATGATAGTTTCCTAAAATAACAGTTTAGAACCATAGATACATTCCTGGAGGTTAAATCACTTAATTTTATATAAAATTATCAGTAATCTTTTCATACTGTGTTGGATATTTATATATCTCATTTTCTATTAAAACTATGCTCTTTTAAACTGCAAATATAAATTCCTTAGATTTATTATCTATAATTGGGCTTCTATTAGGGCCTCAAAACTTAATATCTTCTTTTATATGATCATTAATTCTGAGAAATCAATAATAATTTATCACTAGAGGTGCAAATAAAAAACTACCAAAAACGATGAGAGGGGAAGAATGAGGAGCTTTGAGTATGCATACAGTAGAGAGAAGAGAGGATGAGAGTAGAATACAATATATATATATATATCTTTTTTATATTTATTTTTCCTATCTTTTGTTTTTCTTTGTTACTTATTATCTCATTTTATTTTTTTTATTAAATTTAACTCTTATTTTCTTAAGCACGTTAGTACAAGTTAACAAAAATATTTTTCATGTTTTACCTGTTTTCTGTATGCAAAAATGTATTATGATTAAAAAAAGTACCTGCTGAAATAAATATATTATCTCCCATCTAAAACTTCTATTACTAAATCAGTTTTTGTTAAATATAATAAAAATAATTATAATAAATAAAAAAAATCATATCCAACAGTTATGTATATATATATATATTAATAATAATTACACATAAAAGGCCTTTTTCAGCATGTGGTTCTGTGTAAAACTTTAACATTTACCAAAATTATTATAGATATATAATCTTTCTATTATTATAATTTATATAAAAAACAGTCTAATGGACTTCATTAATTTCTATTTTTTTCATAATAAAAATAATATAGGCGTGTAAATCATTCTTGACTTAGTTCTTTATTTTTTTCAAATTTAACTCACTATTTCAATATCAGAATAAATATATGCATACATAAAGTGATGTCATATGAAATTTAAATGATGTATGTAACAAATAGTCAGTTGGCATATTTATTAATACTTACATTTTTAAACACTAAAAAATAAATATATGCAAATATGTAGAGTATATATATGCTAATATACAGATTATACTGGTGCAAATAAAAAACTACCAAAAATGATGAGAGGGGAAGGATGAGAAGTTTTGAATATGCATAGAGTAAAGAAAAGAGGATAAGAGTAGAATAATATAATAAAACTGTAGAAATGATGATGATTATCTACCATGAGATGATGTATAATTGTAGTCAAAACAGTTTTTAATTTAAGAATACCTTTCAAGCAAGCTAGTTGAATAGGTGAAAGATTTATACTTACTTGTTTATAAATAATTAAAAACTCTGATTAGACAAGTTTTATTCTGTGTTGAGTGCCAAATTTAGTTTAAATACTGATGTATATTCGCTGGTAATAATAAAATTATTCCTGGATATAGCAGATTTTTGCAGTCCAAAACTTTGAAAAAATCGAATAAAGGGGTAATAGTGAGGAATTAATAAAGAAAAATGAAATGACACTGCAAAGTAACTCTATTACTGACTCTGATATGAACAATATAACATGATGGAAAAAGATGTTGTGCATGTAGAAAGTAAACTAAAGATGAGTGACATTGATGTAGATAGTGGGTAAATAAGTATTTCAGGTAGTCAACCAACTGTGTGATCCCTAAATTCCAGAAGATGTTTTATATAAAAATTAAAAGAGATGAAATATGCATTATGAAGAATTAAAATAAAAGATAAAATGTATTTCAAGCCTATTTCAACTAAACATAAAGCACATTTATGGTTTAGAAATAAAAGATAGACACTACATAAAAAGATGCAGTAATAAGATGTGGAGTTGCGTATGCCTGTCAAAAACTGCAATTTTAATGCTGAGTTGGATGATATGCTTCTTGATAGATATTGTGAGCGATGAGTGACACCAAACTCAGACAACTGTAACAGAGTGAAATGGAATTAACTTACACCTATGCTAATAAAAAAAATGTATAGCTTATGAAGCTGTATTGGATAAATCAATAGAATTTCAAAGTAATAGATATATAAAGAAACTTATAATGACTATAATAAGAGGACAAGAAATACCATAAACCATAAAAGTATGGATAGCATCTGGACATGTTAATATTGCAGAAGTAAAGGCCATATAAAAAGAAGAGTAAATTTAAAAATGACTTATGTCATATTTGCTGTATGGTAGGACATGTGTGTGAGTTTGTATGAAAAATCAGAAAAAAGTAAAAGCAAGTTATCACTGGACTATAAATTGAAGGAAGAATCTGAAAAAAGATGACTACTATCAAAAAGATAAATGATATTGACAATAACCACATTTTATTAGATGTTATATTTGAGAACAGAAGAAATGAAGAGTGACAGCATATTGCAAAGAGATTTCTCAAATATCACATGTAAATATAAGAAGATTATACCTATATTAAAACAGATTTTGCAGTGAATAATGTAAAGGAAATCCAATAGATATATGAGAAATCGCAACAGTGTAAATGAGAGTAAATATGAGATTGAAAAATCTACCTTTGCATATTGTGAAAAAAAAATTTCAGCCTCATTCTAGGCAGGAATTAGTTTAAATCATTAGAAATTAGAATAAAAATAATAAAAAGAGTACAATTGGAATCAAAAGTCTATAAAAAGTATTCATAGTTGTTTAAGTCTGGATGTACTGCATTAAATACACAGCTGACTGATATAGAAATAATGGCAACTGTTGATCAGCCTGTTTGTAGGTCATGGAAAATCCATTTTACCTTGAAAAACTAAGTGGAAGAAATGTATAAATACTTGGTAAAGAGAGGTGATATAACATCTACTGAGGAGTCAATGTGGGAAACACCAGTCAATATATTATAACCAGTTGGGAATGAATAAATGTTGTGCTTAGTGTTTGGAAAGTCTTAGAATTTCTACAAAAAGCATTGTATCTACAGTCTACATTTTACTAGATTCCAGTAACAACAAAAACAGATAAACTCTTAACAAATAATACTCAAGTAAGATTATTTAGGTGTAAGAAATTGCCATATGAAATAACTATCACCCTGAATGTGTTTTGAGCTAAAATGGATGATTTGTTCCAGGATAGAAAAGGAGTTATTTCTTACCTAAATGATATTTTAATAATCATGAAATCACAAAATGAATTAAGTATATATGTATGTGAATGATTAAAGAAATGTAAAGAAGCATATTAAATTTTTGAGAGAAATACACTTAAACTAAAAAACAATAAAGATTTGTAAACATTTTTACGATTGTTAAACTTTTTTGAGAGTTTTTTGAAAGGAAAATCTCATGTGACAACTTCACATATGATCTGTTAAAGAAAATGTCTCAATGGAAGTGGGGAACTGAACAAGATTTAGCATTTGAAATGTCAAAAGTTTTATTAACATTGAGTAATACATTGCAGAAATGACTAATATGTAATCCTGATTACTGATGCTTTGGAATATAGAATCAGTGCAGTTATTTTATATTAAGTAGGTAAAGGTGACTGTTCGATTGCATATACATCCAAAACATTAACAGCAGCTTAAAAGATCTATAGCTGGACAAGTAGACTCTAGCAATCATATTTGCCATGAAAAAATTCCACCAATATGTGTTTGGATATAAACTTAAGATTTACATATACCATAGACCTCTGCTAGGAATATTGGAAAATTTAAAGAAGACTCCAGATCTTGCAAGTTAGAAGATGATCAGATAGATAAATATATTAGCTTTCTACAATTTTGAAGTTTTATATAAGCTGGGAAAGAAAAATTAATTATATTAGTGCTTTGTCTAGAATGTCGGATTTGCATAAGTATAAACAATGGACTGCTGAATAAATTATATAAATCAAATGGAATCAAATGTATTAAACAGTGCAGATGTAGTAAAATATACAAAAGAAGATTCTGATAGTCAACTAATTATTTAAAAATGGATTCAAAAAGGATGGTTTCAAAATTGATTAAGCTATGTAGTTGTACCAATTTGACATGTTTGCAAAATCCTGTCCATGTGTAATGGATGCATTGATAGACTACATATTGATATCTCCTGAAGGAAGAAAATATTGGAAGTACTTGTATGAAAAACTTCCTGATATTATTAAACAAAAAAACTAACAGGATCATGTATGGTAGCCTGGTGCAAACTGTAATATTGAACATATGGTCAGATGCTCTAGAGCTTGTCAATCCACTATTAAGCTCTAAGAAATTGGAACCATGACCCCAAGCCAGGAAACCATGGCAGAGAATCTTCCAATATATATTGTAACAGGCACACATTTTGTTACATTATTCTAATAAATAAAATTAGAAATAAAAAATAAAAATTTGTTTTTAAGAATTAAAAATTGAAAATTAAAAATCATCTAAACTCATATATATATAAAATCACACAGTTGGAAAACTATTAGAAGTATCTAAAAAAAAAAAGAAAAAAAGTAAGGAAAAATAAATATTTAAGAAAAAGTACTTAAAAGTAAATCAAAATAATAAAAAAATTTTAAAGATTGAAAGATAAGATTTCTTTCAAGAATATACAAAATTTAATTACTTCTATTGTAATTATAAATTTATTAAATGCACATTGATTACGTAAGTAATATTTACCGAGGCTGTAACCTTGAGAATATGCATGTAAAATGCGATAGTAGGGACCTCTACAGCTGTTTAACCACAAGCTTACACTATAGAAGAGAAGAGGGGAGGTTAAACACCTGTAGAGGTCACTACTATTGCATTTTACATGCATATTTTCGAGGTTACAGTCTTGGTAAATATAACTTACTTCTATTGGGTAAAAGGCTAAAAATGGAAATGATTATTTTTAATTAGTCTAAGTAAACTAGCCCTTGGGCATCTCAAAATTTATAATTAAAGGTCAGATAGGAGATAAAATTAATAAGAATAGAATAACAAATACTCAGAAAATGGACCATAGTGAAAGAATCATCATCATCATGATGTCATATTCAGTTAATCCAGAGTTTTGATATAAAAAAGAAAAGTTTGGAAATAAAGCTTAGTTCCAGGTGAGTTGAAGGAAAAGGGATTTAAAAGATGCACTTTCAATCCCTTAAGTTTTTCCAAAAGAAGAAATGAAGTATCATTTTTCTATAATGCGGACACCAGGGTCCTGCAATAAAATCCTGCAAAGAGCTATACCAGCTAGAACAAAGGACCAGATGAATACCAATAGAATGGCTAGCAGCATACTGATCTCTCCAGGATGTATTGGGAATTAGAAACAACACAGGATCCAAATCACAAGCAACTATAAAGTATGGACTTTTAAACTGTAAGAACCCTATATAACTCATGAACTTTAAATATAAAACTTTTTCCAGTATTTAAATAGAAATATGAATTCCTATCTGACCAAACTAAATCATTTATTAATAATTATTTTTATTATATGTAGTTTTAAATCATTTCCATTAATTTTTTTTCCTTTTGAGTGTTAATTATGGTTGTTTTTTATTAAGCTAAAACTTTTAAATTGTGTTAAATTTAAGTTGGGTATGGATGGGCTGCATAGATTTGTAAAGTTATGTTAGTTTAAGGAAGGGTTAATCACAGGTTATTTGTTTCACAGTTAAATTGGTTAATGGGTTAGATGTATTGATGTAATTAATAAATGTAGTATGAAGATCGACTGCATGCAGGTTCACATTATATGCCACACTTGGCAAAAATAATCCCATTTCTTATTGACCATTGGAGGCAGACAGTATTTCCTGCTTCTTGGATTACCACTTTAGCCTATGGAATGGGATGGTAAGTCAGCAAAAAGGACCACAATCCCTTCCTATGAAGTATTTTTTTATTGTTCTTCTTGCCAGACAGACGTAGCATTCCTGTACTGGATGAGTGAGATAACCATGCTATTTAGATATACATTCCTGACAGTATGATATTGTGATGTTGTATTCATGTTGCATTGAATACATCGATATATCAGATAGATTGGCATTAGTTTGACTGTGAATTTTTGGCCTAGGGTTAAATAAGGGATATAGAATATTTTCTTTTTCGAGTGCAATCTATGTAGTCTATTCATATTTGATTCTCTAATAAAATATTAATTAATCCATTTGTGTGAACTTCTAAAATAAAAAGTTAAGATATAGATTTAATTAAATTCTAAAATAAACATTATACTAAAATAAATAATTATGAATTTTATATATGTGTAAAATAAATGTTTTTGTGTATTGTTAAACTTAAAAAAAAATTAATCCAAAGCAGTGAAAAAATTTTCAACAATGGATATAGCTGGAGGGGGGGAAAATAATTTAAAAAATGACAACAGGTCATCACATAAATAGTCTGTTTTTCATCATTCAATTAGTTTTTACAATCAGACTTCAGTCATATCCAGAATCAGTATTTTTTATAACAATGCAGTGTTAGCAGTTGTCAGAAGCATACAGCCAGACTCCAGCCTGTCTGATGGAACATCAGTAACCTGCCTGATAAAAGTGATGCCTGCCTAATAATTTAAAACCACCAGAAATATCTAACTGTCTTGGATAAGAGTATTATGAATAGCAATCATTGGAATCTCCATAGAAGCCAAAAATCCAACCAGTTGGTAAAACTCACATGAACTCTATACCAATGAACTCTATAGCATGCATAAAATGAACTATTGATGTGCATGTTTAAAATGATGAGTCTTTATTTAATGCCTTATAATATATTTTATTGTATGTATTAAGAAAGTGTGTATGGTTATTATATAAACTATCATTGTTAGAATAATTGAGCATTTATAAACGTAGTTTAAAAGTTATAATAATAAGTATTCAGTTAAAATAAATTATCTTTAAACTTAATATTTGGTCGGTCAATTCTTTGCCACTAATTAAGGCAGAAATGTATTTTGTTATTAATCAAAATAAGAGTTATAGATCACATGACCCTATTGTATTAAGCTTGTAAGTTATAAACAATGAGGATTGCCAATTCCTCAACAAGCTTTGTATTAAATGCTTAGCCAGGACAGAATTTAAAATATCTCTGTCAGGACCCCCCCCCCCAAACCCCTGACCATGGTTTCATGCTTTGGCACTCCTCAAAGAGGTACCAGGGTAGGTTCACACACTAGAGGTGTGCCAAAGCATGAAACCATGGTCAGGGTTTTTTTTTGGGGGGGGTCCTGACAGAGATATGTCTGAACCTACTCTGGCACCTCTCTGAGGAGTGCCAAAGCATGAAACCATGGTCAGGGGTTTGGGGGGTCCTGACAGAGATATTTAAAATGCTTTGTATTTTATTCTTTTGATTGAGATAATTGGAATTTTTTAGGCACTGAATTAGTTTGCCATCATTCAGGGCACAATAGTTCTTGTAGCTAACTGGCACATGGAGTTTACTCCAAAACAAAAAAAGTGCTTTGAATGATAGGTATTGAATTCTGCAGCCAAGAAGATCTATGTCCTTCAAATGTGGTCACAGTTATATATTTTATAGATAGTTCTGGCCTGGACATAGGTACCCCTAGTATTATGCTTCTCTGCTTAAGGGGACCAGTGTGGAGCAATACTTAAATTGCATTGGTGTAGATTAAATTAAGAATAAATAATTATATCATATTTTGTATATATAAAATAAGTCTTATAATTTTGCTTTCACAAGTTTAGATTATATTAAAGAGTAAAAATTTCTTGCTAGATTGAGTCCCCAAGAGATCTACTACATCACCTGGTTCAATATATTTTCTTGGTAGTATCAACTCTTATTCAAAATGAATGGAATAGAAAGTAGTTAACAATAGGAGTGCAGAGAAAACAGAGCATTAAACAAACTGTTCATATGTCATAAGTATCCAGAAATGATTATTTCAAATAATGGAGCTGGATCAGTGTCACTGCTATTAAAAAGCAGTTTTAGTTATAATGGGATTCATAATTTTTAAGCATCTCCAAATCACTCTAAGACTAAAGGATTATCTAATATTATCTAATAAAAAGTCAGTGCAAAAATTGAAACTAACATTAAATAATAGACCAATTTAATGATATTGACAATGCTTTAATGGCATCCATACTTCACCAACATATTAAACCAAGCACAAAGATGCCACTGAAATGCTAATGAGAAGGAAATTCAGAACCCACTTATCAATAATGATTCCTAGTGAGATCAAGTAAAGGGAGAATAATTTAGAAACACTGAGATTTAATTTTGAAGAAATAGTATAGATTTGTAATGTAATAAAAAAACAGTGATTAACATAAGTTATAGTGAAGTTATTGTTGAAACAACTAAGATTGATACAACTATTTGATGGAAATAAATTATGAGAATACAGAAATCATCTAAAAAGTCACCCACTTGAGCAAGTTAAAGAATGTTTTTCCAATAGCTGAAATGAGAGATCTCCTGAAAGTGAATCATTATGTTAGTGCATCATCAGAAATTTGACAAGAAATGTTCAGAAATGAACCAATAGATAAAACCAAATGTACTAGTGTGATTAACAATTCAGATGATTTATCAAAAGAACGTGTGATGGAATTGTGTAGCATGGGATTAACTAAAGAAGATAAAGAGCAATGGAGGAAGAGTGACCACCATCACTGTTTAAATGGGTGAGATATCAGAGAAAACCAGAAAGATTTAAGGACTATATAATTAAATAATAGTGATTTTTTTAGAGTGAAAGGAGAGGATTGCAATGTCTGCTTAAATATGTATATATAAATGATGTCAAATAAAATTAAAATGTTGTATACAACAAATAATCAGATGGAATACTAATAAAACCTTCATTGTTGGACAATCTAGAAAATTAATGTATGAAAATAAGCAGAGTATACAACTGTATACTAATTCTCCAAACATCTCCCCATTATGTGGATTATGCTGGTTCAAATAAAATAACTGTTGAAAGTGACCAGAAGGAAAGATAAGCAACAGTTTTTAGTATGCAAGCAATACAGAGAAGAGAGGATGAGAACAGAGTAAAAAAAAATTAAGCCATAACGATGGTGATTAATATCTATGATAAGAAAACATATAATTGTACTCAAAACAGTATTTAAGGTTTTGAATGCAACTTATAAAGATCTCAGTTTATTAATTAATATTCAAAAAACTCATGTTCATTATCAATCAGTGATAGAAGAAAAATCCTAAGCAAACTTTAGCTCATATTATTATCAACTTGAAAATGTAAATCAGTTTAAATATTTGGTAGTTTTGTAAATAGAAAGTTGGATTTAGATGTTGAGATCCAAAACAGATTCCAAATGTACTGTTACTGCTTTTACAAGTTAAAAGATAGAAATTTTACTTTTAGGAAAATAATAACTCAACTAAGTTAGTTTTATATAAAGCTTATTTTATCTAATTTATTGTATTGAAGTGAAACTTGGACAACCAATAATTATGTTTTTTTTAGTTTGCAAGATGTAATACTACTGAGTTATTGCAAATTCACATCTTTATTGGATCATAGATGTAAAACAAATGAATAATAAAAACTTCCTAAAAGAGGCTTTTATGGTGTACTTGAACATGGGATTTTATAGGAGAGGTAAACCTAATCTGCATTATAAATTTATCTCAAAGACATTCTTAAAAAGTGTGATGGCAATTGTTTCCATTGGAAAGATAGGGCAGAAAATAAAATACATGGGAGAGCTACAATATGACATATTGTTGAAGTATTTCAGAAAGACAAGTTTTCTACTGATGAAATTAAAAGACATCATCATAAAACATCAAGTAGACAAAAAATGAATCAGCTTGTTTTATATATGGATGCATTTATGATTTACAGATTGATTTGGATGCTTACTGCAAAATTCATTTTTAGAATAGTTTTTTTTTCTCTCTCTTTTTCTCTCCATACTTTCTTCTTTTCTTTTTTTTTTTTTTGAGAGTTGGAATGACCATATTCATTTTTGAGTGGCTGTTTATTATTATTATTAGTAGTAATATACTTTCTACTTATTTTTTACATATTTGATAATTCTCAATTTTTCATTACATTTAAATCTTACTAACAGTCTCATGCCATACCATATTGGTTTTTTTTCATTTCAAAATAATCAATCCCTATAATCAAATTCAACAAAATATTTTTTTTTACATAGGTCAAACTTATTTATTTAATAAACCCAGTGCTTATCCAAATATTAACTCTGGCCCCATATGGTTAAGAAATTCAGCACCACTCCCTGTGAAATAATATACAAATATATTAGAGTCCGTTATTCAAAATAACCAACTCAAAATGATTTTTTTTAATTTTAAGTAATAAACTTTATTAAAACACAATATATTTACATAATTACAAAATAAATTTCTAGTTCAAACAAAAAAACAAAGAAAAAAAGGAACAGTATTATCCTTCAGTTGTCCATTACACACATTGCATCATGTTCACTTAATTTTCCTGTCACCTGTTAATTGTCACTGTTTACAATTTAGACCCTTTTTCTTTAACAACAACATTACAATTCTTTATTATATATTTTACTCCCAGATTTCACATTTGGAGGGAGCAATTCCTCCCCATACACGGAAGATTTTTGGGGGCCAATATTTTAGGCATAAGTTAAAGTAGTTCTTCCAATCTTTATTCATTGTTTTTAACCAATTGAATTTCTTATTATCAAATAAAAGTAAACATCTTATTGCCCACAGTGATATGATATTAGATGTTAAATATTAAAACACGAACTAATTCAGACAAAGGGTTGAAATTTAAATAAGCTAATATTTGGATATTTATTTAATATATTTATCTATACCTTATTCTAGCTTTGAAGTATTTAGTATTATTATCTAACACATTTATAGATTTCTCTCTTTTTTATTATTATTAATAACTTTAATTACAAATACTATATTCGTCTATTATCTACTGATTAATGCCAGTTATTTCTATTCAGATATAGTATATTATATATACCCGATAAATTATTAATATCTAAATTTATTCTCTGACAAAAGATTTTGATAATTGGTTATTTTTATTACCATTGTGTTTAATTATCATTATGTTATTTCATATTTCATATAATCATTATTTTCTACTCTTTTCCTTAAAAACATGACAAGTATTAATAACCTCTGCAGATTCATTCCATCACAACTTTATCACTAAATCATAGTTAACAAAATTTAAACTTTTCTTGATATCTATTCTTTATTTTAATTCCACTTTACATTCTCTCTCCTATTTACTGTCTTCTAATAAAATAAATTAAAATAATCGTTCTCATAATGTTTTTCTGAAATTGCAGTCTTTATATATGAAAACAACTACATAACTTACAAAATGTAAGACATATATAGGGTATATGAGCACACACTTTCACGTGACCCACCACTCTCCACTTTATCTCATAACACTGATACACTTGAAGACATATATGTTGAAAAGAAAAATAATCACCAATATACGTATTTCATGCTAAAATAGCAATCATCAGTTGGTCTAGATTACCATCTCTATACATATATGCAATAAGTGCTCAGATATATATTAAGATAGCCAACCTTCATACTTTAATGGACAGGCTCCAATTTACTCCACATTCCAACTCTTCAACCGTCCATCCAATTAAATATGATGATGGAATGTTCAAAAGCCACCCTGAGGCCAAGATTCTTGTCACACCCATGTTGACCTAAGGTCAATCTGACCCCTCATGTACAGGACATAATTCATTTAATACATATACACGGGATGGACAGATATCTCTACTATGTAATAACTGAAACACAGGCTTATTATATACCTGTGTCTCTATATGTAATATATAGGGTATACGAGCATAGACTTTCACATGACCCACCACTCTCCACTCTATCTTATAACACTGATACACTTTTACTTTCTTTGCTTACATGTATAATTATTAATATAAATTAGTATTACCATGCTATCTAATCATTTCTGTTGTTTTAATAAATATTATTCAAAATTTAGCTATGATCTGCATCAACATCATTATGTTTCTAAGCTTTATTCGAAGTTATACTTCTTATGGAAACCAATGCGTTTTCATTAATTGCAAATTCAATGCTAAATTGTAACACGAATCTTTCTATTATTTCTTTAATATTGCAGATAGAGTGTACTATAATCATTTTTGATTCAGTCTTGTTCCCTATGGGCATTTGAATGATTTTAGTAAATAATTTTATATAAAACTTTCAAAAACAATTATAATTTCTAATATGTTTTATTTCACCTTTCTTAAATATCAATATTATTCGATCATCTAATATATAAACTATTATTTAGACATTTATCAACAATTATTTCCGCACTTGCTTTTTAAAAATATTTTTTAAGATTTTATCTTTCCTGAAGTTTTTCATTCTTTATATATTCAATTACACGTTTTATTTTTTTATTTAATATGCTTTGCATTTTAAACAATGTTTTGTATAAATTAAATTTGTATTATTGTTTTTTTTTATAATTGTAGATTTTTTGGACAAACTTTATATCATTCTTATCTTTGAAAATAAAACCAGTTTTTATATATAATTTTTTGAGAAGGTTATTCTGCTCTATAACTTTTCTAACCATTTTTTCTATGTCATTCTTAATTTTTTTTCCTTACCATTTTGCAAGATGTTTTTAAATAGATTATATTTCAGACGTTTATATTTATTTTTTGCATGTATTTGCTATGCTTCAGTAACAAAAAGTTACTAATGGATTGCACTGTTTTAATTCTGCTATTAATGTAAGCTGGTCAAAGAAAAGACGTTATTTGCATATTGGATGGTTTAAGTTTCAGTCATTTGATAAACCTATTAATATCTAAAAGTCATTTGCATTCTCTAGCTTAAATTCATGAATATATTTTTGAGATTTATAAATGTTGTTGCTGTGGCATAATCATTAGTGTGCATAATTTATTATGCTCATGATCAGTTATTCAAACCTGAGTCAAGCAAATCCTAAACTCTTTTCAAGGTTTATATCAAACTTAGGATATTTTTAGGGTGGCTAATATAAAGTGAACTGAGGTAGCCAACCGATAACGGGTGATAATTATATATCAAATTATTCTTAGGTAAAACAAAGGTTTTACAAAAACTGCTAAAAACATCACTTGCAAGTCGGTATTCCTAGTAAAAACATTCCCTTTTAATATTCATCTAAAAAAAGATATTATAGATTTCTTTATCTTAATATAAAACAGTTTTAGCTAAACAGCAGCATTTAATGTGTAACAATTTTGAAAATCGATGAAAATTTCCTAGAACTATCTTTTTTAAATTGAATTAACTATCTTGCATTATATCCTTATCTAAACAATCTCCTAAAATTATTATACATTAAATGACGGCATTTAATTATATTATTATTTACTGATGAAGTAAAAATTAATGAGTGTTAAAATGAATACTGCTGAAATTTACCTTGTGAAAATTATTAAAGGCCAAATTGAACAAGGCTATTTATGATAACATTTCTTTAAATTTAGTGTTCAATCTTACAAATATCGTCCATACATGCCATTATAATTAATTTCAATAAGCAGTTGG